>VZTG01004391.1:422440-486505 GCA_013397845.1 Melanocharis versteri | reverse complement strand
CCCCCGCCGCAGGCCCCGCGTTCGGCTGTTCCCCGGGGAAGGCCCGGCCCGAGCAGGATGAGGCCGGCGGGCGGTGACCCGCCCCCGGCAGTGCGGCCGTGCCGGGGCTACGCGGTGCCGCNCCGGGCCTGCCCAGGCCGCTGGCTCCTCCCTTGGGGAAGGAGAGTGCGCCGGGGCCGCCCCCGCGGTGTGACGGGGAGCGCAGCCCGAGCTGCCGCGGGCGCCGGGCCTGAGCCGGCGGGTGTCGGCACCGCCTCCGGGGCCCGGTCCGGTCTGGCCCGCCCGCCGGCGGCCACAATGTTCTCCCTCAAGCAGCCCAAGCCCACCTTCAAGTCGTACCTTCTGCCTCAGGTAACCGCCTTTTACTGCCATTACCGAGCTGCCCTGCCTGCCCCGGGCCGTCCCTGTCCCTGGCCGAGGTGCCGCCCCGGGGCCGTGCCCGCTGGCACGGGGGTTGGCGAGCGGCACCTGTGGAGAGGCTGCCGCGGCCCCGAGCCCTCGGTGGCACCGGGAAACAAAAGCTGCGCAGCCGGGTCGGGGTGCAGCCCCTCGGCCTCCGGGTCCCCGCGTCGCACACGGACGGAGCAGGGAGCACGGTCGGGGAGCAGAACTTTATCAGAATGTAGTCTTGTGTTCATTAAAATCGGCCCGTGCGAGATGATTTCGGAAAGTTGTGAATTATGCTTCAGGTGCTTGCGTTCGCTTTGCTCGCAGCACTGGGCGGGATGAGGAGAAAGCAGCGGGCGCTACTCTGCTGTGCAGATAATTAAACTCTCACTTGTAGCCATCGTTTCACGTTTAGAACTTGTCTGATGTCATAAATAAAAGAACCAAATGTATCGATCAATTATATATAGCACATATAGTACTGAGTATGTCGAGAACCACCAGGATTTTTTGTGTCATCTGGATGTGCACTTGCCAGAAAGTGTTATTTATTTATTTTAGACAAGGCAAGACCTCTTCTAGCAACATGTTTGACGTGTTGACTTGATTTTTGTTTTTTCACAATTTCTTAGTAAAAGTGGGATGTCGATGTAACACAGTTCTGGATATTCCTAGTCCTGAGGAATGGTTATATTGCTATCATTGTAGGAACCGTGGGTTATTTCACCAAGGTTCCAGTCTTTTTGTAGAAAATTTTTATTTTTAAGGTTTGAAGCTGAAGTGCAAGTAGGCATATGTGTGTTCTAGGCCTTGGGTTTTTTTGAAATGTTTCCTATGTTGGAATATTGTGCATGTTAGAAGTTAGTAGAGAGTTTTTTTGAACTTGAGTGTCTATATCTGTAAAACTTGTTGAAGATCTTGAGCCATTATGGAATGTCAAACCAGATTGGGTTTTGTTCATCCTGTGACTTGTTATAGTTTGGGTTACCCAATTTGTTAAACATTAATATTTTAAATATTTTATTATTCTTTTGGTACAAGTCTAAATGCCCTCAGAATTGTTTAAAACTCTTGCTGGGATTGGATTCTAGCTCCTTAAGATGAACTTTTTAAGTTAAAACAACTTTCTCCTCTGTACAAGCAGACACAAGCAGGCATGTGTCTGACAGTAAAGTTCTGAGCCTTAAGTAAATTATCTTTTGTTTTTTTAATTCAGGCTGACGACAATATAGCATCAGAACCAAGGATTAAAAAACTGGAACCAGTACTTTTACCAGGTAGGCATGAATCAGGAATTTCACAAATACCTCTGTTGGTATTGATTTTGGTATATTTTAATCTTAGCATTGCTCCTTGAGGGAGTATTACTTCTGAGCAGGAAAAGGTAATGATATTTGTGTCTGTAGAAAATTATTCTAACCCACCTGAAACACTAAATAAATACATAGGTAATTTTGCCTGTGTGATGCTTTATTATGTATAGAATAATGTCTTGGTTTTATTGTGAGTATTGGAAATTAAACCATTGTTAAGTGTTTTAACATTCTTGACACCTTTTGGAAGACTACTGATAATTACACTTTCATCAGATAGTCAGATATTTACCTGTGTGCAGAACCCAGTACCAAAGCCTGTGTCAGAGTCTTCCTTCATTTTAAAGGAAAATAGTCATAGAATTTCCAGTATGTGGGTGTCATTGGCTTCTGTATTGGAAAAACTTCTAGTGCCATCTTTATTCATTTACTCTTATTGAATATGCTGCTGTTAGATAAGTTTGGAATTTGTGTCTTCAGACACAGAATTTAATATTCTACAGAATAACCTTTTTGGGGTGTGGGTGAAAAAAAGCAATGCTTTTATTATTGTTCATCATTACATATTTATAAAAATGTAGGGTATTAATGACATCCATATTTTAAATAAGAAATAATCTCTGGTAAATGACAGATTGATCAATGAGGATTTCTAAAAGCCTTTTTTCAGATATGGAAGGAACAATCTATTGTTCTCAAGATTACTTTCATTGCAAACCATGCATCACAGTAATAAATTTGGCTTGCAGTTTCTAAGGGTAATTTTGAGTTTAAAACAATGTCACACTACAGTTTTTTCTTAGCATTCAGAATGTATATTAAAAATGAATTTACACACACATCCTGATGTAGGTATAAACAACTCTTAAAAATTATTTCTCTCACTGCTTTATATGGGCCTGTTGCTAATTAAGCGGTACTAATTAATATGTGATATGGTCCAGTGAGGTGCCTTAAGCCTAAGAGGCTGAAATACTGTGGAAGAGATTCAGCTGAAAGAGTAAATAACAACTGCCTGACATTCTTCTTGAAACAAAAAGAATGCAGAGTTTGCTTGAGGCATAAATATCTTAAAATACGTTGCTGAGATTGCTTGATATTTGAAATAGTTATATTTTTATGCTTGCAAAACTTCTGCTTACCACTTGGCATCTCAGTGATTATGTTGCAGTTGATATTCATCCAAGGCCTTTGACTCACAAGGAAGTGACTGCATGTTCTTCTCTGAGACATTCCACAGCAAATGCAAGGCAGTAGGAGAGTGCTTTGCTCAAAATGTAGCACATCTTGCCTTTGCTGTGGGACCTAGCCATGAGCAGTTACAGAAGGTAACTTCTGTGCTGCCACCTTTTGCAGTGTGGTTCATTCTCTGTGAAACTCCCGAGTACTCTTAAAATGGTGCTGACTGGGTTTGTTTTTCTGTACTGGCTTGTATTTATTCCCTCTTTGCATTATTTTCCTTGTCTGCACTCTCCTTGAAGTCAGCATTTGATGGCTTTGGGACATTTGTAGTAAGTTGCCCCAAGTTATATAGAAGCCACAGCATGATGTACCACAGACTTAAAATTTCCACCTCCATGTGGAAAGGTTCTATTTCGAATTATTTCACGATAGAATTCACTGCTCTGTATAGCCACAGAGTAGCTCTAACAAAATCTGTTTGTGAGTCTGTATGAGAGCGGGGAGGGTGTTAGAAGTGACTTATTTAAAATTAAATGCAACTCTTCCTGTTTGAAGTTAAGAACCAGCCTAAACACATTTTTTTTTGTTTCTGTCATCAACTGTGCTGTAGAAAAGTGCATAAACAAGTACACATTGTACTGTTGGATAGACTGGCTTTTGGATTTGTCATAACCCAAGTTTCTGGCCAAATTCCAATTAATTTAATTATATTAAGGCTGACTTGCACTTCCTTGTAAATACAGTTTCACTATGGCATTCCTAATATCCTATCCTTAACAATTGTGTGAAATTGCTTTTGCTTTCAGGAACAGAGATAAACCTGAGTGGCTGAATGTTTGTTATGCTTTTTTAAGTAGTGAAGTTTTTAAGGACTTCTTTTGGAATTAAGTTACATTAGCACAAGTGGACACTGGCTTTAGTAATCTTCAAAACCTGCACATGGTTTTATTAAGCTTTTGATTCCTAAAGCATAGGGACTCTGGGGGGGTGGCTTGCTTACTAATTCCAAAGCGGCTAAATACCCTGCTGTCTAACTTGTATTTCTATGCAGTGGAGGTTAGGACAAGGAGTTACAGGCTAGGAAATAATATACTTGGTTAGAAAATGAAGTGGTTTTTACTAAAAAAAAAAAATTCATTGAAATCAACTTTCAACCTGTCGAGTTAATTTTAAAAGTTTCTTCTGGAGCCCAGAGCCCACGTCTCATCAGAATTTGGAGCAAAAGCCTGTATTCTCATGGAACTGTATGCCCTGAGGAGGGTGGTTTATTGGGAAAAGGAACAAGTATCATTTAAAAGAAGTAAAAACCTTGGTTGTAAGGGGCAACGCTGATACTGCAGTAGGGAAAAGCAAGTAATTTTATAGAATTTGGTATAATTTCATTCCAAAACACGATGTAGGTTTGAGATGGAGTTATAAAAATGTTTTCTTTTTCTTTCTACAGCTCTGTCTTCCTAGTGTTAGCTCAGTGAGTGAGAGTTTCTGCAGAGTTAGTTGAGAGTTGGCCTCTGTATCAGTTTCACTTTTTTTCCCTTTGTTTGTGTGCGTTGCTGGTTTTATAAGCGTGTCAAAGAGGAAAATTACAGAAATAGCAGGTAGTCTACCAGTCAGTCTGTTAAACTACCTTGCCTGGCTGGTAGAAAATTAGTCTGTGTACCTTAGGGGAGTGTGGAGTTCAAGTTGTTAAACCTGGAGGTGTGTTTTGTTCTGGTGATCAGCTGTAGCCTGTTTTCCATAACCATGTCTGTAGTGTTTTGGAGTCATCAACTTGAGCGTTCAAAGCACCTGTCCAGCACAAGTGGTCCGTGACTGCAGAGTGTATCTCCATGATGTGACTGGCAAAGCAGTGTGCAGGAGGTGCCATACAGGGATGGAAATGGACCAGTCCGGTGTCTGTGCTGGAACCAGTGCCACGCTGCGGCTTAGGCAAGACCAGGCAAAGACATCCTCCCTGTTGCTCATGCAGGGCATTCTGCAGGAGATTATGTAACCAGTGGAGCATCTGATTGAGTGTGAGGAAAGGATTGTTCCTCCCAAATCTTAATGTCCACTTGAATTAGTTTAATTGTTGCTCGGTATGCTAATTTGCTAGTAGATTAAGATAGTAGTCGTTACCTGTCAGTTTTTACAAAAAGGCTAGAAATGGTTATAAAATCATAGACTAAACTGAATTACAATGGTAGTTTTTGTCTTTAAGGCTTGGTCATGTTAAGGCAAGTTGAAGGGGTAGTGGTGGGGTGCTGTTGAAAGCAGTTATGCACAGGCTGTTGTGTCTGCCCCGGTTCACGATCAGATGGCAGAAGTGAACCTTAGAGCCGTCACCGGTGTGTGGTCCCAGCCGCGGTGGGTGACCTGCAGGTCACCAGTACGGCTGGGCGGGGGCAGATGTCACCTCTCGCTGCCGGTGGCCGCGGAGGCACCGAGGGAGAGTGGAGCTGCTCCCTCTGCCCTCCCTGCTCCCTGCAGGGCGCGGCATGGGGACTTCCCTCTTGCAGGAGCCTAATGGGGACACCCAAGTGAGGAGTCACAGGATATCACAGAAACAGTGCTACCATGTTCAATTGCTCTTGCTGGATTTGTCTTACTTGAATTTATGCATTTGCTTTCTATAGCCGTGTAAACGTTTATCACCCACAGCTTCACATGGTAACAAGTTCTGCAGTTTAACGATATGCTGCTACAACTCCTTTTATTTGTTTTTTCTGAGTTTACCACCATCCAGTTCCTTTAAATAAATCCTAGTTCTTGTAGGAAACAGCAAACATCGAGCCATATTCCTCCATTTCATGCAAGTTGTGATTTTCAGATGTGTGTTGTATGTCCACTTTGTTTTGCTTCCCTTTAGCTTAATTGCCTTACTTGGTCCTAAAAAGGAAGCCTCCCGTATCTATAATCATCTTTTTGATTAACTCTGAACGCTTACTGGTTGTGCTGAGTTCCTGTTTTGTGCTGAGGTGGAATTACGTATTGTGTTTGAGATTTTTACCATTGGATATATTCGGCTTTTGTTTAATAGTGCTGATCAGCTGCCACCGGCTTTTTGATTTTCATTGGCTTTTTTTATATATGTGCCTTTAGAGAGGCAAGTGATTGTAGAAATTTAATTTTGGGAGGCTTTTAAGACTGTGTCATGGGAAGTTTTAAATTTTTTAGAAGAGTCTGTTTGTCTCGCAAGTTAGCTCCCAGCTTTTTGGTTTTTTTCTGCTTTCTGCAATTCCTCAGTACATTGAGTCATGTGTTCCAGAGCAGCTGCAACACATCATGTGATAGGAGAGGGCAATCCACTATTCCGTGAGGCACCCTTGTGCATTAGTGCCCCAGGTACGTTCTTCTCTCACTCTTTGGACCCCTGCACCTTTTCCTTGGCATTTTCGTTTGGTCTGTGGTGTCCCAGAGCCGGAAAGCAGAGGCCACGCTGGGCAGTGGGTGCTCGGTGCCGGCTCGGGCCGGGGCTTGGGCGGGGACTGTGCGAGCCGGGGCCCAGGTTAATGAGCAACCCCCGAGATCTGTCGGGTCTGCCCTGCTTGGCTGTTAGGAATCATTTTACCTTAATGCCTCCAAGGGAAAACTGGGGTTGTTTAGTTGGTACAAGTGCTGTGCTGTCACTGTCGGTGCCTTTTCCTGTGGATATTTCTGGAATGAGTTGTTGATATTCAGTAAGGCATTGCCTGATCTGTTAAGGATGTGCATGTGCTGCTGGTGAGTAGTGACAGCCTCTCAGTGCTGACAGCACCTGAACAGAACTTGCCTGAAGGCAGCTCCTCACTGTTCCAAAGCACTCCGAGCTGTTGATTCTCATTTCCAGTGTTGTGGAGTGCTTGCCAAGGCTCGCTCCCTGCTTGTGCAGCTCAGTAAAACATCCTACTGCAGGGTTAGGGTTTTTCCCCTGCATCAAGTTTCTTGTTTAAAATGGAAATGTTACTGTGAAAATCCGTTTGGTGTTTTTTTTTTTTTAATTAATACGTGATATTGAAAAAGGAAGCAAAAAAGCTTTGTAGCTGCAACTTGTTTTCAGGAATCAGTGTCGTATAAGAGCATGAAATTGTTTTCAACATTTAAGGATGGACAGATTAGAAGATCAGAATGGCAATTTGGAAAATAATGCAATTCCCTAATGCTTTTTTAAAGTAGATGTTTCAATCTTTTGTGGTCTACACAAAGATTACCAGATGTTCTATATAGGTTATGAGAGTTTCAAATTCTAGATTTGAAATCTGAAACAACAGGTTTCTGCAAACTAGTTTTTCTTACTGCAAGAAGTTTAAAAACGAACCAAACATTTGACTTAGATTTAGAATGAGATGTCACTTACAGTAAGTATATCGTAAGTACTCTTTTCTGTTACAGCTTTTTTGTTTGTTTGACTGAAAATAAATTTTCAGGCGTGGTTTGGGCTCATTTAACTGCTTGTTTTGTGTTTGGCTTTGATTTTTTTAAGGGTTGGCAGGACATAAGTACAACCAAGGCGGTCTGCATGCAGAATCTAAGTACCAGATACAATCTTAGAAGTAGCTTTTACTCGATGGAGTAATTTTGTCCTGCTTTTTGTTAGGAAAGGCATTTCTTAAAGCTTCTGACTAGTAATATATTTTAGTATTTGTAAACATCTCCAAAATAATTTCCTATATGCAACAGATTAGCCATTGGCCAAGATCAGAATAATTCCTTGAAGCTAGACGGATGACCCTGTTTAAAATTAGGTATTTTAATGTTTTTCTGTGTGCATTTTGCAAAGAAGTTGCGAAGTGATTGGTTTCTGCCCACTCTGCCCCACGTGTGTTTAATGCTACAAGCCATTAAAATCCAGAGAGGGGATAGCATAGATTCTGAATTGTCATCAGTCCAAGCTACTGGGGGTTTTGTCTCTTGGCAATTATATTTTCTTCCAGTGAAGCAAGTCTTCAGTGAACTGATTCCAAACTAATTTCTAAACATATGTTTCTGTATTAATTTATTTATTAGCCAAACCTGTATAATTTAATGGAGATCCCATAAGACATTACAAATTCAACGTCTGTAACTTGTGTGGTAACATAGTTATAATAAGCTGAAAACCTCAGTCTTCTCAAATTGTTACTGATTATATTGTTTAGGCAAAGTCAGGGTTTGGGAATCTGTAGTTTGTGTAGCCAGACTTAAAAATATGCAAAACACCAAACACACTCCCTCCTCACTGGTTTGTCTGTTGTTCACATTACAGAACTCTGACTAAATCATTGCTAAAACTCTTTTTGGAGGGGTTCTGGTGATAGGGTTTATTTCAGTTTGGCCAAACCATCCGTACAAATGCCAACAGGAGCTGTTTATTATTCTATTTTCCTCACCACAGGTGTGTTCTTATTAACTACTTGGTGCTGACACTTTTTTGTGCAACCAAAGAACAAGCCAGATCAGAGCTAATTCAGGTGAAATTCGAACTGACAAAAAAGGAAGAAAAAATCAATTTTTGACTGGATCACTTCTCTGATGCGACTAATAAAGTCTGTCACAAATGGCAGTGCCAGCACAAGGCTTGAGATGGAAGTGAATGTTGCATATGGAACTGTTTCTATTTTAGGCATAATACAAGTTCCTGGATTAAAGCAACTCTGTAAGCAGTTTTTTAGTTTGCTGCAATACTTTGTTTTTGATCTGTTTGGTAATGAGAGCTTTGCTCCTGATGGATGTTCCCTTCTTGCCATCTGAACTCCTATTGTTTGTTGCCTACTCTACATTCTTGTCTCCTTCACTGTGGTTCTGAGATGTGGGGAAAGCTTTTGTGGAGCATCTCATCCTAGTTCAGAAAAGCAATTATCTTCTCAGGTCCCAGCCGTGGGCATTTTTGTTTCTTTTTTTTTTTGCAATGTTCATACAGATTAGCCATTACTGGGCAAATACTGATTTTAGTCTTGTTATTGTGCATGGAAAACACAGAGATGATCTTTGAAGACTTAACCAGGAAGCCTTTACATTTTTGCTACTTTTTGCCTTACTGAGCAGTTAAAAAATGTATCTAAAGCTCTTTTCTCTTTGTTAGCACACTGAAGAAACTGTAAAATATTCATATATGATTTTTTAATAACAATTTTCTAATAAGACTGGCCAAGCAAGCTCTTTTGTACTATGCATTTATAACACACCGCTCTCCAAGCAGTGGTGGGAGTTGTTCTTTGGTAGAAATCTCAGGTTCTCCTATTAAAAATTAATGCAAATCGTTTTTCATTCCCCAATAACCACAGAATTGAGCTGTCCTTTTTGAACAACCTTGTGAGAACTCATGAAAATCAGAAAACAGATGAAAGACAATTATTTTGTGAGCTTACAAATACTTTTTTTTTCTTAAGTTTGGAAGTGCCTGAGCACACTGAACAGAAGATTCATTTAGAAGTGGATTAGAGACATTTACATCTAAATGCTTGGTGCATACTAATAAACTCATACAATTTTGGTATTCTCTCCACCGGAGAGCAGAAAAATGCATAAAAATGTTGTCGATTTCAGTTACTTATTAATGAAATTTTTCTTGGAAATTCTTACTTGGGAATTTCCAAAAGTTAATTATTTGCCAAATATTTTACAAGTGAACTCATTATTGTGCATTCTTAATGGTTAAATGGCTACTTGAATTAACTTAAGCTTTTCTACTGTGAACTTCTAAGACTATTTTTCACATAAACAAGCTGGTTTTTCTGTTGTCTTACTTGGGTATAATCACTATCAGCATTATGCATGGGAAACAGGAGTTCAGTTTCCTAAGTGTACTCAGGTGCTAGTTTTTTATGGATTTAGATAGAAATCATGTGACTGCATAAAGTGCTTAATAACGTCTCTTATGGTTATGTCTGTTAAACATTAGACCTATCCAGAGAGCTTCAGTGCTCATTAGAGAAAGTTTATGCTGATAAATCTGTTCTTGTGCTTCTAGTACAGCATTGGGAATGTCCTCTTAGCAACATGTAGGGTACCTGCAAACTTATTGAGCTGTAGGATTTGCATTATTAATTTATGGAGTATGATTTCAGCCATTCATTGCCTCTAGCAAGTATCAGGTTTTTAATGTGATTGTAATGTGATGCCTGCTAGCATTTTAAGGTGTGTATATATATAAGGTGTGTATGTGTGCCATGTTCCGTCTCTCTGTATATGTATTGATCTGTGTTTGTGTCTGTACATATAAAATACTGCTCAGTTCCTTTAATTGTGCAGCATTGTTGTGCTCTGTCAGTATTGTTAGAGTAGTTGAAAACTGCTCAGTCTGTGTCACCTCGTGCATTAATAAGGTTGTGGTCCTTGATGCTACTCAAATCAGCCTTCTTCCCTGAAAAGTTGCAAATTGCTATCTTTATAAGATAAACAAAAAAATTAAACTTGATCCTGTGAGGCAGGGCAGCAAAAGTTACAAAAATATTGTAGTGAAAATGCTGTATAACATAATTTATTTTAGGAGGTTAGCGATTAGGGATTGTGTTTCAAATTTTGAGGAACCAAATTGCCACAAAACCTGGCGCAGAGTGGTGCGGCTGCAGGCTGGGGGAGAGTGCAGCTGTGCTATCCAGTGATCCTTCCTGCTGATCCCTGTGCTCAGCAGGGTTAGTCCTGCCTCTCTCCCAGCTCCCACGTGTTCCCAGGCTCTGCTATCTGCTTTATAGTTTGATTGTAGTGGCTTATGCATTATGGTGGATTAGATACATACCATGAATTCTCTTAACATCCAAAATATGAACCAGTCAGATTGCACGTGCTTTTGGGAGATTTACCAGGATTTTTCTGAAGTTTAACAGTTTTTTGAGGCTGTGTGTTAGGTGAAAGGTGTATTAGCTAGATAGATCCTTTAGTATCTCCTTTTATTTTTGTGATTCATGTATTCAGTGTAGAAATATTTTTATTAAACCCGATTAGGCTTTATTTGTAAGGGTGGCAACCTGTAATTTTTTCTCCTGGTTTCCTGTCAAAGTTTAAACAAACTGCTCTTGTCTCCTGAGATCATTCTTTGACTCTTGGAGTCACATGGAAGTGTTGACTGCTGTTCCCTGTCTGGAACAGCTTGTGACTGTTTACTGGAAAAAAGCAGCAGCTACATTGTAGAAATGTGCAGTGTAATATCTCTGAATAGCTCTGTTGTTGCCTTGTATAGAGAAATCACCTACTCAACTACAAATGCAAAAAGGGTTCATTGTGCAAGTCCTGCACTTACTACTGACATTGTTTATCTACTTTCCTAAATTTTCATTTTGAAAGGTTTGCTCCTTTTTGTATTGCTCATTATAGATGCCCAAATGAGAGATAAAAGATGGGTCATATAAAATTCCAAACCTGCATCTGAAAAAAAAAAATTCTATTTCTAGAGGCATTTGGAAACCGCATCTATTAAATTTGCAAACTTTCTCATGCTTCGGCTGAAGTTGGTGTGCATGCATTCTCTGTCCTGCCATACCTTGATCCTCAGGTTCAAAGTGGACAGTTCTGTGTTAGAGCTGTAAACCTGAGAGCAGATAAGCTAGGCCAGAAAATCCAGAATGTGTTTGTGTTGGATGAAGTGAAACTAAATGCAGTTGCACTAAAATAGAATTAGAATTAACATGTTGTAGTGTAGCCATACAATTATGAGGAGTGGAGGAGGGAAGAAAAAAGGACTGGCTTTGGAAAGAGAATCATGTAGCAGGCATGTTTTAAACTGTAGTAAATTCAAATTGAAGATGTGCGAAGTTATTTAATTTCTTTACTGTTTGGTTACATCAAAGTAATGAAGTACTGAAATAGTTTGGTAATAGTAATTTGGTTTTAGAAGTATCTCCTGTGTGATAGTAAAAAATGTTATACTTGGTAACCAATAAGTGAATTTTACCAAAAAAAAAGCTATGGAAGTTGCACTTAATTTCATCGTGTATTTAGCTCTCCATATTTTTTTATTAGAAATGCAGTGATAGACTGGCAATATGGAGAGAAGGAGGAATAGAAATTACTTAGAACTCAGTTTGTGAGGAGGTTGTTTTTCTTCACACGCAGGAGGTGACTTAGAACTTCACATTGAATAGTTGAAGACTTAACACCAACACTGAGGAGAAATTGCTTTAATAAGTGGTTTGGGCTTTTGCAGTTATTTAAGTAAATAGATTATTTGAAGAAATGCTGGGCATTAAGAAGTTTCAGGCCAGACCATGCTAAGTATTGGAACATTTTCGTTACACTGTTTAACAGAAGTAAGGCTTGTCATTCTCATGTACCCCATTATAAGACATTGTTTTCAGTTACTGTGGACTTGGATGAACTTTTAACTATTTGTACTGAAGCTGTCAGAATCAGATTTTTTATTTTTTATTTTTATATATTCAAAAACTTATTTAAGCACAGTTTAGCACTGTTTGAGGAAAGACTTTAAAGCTCCAGGAGATCTGTTTATAGACATTTTCACAGTTCCTGCCACTTCTGGCATAGATTATTCATGTATATGATAACACAGGTCAATGAAACTTGGATCCTAACATCTTCGAACAGTCCCAGAACACAGATCATAATTCTGGCAGCTCAAGGCTACAGACTTAGACCAAGGCATTTTTGTCTGAACAACTGAGCCAAAAGCAGAGATGCTGCTGCTCTTAGTGACTTCCAGGCAGACCCCTGATTGTATTAGGGGCAGGAGATCCAGTAGGACCAGTAGGACAGCTGGCTGAAATAGCTCAGGATGAGGAGCACGTGCAGGGACTTGGCCTTGAGACAGTGAAAGGTGCATTTCTCTCAAGTGTCTGGGATGCTGAAGGCAGTCCTTTCAAGGTGTGGTTACTTGGCTGCAGTTGTAACCACCTGAAGCAAATACCTGCTCTACATCAGGAGATAAATGGGGAATTTGTTCTAGGCTCTGGTCATACTCCTTGGACATACAGTAACTGATTCCTGCCAGTACAGCTGCCCAAAGAGCTGCTGTTTCCATGCAAAGCATGACTGTGAGATGGCATTTCAGGCAACTGGGACTAAACATGCCAAACCTATTATGAGCAAATTAGGCTTCAGCAATCTTTAGTCCTTAGTTTCTTCTAAGCAAAATCTCAGAGCCAATATGAAATTACACTTTCCTTGGAACACACTTGTACTCCCACGCTGTTTATGGTAGACAGCAGCAGCAGGAGGTGGTTGATCTGATGACAGAAGTGAAAGCCATGTACAGGAATAAAAGGAATTACCAAGTTAGATTACTGAAGGAAGAGTTACTGTTTAGCTTTCAGAAATCTTGGCTGTGGAGCTGAAAAGTATCATTTTCTGTAGTGATTACTTTTTCTTTTTAAATGGTCCTCAGTCTCATTTGCCTGTCCTTTTTTTACTTTATAGCTTATGCCGGACCAATTAGCATAATTTATTATTTTCTTCCTTTGGATCTTCTATTTTATGAAGGAGACCAAGAAAATGTCTCCTTTATTAGACAGTCACAGTAAAAAGTTGGAAATGTGTTTGTGTTCTGGTTTTTGTTTTTTGAAATCACCTGAAAATGTCTTCATAAATGCAAAATGTGATGTGGCCTGATGATTCTGAATTTAGGAAGTTCATAAAACTGTCTGAAGTACTTAACAATAACCAGCTAATTTCAGTTTTTAAAAGAAATACTAGCTGAAGTACAGGGATGTATGCGTCTTTAAAGGACGGTGTTGTTCAAACCAATGAATTTTTAATAGTGGAGAATTGCAGATCTTGACCTCTGGATCTAAGGGAAGTGGTGTGTGGTTTTGTTGGGTTTGACTGTGGGTTGGGTTTTTTGTGTGATTTCTTTCGGTTTTTGTTGTTGGGGGTTTGTTCTGTTTTTGGTTTTAAGTTGGTTGGTTCTTTTTGTTGGTTTTGGGTTTTGTTTTATTTTAACTACTGCACAATATTGTCCATTTTGGAATGGTAGTTTTCTCTTTTCCCTGGAGTGGTGTTAGTTAAACTCCATGTTTACTCAGAAGAGGTGGATAACTTGAAACTACAAAGAGTTAGGGGTTCCTTGGTACTACAGACTTAGACTTGTTGTACCTACAGGATTTATATAGACTTCTCTTTCTCCCTCCCCTTCTTCTGTTTTAGGTGAAATTGTGGTGAACGAAGTAAATTTTGTAAGAAAGTGCATTGCAACAGACACAAGCCAGTATGACCTGTGGGGCAAGTTGGTTTGCACTAACTTCAAGATTTCCTTTATTACAGATGACCCGATGCCACTGCAGGTTTGTTATTGCTCACATGGGTGCATCATGACAACGAGTGTGATAAGTGAAATTATTCACTCAGTCAGTCTGTCTCATATCTGATATAAATGGATGCCTCCTAAGCAGGCTACGGGATGAGGTTCCACTGCCCTGTTCTGAATGTGTTGCTATTCCATCCCTTCATATCAGAACAGGAGCAAATTTGTACAGGAGTACATCCAGCTCCATTCACCTCCATGTATGGAGGCTTCCCCAGGAAGTGGTTTTACAAGAGGCAAAGCAGGAATTATACACAGACATGTTCCTCCTCAAAGGAGCTGTTTGCAAATGTCCCTTAGACTAGGCAGGTGTCTGATCAGCAAAGCTTTTCATGTGGTGGAGTTTTATTGGTGTTGCTGACGGAGGGCAAAGTGACCATGAAATGAGTTTTCATTGTAGATGAAGCAACAAGAAAAGGGGAGAAGAACTCTTTTGTCTTTGTCAAAGCAGAACTCATGACAATCAAAGCCACGATCAGTTTTTGAACAGCACAGCACACAACACTGGAAATCCAAGTAGTGAGCTATATGTTATTTTCAGTAGTTTGCACTTCCATTTGGGGCTTTTAAAAGATATGTTCCATTAACTAAGGATATGTAAAGCTCTGAAAGTGGATAGATGCTTATTCAGTAATGGTTAGGAAGTTTGATCAAAGCTACTTCAAAAAGTTAATTTTTGACACAAAGTAGTCGTCAAAACTTGTCCCTGAAAGTAGAATTAGTATTTTTTTCTTTCTATGCTTACAAAAGTAATTATAATTGGAGATTTCTTATATTTTATATATGTAAATATGTATGTATTTTATACTTCAAATTGTATTGAATTTCTAACAGTAATTTTTGATACTAATTCAGTAAATTCAGTGCAAATAGGTAGGTTATTTTGCATATTCCACTGGGGTTTCTGAACTGTTGGGTGTGCAGTTCAGCAGCTTCTAATTACCTGGGAATAGGCAAGGGTGGTACCTGTCAGAAAAGCCTAGGCATGCCTGATTTTTATCATAGCTTCTTCAAAGTTGTGCTGTATATCTGGTTGCCAACTGCAGAACTGCAATTAATGGCTGTGAGTTCATGTGTTTCAGAAATTCCATTATAAAAACCTCCTCCTTGGTGAACATGATGTCCCACTCACATGCATTGAGCAGATTGTCACAGGTATGTCAAAAATAGTTAAGCATAGCGACAGGCTTTGTTCTTATTCAGTACAAAACTGTTAACTACCTGCTAAGTTCTGCAGAATTGTTGATACTTGAGGTTTTATGTCATTAATCTTCCCTGATTTGAAGTATTTGGTTTATTTAAAATTAGGATAAAAGCCTTAAAATGCTGAATAAAACTTGAGGTGCCATGCAGGAGACTTACTTAGTTGGGTCTTTATATTGGCTTTAAATTTATAACTACCAACTTTATAACTACCAAATTTATAACTGAATCAACAGGTGTTGTAGGAGAGACACCCGTTATAGCAGTGCAAGATTTTGTTAGCAACATTTTTACATTGAATCATCTGAATCTCTGCCACTGAAATACCCTAGGTTGCAAAAAGCACATAGCTTATACAATTAGACATAGCTGAGATTTCTGACCAGAGAAATGCTGTAGTTTTCAATCCTCTCTAATTCTTAGCAAGTTAATAGCTGGTGATTCTCAAAAATCTGCAAATGGCAATTGACATCTTAATCTGAAGAAATAAAATACTTCTTGTGGAGAAGTAGGTTTTGATTTGTTGGATTCTTTAGACCAACCTATTTATTAAGAATGTTTTTCATCTCGTAATTGTAAAATTTCATAAAAGTGATAATTTTTCAAATTTGGTTTATGGCATGGGCTGTTAAACACTTGGTTTTCTGACTGTAGGTAATTAAATTATTGGTTATAAGTTTTCAGTGCCCAAAGTTGGTTGTGATCACTGTGAAAAGATTAATTTGTATCTGAGGAAGACCATGATGAAGAAATGCTTTTTTTAAAAAAACCAAGAGGTGCTCTTGACCTGTTATATTGCCTTGCACTAGCCCACATTTGTTGCTCCTTTTCTAAAACATGAGGTTTACCCTAACTTTAGTGAAGTATAAACTTTTACTAACAGGAATTAACAGATTTTCTACCTGAATCAAAATATGCTATTAAATAAAAAACTTCTGGTAGCAACATTACTGTACCTGTTTGAGCCAATCTTGTGTTTACTTGCAGAACACAGTCCAGTAACTTCATCTCTTCTTTGCAGTGAATGACACCAAGAGGAAGCAGAAGGTCCTTGGTCCCAACCAAAAACTTAAATTTAATCCAACTGAATTAATAATTTATTGCAAAGACTTCCGTATTGTCAGATTTCGTTTTGATGAAGCGGGTCCCGAAAGTGCAAAAAAGGTATTATTATCTTGTTATGAAATCCTGCCTTGTAGTCATTACATGTAGCAACAGCTGTGCTGATAAGAACATTTTGTATTATTATGCTTTGATAGAGGAGTGGGGGGAAGAACTGGAAATTAGTCACATTCTGTTATAGGAGAATATCTAGACATTTAGAGTCTAACAGGGAAAAAATTTAATGTGATGTATTAACTGTTTCTTATCATATAAGATAAACTGTATTTCTTGTCATATCTGCTGTACTTCTTTTAAAAGTTATTAATTTATTAAATAAATCTTTATAAGGACTGGAATCAGAATGCTGCATTGCAGCTGTACAACAGATGTTTGCATTTTTATGGAAAATGTTTCAAGCTTTGATACATTTTCTGCAAGTCATAAGCTTAATTTACCCAGAGGTTGCGTGTAGTGCCTTATGGATATCCTTGTGTTACCCAGCAAGTTCTCCAATGAGCTCTTGGAATCACCATTTTGTCTAATCTCCATAAACCTGGGCTCTTTCTCAACATTTTGTTGGAGACTTGTACGCCTCTTGACAGGAGGAATTACTTGGGTCTGCACATTCCTAGAGATTTCCTTCCTTGCCCCCTTGTACCCCTTGTTGCCCCAGGTCCCTGTGCAGGAGTGCTGTGTTGTTTGGGGTGCCCCAGCCTGGGTGAGCTGTGCTAAGCAGGGCTGGCTGGTCTGGAACACATTCCTGGTGCTCCGTGTCCCCGCACTGGTCCAGCTCCCCTGACCTCTGCGGCACCACGGCGCGGCACAGCCGGCCTTTCGTAAGGAATGACCCACTTTGCTCTCAGAGCTTAACAATTCCCCTTCTCAGTAGGATCAGGTTTGAGTTTAGCCCTGTAAGTCCCAAGGACCATCTGCCCAGGCATAAGTCTGTGTGCAGTGACTGACCGAGAACTGCTGAACCGGCTCAGCCCCTTTCACCTCCCGGAGATGTGCGGGCAGGAGCCCATAGAGAACCACCCTGCTCTGGCCTTGCCCCTGTTCTGGCTGCCCCCTGCCTGCTGCCTGTGCTGGTTGGAACCTTCCACGTTTGGCAGTCTTTCACCAGTCATTCCATTGCACAGCTTCTCCAAAATCCCCCTGGAGCAGCCGTCTCCTGCAATATCTTTACAGCAACTGTTTCTAATTGGCTGTCACAGGAGAGTGTGAAGCAAAGGAGAGTGATTAGCCTGGAGGAGGAGAGAATAAACTCAGCATCTCATTAACACTCCTTGTGCTGCATTTTCTTATGCAAGAGCAAAGAGTGAAACCCTTTTATGAAGGCCCTTACAATAGGCATTTATGGTCTTAGGTGGTTTCTTCTGATAGGAAGAACAGCTAGGTCTAGAGAACCAGAGCCTGTGTGCTTATAGAGCTTGTGCTGGTGGTGACCGAAGGTGTGACAACTGCCATTTTCAAATACCAGAATGTGCTCATTAGAGGAGAGGAAGAAAACTTGCACAAAGATCAGCTGTGTGGTTACTGTTGCAGTTTCAATGCATCAGGTAGGTTACTGCTGCTTTGTGTGGGTGTAGCACAAAAGCACTTCTACTGAGGGGAGATCAGGTTCAGCTAATCTAATGTAATATTTCCATAGTAGCATTATTCTGTTAGCATTAAAATATAAATGTGTAGAACCATGAGATCCTTAGATCAGTTTTCCTGTACCAGGATTTTGCTTAAATTATTTTGGGGTGTTGGTGAACACATCTAGAGTGGTCTTACACAGCATATTGAAACGAGTTGTTTTGTTCTTTCTGACATTTAGATGTCATGCTGGCACCACAGTATAGAAAAATTTTATCTGATTTCTGTTCCTGCCCTTCAGGTAGTACGTATTAGCACGGTTGTCCTGATGTTTAAAAACGGAAGACTGTGATCAGGTCTCCTTAAAGTTCTGAAGGGCGTTTTTGATCTACATTTACATCCAGCTGTTTGTACAAGAAAATTTTGGTAGTTGTCTACTTGGAAATAACTGTGTGTGCATAACCTTTGTAGGGAAGACCAAGACTTAAAGTGTAACTGAGTTCTGATGTGAGGGGAATCCTGCTCTTGGGCTGAGGAGGCATTGCCCTTTGACTGGGAGAATGCCATAGTAGAGGACTGACCATGGAATCGGGGTTCTGGATGGAGGGGCCAGTGGACATCACCACCTGGTCCACCTTTCTCTTCAGACTTGCCAAGATTAGATCAGGCTGTGATTAAATGCCATCCTAGTAATACACAGGAGTAGCATTCTGTAAATAAAACCCTGGTAGGTCAAAACAAAATATCTACCTACTAAAATATGCATTTTAAAATACAGGAGTATAAATGTCTCTACTCGTTGCCAGATGATCTCAAGTGTTCTGTTTAGAGCAATAGTTATATAAAAACAATACCCATGGTAATTAAGGTTTAAAAATGAGCTTTAAATATATGGGATCACTAGAAGGAGAACAGATGCTGACTTTATGCAGTGAAGTAATTTGTTTCAAGCATAGTTCCTTGCATGTACTGGAAATACTCAGCAGCCTCCAGTGACATAAATTGGTGGTGGCAAAGAGAGTGTAATCTGTTCCTAAGGAAGTGTCTCTATTTGCTGAACAGGACGTAAGGGAGAATAACTAATTAGGCTGCCTTACTAGAATAGAGATTATTCCACGTCTCTCTTTGAGGATCTTGGAAAGATCCTCTTTCCAAGGATCTCTTTGGATGCTGTGAAAAGAAGGATCCAGATTTGAAAGCGGGCTTCTGATGTGGACAATCTGACAGACTTGGCTACACGTAGATACGTGGGTAATGTTGGCAGAATTTTCAGAGGTGTTTTTCTTTGCTTTTAAGCAGAAACATTGTGAGAACACATTCACTTATTTTCAGGTAAATTATTATGGAGAAGCTTAAAAATCAATTCTGTTAGAAAAATACCCTCAGTACTTGTTGCAGCCAAAACATGCCTATAAAATACTGTCTCAGCATTAGTCAGCCAGGTAAATATTTTCTTCCTCATTTTTATTAGTGGATATTTGGGAAACAAGTGTTAAGGAAAAATAGAAGGAATGGAAATTCGTGCTCACCACTGTTTAGCAGTTTAATTTTGTGTTGTCTCTAAAATAAAGCGATAGAGTCTCCAAAGGAAGGAAAGCCAGATGGGTGTGGGAGGAAGTGGAGGATGGGGAAGCAAGGGTAAGCAAGTTGGGGAAGTCTTAAGTTAGGCAGCGCAAAAAAAGAAGCATTTCACATTCCTTAGAGGAAGGGAATTATTTTGTTCCAAAAATGACAGAAAACAGTCAAACCGAAAACTCCTGCTGTTTTTTAGGCACTGCAGTATTTGACATTAGACTGAGAAAATAAAATGCATGAAAAGGTGAGGCTGCAGATCTTCTGACTGTTAGGTGATGGCCAGCGTGTTGCCTCACTGTGCACAGGGATCTTGGCAGTGCCCCAGAATGGCACACACCCTGTGCCTTCATGAGTGTATCTCCATTTTCTCATCCCTTTCTCTTCTGCAACTCCCTCAGTGCTTTTCCTTCAGGAAGCTTTTTTGAATGAGTATGAGAGCTGTTTCAGAATCACATGCTCAATCAAAACAGAAGGAAAGTTTTTTATCTCAAATCTTGTTTCCTGTGCAATCAAAAGTAGCCTTTCCTACGTCATAACACTTGGGATGGAGGGGAACATTTTTTTTCTCTAATTGTTATGAACAATAATATGAAACTGTTAAGAGTTTTGGACAAATGGTCCCGACCCTTTCTGATGTGTTCCCCCTGCCTCCCCAACTCTGTTATCTTGTTCTAATTGTTTATACAGATCACAAAACTGGTAATGTTTCAAGGCGCTGGGAATGCATAAGATACTGTCTTGATCGTCTTTGGAGGGGGTGAAGAAAACTTTTTTTAGAAGTAGACTTACAGAATCACAGAATCAAAATGGTTTGAGTTGGAAGGGTCCTTAAAGCTCATCTCATTCCACCCCCCTGCCCTGGGCAGGGACACCTTCCACTACACCAGGTTTTTCAAAGCCCCATCCTGGCCTTGAACACTTCCAGGGATGGCACAGCCACAACTTCCGTGGGCAAAGGTAAAAGGTATTTTAAAAAATAAAGATGAATTTTAATAATTCTCTTAATGCTGAATGCTTATTTTCCCAATAGGTTTTCCAGCCTGGGAAAATTAACAAAACCTGTTTGTGGGACTTGATGTAGTCCTGCTTGTGTGACTTTCTACTACAGGTGTCTGATTGGGATAGGAATTGCAGTAGCAAGGGATAACTATTTTTCCAGAGAGTTCGTAAGCCAGGTAGTCTGGCTTAAGGAAGGAGGGAAATGCAGGGCTGTGCTAACTTAGCACATCTGAAATGCTGCTGTTCACGACTCTTCTGCAAGAACGTTAACAATATGTTGAAGCTCTTGCCCTTGGTAAAATTCCTGTTGAAGAGGAGGGTGTGCCCTGAAAGTATCATTTATGTTTCTCAGATACGGGTTGAACAGGGGACACTGACATAGGGAAATGGCTTTTGTACTATGAAATAACTACAGCCATTGTGTTTACTGCTTTTAATAAATGAGCTTTCCAACAAGCAGCCTATTCTCTTGTTATTTGTCTGAGCCTAAATATCTTCAGCTTTACACAATTGTAAATTGGCAAGAATACCAAACATTTTTGAGTTTGATATGAAAACGCTTCCTGTAAAACATGTTTGTCATCCAATTTAGAGCGTTCTACTTATGGCCATAATCTGCTGAGATCTGTGGAATGTGCTTGTCTTCTGAATCTCTGAGACAATAAAGCTATTATAGGGATTTAGTGAGGAACAAACAGAAAATTAGTATGTCTTTAGTGCTTAGTGTATCTATGAGTGGAATTTTTCTAAAATGTTAAAATAGAGACAGTCGCAGGATAAATTGATCACTTTTTAAAATAAGAGAAATAGAGGTCCTGAGCCTGTGGGTGGACTGCTTCACCCATGCAATACCTGGTGTGAGTTACACCTATTCCATGCAACACTCAGAGCATTTTCCAGCTCCTGCTTTATTTAAAAGCACAACTATGGTCCCATATTTTTTGTGGGGAACTAGGTCTGGATGGTTACCATCTTCTCCCCACCATTTTATCCCTCTTCACACAGCACACACATACTCTCTTTTTCAAATGTGGCAAGTAAATGACAGAGATTCCAGCTGCTGCCTATTTAAAAATAGGTTTTACTGTATTTCTGTTGTGTTATTTGGCAGCACGATGGAATTTTTTTTCCTGCAGTTTGTCCTCAAGCCTTGAGAGTAGATTAGCATAGTAAAAGGCTTTCAACTTTCACTCCATAAATGAAGATGAGGAGTAGCTCTGCTAGAATCAGTTACTGTAGTGAAAAGCTTCATAGAAAAATGGAAGTCAAAATGTGCATATGCACAGATTTGATTTTGTTTCACTGTGAATGATAGCCAAAAGTAATCTGTTGAAGTGGCCAAATATTGTTGAATAGCTGGCTTCTTCAGCTTTGGTTTGTACACTGAAATCACAAGATTTAGTAAAATGTGCATGGCTTCCAGTTATGTCATTAAAAAAGTTTTCAAATCCTGGAAATGAGCTTGTAAATGTTCATTAGGAAAGTCCTGCTACACTGTTTTCCAGGGACACTTGTACTTTTTGTGTTTTTTGGGGGCTTGTCACCCCTGGAATGTTCTGTCCCCTATTTTCCTTTGCAGTTGCATTGTAGAACTGAAAGTGTGGCGAGAACAGTTAAAGAAACCATCATTCTAAGACTCGACTGGAATTTTTTTGTTGGGGAGTGTTTGTGAAGCATTTTCCGCTCGAGTTAGTCTACTGTCATTACTGGTTTTATAAATAATGAGGACCATCCTCATCAAAAGCCAAAGTATATAAAAACACAGTAAAGGTTCCATAACACCACATATGTTGCATACAAACAATAAAAGTACAGCAACTTTCTCCATGCAGATCTCAACATAACTGAGCTCTCGAGCTTTGTTCCTGTGGCCCAGTGCTACCAGCACTGGTATTCCTTCAGTTCTGTGGTGCAAATCTTTCTTTTATGTCTATCACAATAAGGAAACTTTCCTTCACTAACAGAAAACAATATCTTGGATGCACAGGATGTTTTTCAAAAATAATATTCAAAACTGCTAAACTCTGAAAAAATTTTGCAAATGTGTTTCTAAATATGAAAAGTCAGGAAAAGTTGAAGGGAAGAAAGAAATTAAAAAGAAAATATTTGGGGTGGTAAGAATGTGGGCTTACATTGTGTCTTTGTCCCTGGTTAAAAAGTACAATTCAGTAAAATGCAGAAGCAAATACTGAGGGAAGAGGGCAAAGTTAAAGACTCCATTCATGTCCTGAAATTTGAAGAATAACAGCACTAATCTCTACGTCATATTTTTTTTCTTCCTGAATTTGATTCTTCTAGACATTAGGGTTTTGTCAAATCTTTTGTATTTATTAGTGAATATCTACATTCAAAGAGACAGAGACTAGAAAAGCTTGATGATACTTTAAGTCTAGGATCTAATCCTAAATCATGTGCTGCACTCTTAATTTTAATAATCTTAGGGAAAGAACCAATAAAGTTTCTTTAAAAGGAAGTTGCACATGAAAAACCTCCTGGCCCAACTGACAACTTTGTAGCCGAAATACCTGTCAAATGCTGTTAAATACCGATACCAGATTTTAGGTCAGGACATGCCTGAACTGTTAATTGTTGAAAATTGTCCTGGTAAAATTCCATTATGTTCTTTCTATGTTTTTCCCCTCTTCCCTAAGCACTGGTTGGTGGCTGCTGTCAGAACAGAGTTCTAGGTTGGACCTTCTGAACTGACCCTGCACAGCCACTCTTAGATTCTTATGCTAGATTGATAAGTACTCTTTTTATTAAAAAAATATCAGAAGACTGATTTTTAGCTTTTTCACAGCTCTGCATATTTCACATTGTTACAATTAAGGCCAATTTTTTTTTGCCTATATAGATATATAAATAACAGTAATAAATGTCTCTTTCCTAGGTGTGCCTTGCAATAGCTCATTATTCTCAGCCAACGGATCTTCAGCTTCTCTTTGCATTTGAGTATGTTGGGGAAATGTATCATAATACAGGTAAGGATGAAAGTACTTGTATTGTGCTTTTTTTCCTATTTTGTAAAATGTATTTTTAGTAAGACTGCTGTCCAGAAGCGGTGGCAAAAAGCATTTGAGGCTTTCTCCAAGGGTAACAAAATCAGCTTGTTCTGCTCCCAATCTCTTATGGTTAGAAGTCATTCATTGGGATAGACATTAATGACCAAAATCCAAAGAAATGTCTTTCATGTCTGAAACAAAGCCAAACTGTGCCAGCATGAATACTCCTATTTCTCAGTTCACGCTTCCATCCTCCTACTGTATGTCTCTGTTGGTACTCTGGGTACCCAGTGAATGTCCCATCAGGCAGGCTTTCTCACCTGCCCTTCTTTTGGGAATAAGTTTCTCTTCTGGTGGTATTGCAGGAGGATTTGTGCAACTTGGGACTCCATACCTTCTTTCCTAGAGGCTTACTAGGCAGTTCTTACCACTCAAAACCTCCATCACCCCTGCTGAGTTGGAGCACACCCTCTCTGCTCAAGGCCAATCTCCAACTGAACCCTGTCAGTTAGGTAAGCCTGCAAAGATGCCTTTGGAACTTGATTTCTAGTGTAATGCTGTGCGGTCAGTGCTGAGTGTTCCCCAGCCGAGACACAGCTGAAAGCCAGCAGTTG
The DNA here is from genome assembly GCA_013397845.1 of Melanocharis versteri. NCBI lineage: Eukaryota > Metazoa > Chordata > Aves > Passeriformes > Melanocharitidae > Melanocharis > Melanocharis versteri. The sequence continues at coordinate 462,360 of VZTG01004391.1, read as the reverse complement.
TAGGGTGACAAGCCTCCCCACAGAGCGTGCTGCTGCTGCAGAGCTGTGCTACTGAGGTCTCAGCTCAGCAGCTGGCACTAGAAAACACTGATCTGCCTGTTACAAAACACGAACCTGGTGGAATTATGAGATCAGGCCTTCAGATTTGCAAAACAATGCATGTTTTTCATGCAGGTGCCTCCATGACTGCCCCGTGCATGCACAAGAATAAGTGTGCATGTGATTATGTTGCACACAAAATTATACATGGAATTTCCTACCTCATAAAGCTTGGGCAGTTATTAAGGTCCATATATTTTCATGCTATAAAGTACTAGGGAGGAAGCTAATTTGCAGATAAAATTGCAATAAAATGTTAGTCTGTCACAAAGTTGCCTTTACTTTGTCCTTAAAATACCATTTGCTATATGGAAAAATACCTAGTGGAAGAATTGCATAAGGTGGGTAAAAATGTTCCTCTGGAGCAGCAGACCAGAATGGCTAAGGAGAGTTTTTCTGCTATGCTGCAGTTCCTAAGAGAGTTTGAAATTCTTTTGGGTTGGGCTGGGTTGGGGTGTTCTTGTTGTTGTGAACCCTGGTGTTTGTCCCATAGATCTCTGGCATTGCTCTTGCAATTCCAGTGCTGTTTAATGACTCTCTGTCCCTACTACTCCCAGTAAAGTAAAAGGTGGAATGCTGTCTTTGCGCTTCCTGAGGAACATAAAAACCCTGCATTTCTCTGGTGTATGTGTACACTGCTTTTTTCCCAGGCTACATTTGATAGTTATATATCCCGCCATTAAACAGTAAAATTGACTCTTTTTGTAATTATTGTATTTCTCTGTTTACCATCTTTGAAGAACTACTTCAGTCTGATTTTAGTCTTGTTTTCTTCTGAAAATCCTAAGTAGTCAAAGTGCCAGTGCAAGAATGAAGTTGATAGATACAGAAAACAGAAACCAGGTTATGGGATGTCAGCAGAGCCCTGATGCTTCCTTTGGGCAGGCTCTTGCTGAGGCTCAGAGCTTTCATGGGGGAGGTAACAGGGCTGAATTTCAGCTTATTCCACTTCCATCTAAAAATGTACTTCAAGTGTCAAGAAACAAAATGTAATTGCTTTCTGATACAGCTGACTGTCCACTTGGCACCTAAAGAATGACCAGCAAAGGAGATCCTTCTGTATAGTAACAGCCTTTCTAAGCTCCTGGTCCCTAGACACAAAATGACAGGCCATCTTTTTGTGTGGATATAAATACAAATTTATATAGAAACCCCAATATTTTAACATCACCTTCCATTTCTTTTATTTGCTGTTAATACCACTGTCATATAAATTTACTGAAATTATTTAAGTTTTATTTCGCTTTCTTGACATGGTACCTATTAAAGGGTAGCCTATGAAGGGTTCATGTCTTTAAAACATTGCAGACTTTGGCATATTGAAGAAAGAAATCCTGTGACTGGAGATAACATTTGTTCCTGAGTATTAGCATGCCATGGCTTCTATCAAGCAGCACAGCAGGCCAATTTTCTGTTGCTTTTCTATTGAAATTGCAGGGAAAATATACATTGACATCTTCAGGTATCATCATACCGCCATTATTCTTGTAATACAACAATAGGTAATATCGATAATACTAATCCTGATGCTAATGGCTTATTTTTGTAATTAGGAAGATGAGGAGTTTGATTTTTTTTTTTAATGGGCATTGATGACTTTCCTTTTCCTAGCAAAGAAGGTGAATGGCATAGACCCAGGAGGTGGTGGCAGTGGAATCGGCAGTGCCAGTGGTCAGCAGACTCCTTTGTTTGAGACTTACTCCGATTGGGATAGAGAAATCAAAAGGACAGGTGCATCCGAGTGGAGAGTGTGCTCAGTCAATGAAGGTTATATGATCTCCACTTGGTAAGTGTCTCTTGGGACACCAGCAGGAGGGAATTGGGCTGTCTTGTCCTGTGTGCCCCACAGCCTCTGTCACACTCAGCTGTGCACTGCACCTCTTGATTGTGCTGCTCTCTGGAGAGGCCCCCAGGTGAAAGATGCTGCAAGTCTTGTCCCTAAGGGAAATGTCATGCCCCTAAAGGCAATGTTATGTTTTGGCATCTCTTGCTTTCGTGCTTCTGTACTTCCATGTGGGACACACGGTTTCTCACCAGCGTCCTCGGGGCTGTGCTGGTGCTGTGGCTGAGCCCTCACATGGAACAGCGGCAGCCACCCCCCGGGGCTGCTCTGGGACAGCCTCACTGAGCTGGTGACACAGCACTGCAGCAAGAGGCAAGATGGTAAAAAACACAAGGAAAAGTAACCTTTCTTCATCATGTTCTTTCCCAAGCCTTCCGGAATATTTTGTGGTTCCGTCTTCCTTAGCAGATCAAGACCTGAAGCTGTACTCCTACTCCTTCATTGGGAGGCGAATGCCTGTAAGTGTCCTCTTTGTTCTGGTACTGCTCCTGGTCATTGCACAGCACTCATCCTGAGGCTGTGTATGCCAATTAACAGAGTTCTGTGCATAGCATTAAGGAAAAAATTTGTACAGAATAGCTCTAACCTGCATTATTTTGTTGTTTCTTGTGTTTTTTCCCCATGTTAGTTATGGTCCTGGAATCACCCTAACGGGAGTGCCCTTGTGAGAATGGCCAACATTAAAGATGTATTGCAGCAGCGAAGAATTGATCAAAGGTAAATGATTGGTTGTGTCACTCTTTAATCAGAGGGTTAGGGTAACACTAGTGGTGACTGTGTGACACAGCAGTGGGTGGCAGTGGACCCTGGGGGACACCACAGTGGGGACCCTGTGTGACACTGCAGTGTTATAGTGCAGGAACTTTGGAGAGACTGTTCTCTGGATCTGGTTTTGGCACAATTTTTATTCAAGGCCATTCCAGTTTCAAATACTGAATAACTTCTCAGGTTTTAAGGTATGTTTATTTTTTAGCGGGCTAATCATTCAGATGACAGAATTTATTGATAAAATGATCAGATTTACTGTAATACAGCTTACATTGGTGGAGATTTTCTTACCTCCTTTAGCAAGACAGTTAAAAAAACCCATTCATTTGTGGCATTGGGAAATACAAATTCTATAGGTTTAGTGTCACAATGCACATGGTATTTCTGTGAAATATTTGTCATTTGCTGTCCTTAATGAAAGACTGAAGGCATTTCTTGTGTAGGTAGTTTACAATCTTGGTATTTTTCGTTCTTTGGTTTAATTTGCAGGGTGACTTTTTGTAGTAGTGCAAACACCTCATTGTGTGTTAGGCTGGAGCTCTGAGTTTTAGTTGAAACTCTGTCAGATTTCCTGACTTCATAAACTTTCTATATGTTCTGTTTATTTAACATAGGTAAGTCTTACTAAAAATGATGGAAAACTAAAAACTGAATAGAGTTATTTAACTGTCAGTCAGCCTCAGATTTCATTTCACAAACGTGATCTTTTAATGATCCAGCATTTCCATTTTTTTGTTTTGTAATTAGCAGACACCAAAAATGTTTGAGTCAGTAGCTTTATGGCAGGAGCAATGTATCTCCTGAACATGAACTAGTAAACTTTTTTTCTAGAATGAGGTGCATGTTTTATGTGGGTTAAATTGTTTGAAGTTAAAGACAGTGGCAGGTTTCTTGAAAGACTGTTTCTTTCCTCTCCAACAATAAACCTGCTGATTCTTCTCCTGCAGGATTTGTAATGCCATAACTCGAAGCCATCCCCTGAGAAGTGACGTTTACAAATCTGACCTGGACAAGTGTCTCCCCAACATCCAGGAAATCCAGGCTGCACACATCAAACTCAAACAGCTCTGTGTCAATGGTACGCTGGGCTGTCCTTCTTTCATGGGGGTGGTTTTCCTGACATGCAGCGAATTCCAATTGACCTGGCTGACAGGGACTGCTACTGGAAGTTGTCTGCAATGTAATTACTGTCCCTGTTGCAGAGCCTTTTGATGAAACTGAAGAGAAGTGGCTGTCCTCATTGGAAAACACTCGCTGGTTAGAGTACATCAGGTTGGTACCGTTAATAAAATGATGTTCAGTGGGATGTGCAAAGCTTTCAGCACTGCAAATAAGCAGTGCATCAGTTGAAGGATTCTTTGTTTTAATATATAAGTTAGGTAAATATAGATAGCCCAAATATTTTTTCTTGTAGAGTGTGAATTTCTGTTGACTGTTAAATCATTTTCTTTTCCTGTCTAGGGCCTTTCTTAAGCGTTCTGCTGAGCTTGTCTATATGATGGAGTGCAAGCACGTTTCTGTAGTTCTACAAGGTAATACAACACAGAGTATGCTGTAATTATTAGCATTACTGTGATAATGTAGATAAACAGATTTAGATAAAATTAACTGTAATCTTTATACATAAACCCCATGGCTTCTGAATATCTCAGGCATTTGGGGAACTAGAAGGGAAAATAATTTTGTTATGTATCTAAATTGTGGTATAGTCCTTAGCATCAAAAGGAATATTTTGCTTTGAGTCTTTGTGGGTTTTATTCTGATAATGATAATAGAATCAAAACCTTAGGGTGAACTTTTGTACTGTGTTAATTGGGCTGATGGTCCCTGCATAAGCAACATCAGTTTAATTCAGGGGTTCTATAGACAAAAGTATTTCACTCAGTGCCCACTTATTGTGTCTGTGCAAACAGGTATTTCAGAGGAAAAGACACTGAAAAGCTTGCTCATATCTGTAATTTTGTAATTTCTGTAATTTTTACAAGACCTGTTCAGCTGGTATATCCCACTCTCCCCATGTAATGGCCTTCCAAAAATTACTTCAGGGTGGAAAAATGTTGAAAATTTCTAGCAACATGAACACCCTCCTCCTCAGCACATCTTGGTTTAAGTTCCAGGCAGTTGGGTGGGTAGTTTGTTCTTGATGAATGCACTACTGTGCTGGATACTGCAGGAACCCTTTCTATAGTATGAGTCTCAGTTTAAGAAAAAAGAAGTGTGATTTTCTTCTAGGTTTTGGGGTTTTTTAAATTATGAGAACAATTAAAACAACTAAAAGTGTATTTTAAAGGAAATTCTAAGAAAAACATGGGACCTAGTTGCACCTTTTTGCTATTTGAAATCTAATTCTGTACATGTGCATTTATACCTTGTATATTCTGTACATTCTGTATGTTATTCACAGAGGAAGAGGGACGGGACCTGAGCTGTCTTGCTGCTTCTCTCATTCAAGTCATGCTGGATCCCTATTTTCGAACAATTGTTGGATTTCAAAGCTTAATACAGAAGGAATGGGTCATGGCAGGATATCAATTTTTAGATAGATGTAACCACTTAAAGAGATCTGACAAAGAGGTAAAAATGAATTGTATTTGCATGTGATCACCGTATCTGCTTGATATCATCCTGAACATTTATTCGTACAGAAATCTAAAAGTAAAAATACGTTTTAATACTTTCAAATCCCATTATAATAATATCACAGGAGATAAGTGTTTTTCCAGGGTAGAGATATCTTTTCTTTACCCTCTGTAGCCGTGTGAGAATCAGTGAAATACCAGGTGCAAGCCAATGGGCAAAGGAGGGGCTGCTAACTGCAGCTGGAAGCAGAGAGGACCCAGGTCAGCAGCCTTTTTCAGGGACTGTGCCCAGAGTCACAGAACAGGAACATCCCCAGAGTGTGGAGCCCACAGAGAAACTGAGGGCATTGAGCACCAAGCGGAGAAAATTTGTGAAGGGATAAAGAAATGAGATGCCAAGAGGGAAATAATGAAAAGCAGCTATTTTGGCCCTAGGAAAGGATATACTGAAGAGTGAAAAATGGGAAGGGGAAAATATTTCTAAGGCTTTACATAAATGATGGTTAATACTTTTGCCATTCATGGGCTGCTATGGAAAAGAGCTAGAAAATGTAGTGAGAAATTAACATGGCTGAATCATAAGCTCTCCAGTCATTTCAAACAAGGAAGTAAATACATTGTAAAAACAAGGCCAAGTAGCAAGGAAAGCTCATACAAGGAAATTATGAGGGACATACAGATGGCAGAAAGGATTTTTGCAGCTGCATGAGTATGAGAGGAGCCCAGGAAAGAACTGACTGTGTTTTTACACAGAGGGGAAAGCTGTGCAAAGGTAGTGCTGAGAAAGCAAGTGGCTAAACAGGAATAGAGTGTAACAGTTGCATAGAATCATGAATAATGCAAGACTCCAAATAGTTTACCCTGAGGTTGAGTAATGTACCAATGGTACAGCCAAATACCATAACTGCAAAGAAATTGGTATGATCTGGGAGAAGCTTATGTTAAATCGGGTAATTCCTTGTTTCTTTTCCCAGTCTCCTTTGTTTTTGATGTTCCTTGACTGCGTTTGGCAGCTGCTGGAACAATACCCAGCAGCCTTTGAGTTCTCTGAAGTGTACCTGACCATCCTGTACGACAGCGCCCGCATCTCCTTGTTCGGCACCTTCCTCTTCAACTGCCCTCACCAGCGAGTCAAGGAAAGCACTGTGAGTAGGAGGGGCTGCAGCTGCTTGTCCAGCAGGAGACTGCAGCCTGCCCCCCTGGAAATAACAGCATCCCAGCTAGATGCTTCCTGTGTGTCCTTCAAAATGTCAGACTCTGTTTGGGGCAAAATACTCAGGTCCCCAGAATGTCCTTTCAGGTGATCTGTGCAGAGACAGTGACTAACTATACAAGAAGAAAGTCTATTGAATTCCTTTGTTGTTTTTTTCCTAGGAAAACATTGCTTACTCTACATTATTATTTGTACTCCTCTAGGAAGCAAGTCTGTATCTGGAACCAAGAAAGTAGAATGACAGGCAATAAATAGAATGTCATGCTTCAGGCAAACTTTGAAATCTCTTGACATAATTGTTTAAATAGTTGAAAAAGTTGGAGGTGCTGTGTAAAGTTCCAATAGTAATGCACAATGGAGGCATTTAGAAAACTGAACACTTAAATTTGTTTTTGAAAACTGGAGCTTATCAGAGCTGTGTGTAGAAAACACTTGATGGCTGATAAAAGTGAAACTTACTTTTTTTGTTAAATATTTTCCCTTTAAAGTTGTAGGTAGCAACCTTACAAAGAAGTAGAGCATTGAGGGACTGTTGGTGTATTCTCAAAATGCCAGTTTGGGGTTAAGCCAACAAACAACTTAATGTAATTGAAAAGTAACTGCACAAATGCAGAGCAGCTGTTTTCTCCAGCTGTTTTGCTGCACTATCTCTAAATTACATCCCTGCTCCTCTTTGCCCAATAGTTGTGTGCTGGTTTTAAGATTCATGAATAAGCCCATTTTCTTTGGTTTTAATCTGCGTGAATGTTACCTTCTTGTAGGAATTTGCTATAAGCAAAAATATTCAGCTGGGTGATGAGAAAGGCCTCAGGTTTCCGTGTGTTTGGGATTGGTCTCTGCAGTTCTCGAGCCGGGACCGGCTGCTGTTCCACAACCCGCTGTACATCGGGAAGAGCGCGCCCAGTGTGCACAACGGGGCCCTCCGCACCTTCAAGCGCTCCAAGGTAACTGGGGGGCTCTGGGGGGCTGTGCCTGTGCCTGAGGCTGTGCTCACACTCAGGGGTCCTGCTGGGGATGCTGCAGGTGCCCTTGGATTAGCAGTAGGAGCCTTCATTGTCTTGGCTTCCCAGTCTAAAGAAAGGATTTTCTGTAGAAGTAAAGATGTAAATTGTTGAGCCTTGTGTTTTAGGACATTTTCTCATGTGGCTGAGCCACTGCCAACATTTGCATTATTTCACCTTTGGAAAAGTGATGACAGGCCACTTTTTCCCACTGGGGTTGTCAGTATTTTCAGTAAATACTGATGATAAGTCAATCATTTATTGCTACAAAACATATGTATTTCTTTTTAAAGGCCACAGTTTGCCCTGTGAGCCCTGCAGTACTGACTCACAAGCTCAGAACTGCTTAAAGGTCACAGCATTTCTCCAGATGATGCACCCTGGCAGTTCAGGGAAATTTGCTATTCCAATGAACATAGAACTGGAAAATTACCAGTATTTATTTCCTGCAGAAAAACTACAGCTCCACATTGCGAGGTGTCCCCCCGGCACTAAAAAACGGAATCATCGGTGAGCAGGAGTTCCTTCCAAGAAGAAACTCCCTGATACTAAAACTGAAGCCAGACTTTTTCCAGCCAGCAGAGGGGCAGAGCCACAGTATGGAGCAGTACTTCAGAGACTGGTTTGCAAAGCCCGTTGATTTGCACGGCATCATTCTGCCCCATCTCTCTGGAACACAAATAAAACTGTGGAAACTCTGCTACTTCCGCTGGGTTCCCGAGGCCCAGATCAACCACGGCGGCTCCATCACTGCTTTCCACAGAGTTTCTCTGCTGGCCGACGAGGTGGACATGTTAAACCGCAGCCTGCGGCAGTACAAAAGCAACTCCTCCTTGCAAGGCCACTGCTCGGAACTGGATCAAAGCAGGATGTACTTCAGAGCAAATGGTTTAAATGACAGCTCTGGTACCCCAGACTTTCTCTCCTCCTCATTCCCATTTTCTCCTGTAGGGAACCTATGCAGACGGAGCATTCTGGGAACACCTTTAAGCAAATTTTTAAGTGGTGCCAAAATCTGGCTATCCACCGAGACGCTTGCAAATGAAGACTGAGGCGATGTGGAGGTTTAAAAGTTTGGGCAGAATACAGCATATCATTTTGTCTTTTCTAACTTAACACTGCTAAATGCGGCATTGAAAGCTGTAATATTTTTTATATACAAACATTACGTAAGATTTGCACAAATATTTAAAAGCAAGGCAAGTCATGCTTCAAATCGCACAATTTTGTCTTCAGTAGTTCTCATCTGCTGGGGCTTTGCTCCCCAATTCCTCCTGTTCTTGGGGGTTTGGCTCATTACAAATGATAGAGCGTTTCCTTAGCTAATTGAAAGGCTTGGTGTGGTCATTAGTGAGGGTTCTGCTTGAAATACCTTTGTTTTCCCACATAGTGGCTGAAGTGACCCTTTGATAAAACAGCTTGGAAAGCTAAAGTAGTGCAGTGGAGATGAACTGACAGCTGAAATCTGGGAAAATACTATTTTATCAGACTGCCTCTTCAGGAGTAATACTTAACATGCATAGATACAAACATACTAATGTTCCATGACTGATCACCTTACAGATGTGCTAATGCAGTGTATCTGTGGGAGGGGTTGTTCACTTTTCTTTCTCTTCCCAAAATGTGTTCATTAACAATTAGTCAGATTTGTGCTCTTTGTCATGAGCTTGACTTTAGACTATAGAAATCCACATCAGGACAATGCACTGTTAACCTTAAAACATTTACTGTAGATATGGTATTGTAGTAGCTTTAGAAGTGCCTTTAATTGGGAGGAAACAGTAGCAGGATTACTCTCATGCAGCTGACACCCCCCCGGCTTTTTAAAACAGATTGTTGTGGCAAGTTCTTGTTCCATCCCCTGCTTCCCCCTCTCCATTTCTGGGAACAACAGGGATCCAGAAGAAACAGCAGGTGTTCCCTCTTTAAGGTTAAGCTTGTTCCTAAGTCCCACAAGATCCTCACCTGTTTATAAGGGCACCTCAACTACTCAGCATTATATCCCTGCACAGATCCCGATCCCTGCCGACCCTCTCCTCATTTTTTTGTAGGATGAAGTAGCTTTCAGCAGAACTCATACCTGAGCCCTGCTGGGTTCCAGAAAGGAGGACTGGCTCCACGTTGCCAGTTCCACGAGGGGCGCAGGTGCTGCAGTCACTAGTAGGCAGGTGCTGCAAAAAGAGCAGTGAGTGGTGCCTTCTTTCTGCAGACTGCACATCCATAGGGACAGTGCAATGAACAAGCAGTGCCTGAGGGAATTACATCCAACAGCCTCCCTCTGCTTAACACGGCAGCCTCCTGGTTGTTCTGAAACCTTTTTAAATGATACCTCTCCCTGGATGCTATGCCACAAAAAGACTCAAGCTTCACAGGGAGAAAGGCAGGAGTGTGGAGAATTCCAGAAGGGTGGAGAAACAGTGATGTGTCATTCTTGTAGGTTAAGACTCCTGTCAGCTGCCTTCTCTGAACAGCGAGGCTGTATTTTATATTAAATTATTTCCTTATAAACATCAGTGCTGTTGAACTGACACTGAGCCTCTATCCAGGTGTTGCCTCACCAGTTAAGGCACCAAAGGCCTTATATAATGGACTCAGAGCTGTTCTCTGTTTTCTCAGTGGGGAAAGAAGAAAGCTGCAGGATGGGAATACGCAGTGTATTCAAGTTTAAAAAAGGAGAGGGGATAGGATTTGGAGATCTTTGTTTATTTGTAAAACCAAACTGATCTTCAGCACAGCCTAAATCACGAAGTAGGGTTTGGCTCCCAGGCTGTTCCCTGGCCTCCAAAGCTGTGCTGTGCTTGCACTGCTGGGGTTGGAGAGGGAAGCAAGGCAGGGCCAATGCAAAGGTGAACAGTGTCAGGGGAGGGGCTTCCTTTTTTACCTTACCAAACTTCCGAACCCTGTTCCTATGCAAAGAAGCTGTTGTGTGTGTGCTGTGCACAACGTGGGCAGGCACAGGCTGTTGTGACGCAGTGCCAGGTGCTTCTGGGCAACTGTTTGTGAGGAAAAAATGTGTATTCACCTCAATTGCCTAATTATGCTGCAAGATGAGCTGAGCATGTTGAATGGTCCACAAAACAGTTGTGTTTATTTCCAAGCTTGCTGGAGCAGTCATCTCACTTGTTCATTATTCAAACTTCTGTATTAGTTTGCTTTTGCCATTCCTCTTTTCCCATTAGCTTACTGCTTTCCCTGGCCTGATACTTGACATAAAGACCTCAACCTGTGTGCTTAGTGTCTTTTGGTACCAATTTTTTTTCTTTTAAAATGAGTTAAAACTATAGTGTATTTTTCTTTTCTTTAAAAGTGTAATTTCTTTGGTTTAAAGGTACCAAAAATGTGTAAATAAATTACTCCACAAAAGCAGCTGGTGGAATTAAAAAACGTTTAGGCTAGTACCCTTAGGGGGGAAAAATGGGTACTATATTTAAACAGAATTGTCTTTTATAAGGAGATTTCAGACATTTTTACATTTCAGTTCTAAGATGTGTACAGATGCTGCAGAAGGTCTTTGTATTTTATACATATAGCATGGGAGAGGGTTAAAAATAATATGCCTTTATAATAAACAAAAACCTGTCAAAATATCTATTTGCCAAACAGACTTAAAAAGAAATTTTATACCATTCCAAAAAGGGAGTTAGGTAAGCAGAGGCTGAGAGGGGGCACCTCCTGCAGAAAGGAAGGGAGGGGGATCCACCTTTCCCTAGGCTTGAAGACAAGGCTCTGCTTCCTTGTGTCGCACGGCCTTGCTGAGGAGTCTGAGCAACTGCTGTGTCTGTGGGAGTGAACGTGTGCCTGTGGATGCTGCTGCTTCCTCTGAGTTAAAAAGCTCAATGCTTTCTGATTCACTTTCGAAAGACAGGTACCAAGTGTTGATTTTGAAATATTCTCCACCCTGCAGAGTTGCCTTATCAAGTCAGTAGAGACTGTTCTGGATATCTTCAATAACTTTCAAAAGCAATTTTGGGGTTTGAGTATGTATCTTTAACTTCTGTGTACAGAATACTGACATGCAAGTGTGTATATGTATATGTCTGTGTATATATATGTACACGTATCTTCAAATTTTCATTTCTGTTCACCATTTAAAACAAGATACTGTTGATGCCATTCTCATATTGCAAGAGTAGAAAAGCTACCAAGCAGCTCATCCTTTTGTGTCTGTAGAAAACATGCATTACTGCAGCTGTTCCTGGCTGAGTTGTGACTTCTGTACCACACACGGGGAGGTCGTGGCTGCTGCTGTGGCTGCTGACCCCCAGTGCAGCAGCTGGGCTCAGTGCAGGGCTGGGACACTGCCCTGTGTCACACATGTCCTGCCTCCAGAAATGCACTGAGAACTGGGTGTGCGTCTGCCCAGGCCTGCTCGTGTGCTCCATGTGCACCTGCCTGCAATACCACTGTGATCAATTAAATGCCTTGTGTTTTAATGAAAACGTAGCAAGCTGGGCAAACGTTTTGGCTTATTCTCAGATGGAAAGATATTAAAACCAAAAAAAGTCTAACACGTATTTAAGCAAAGGACAAAATCTTAAATTTGCCTCTAACCAAGAGACAGAAATCTGTACCTCAAATTGCTCTAGGCAGTAGGTTTCTAATGCTGTTGCTGTGATGGTTTAGAGTTCACCATTTCAACTGAAACTAAAACCTTTGTGCCTGATAATGATTTACTGAGTAAAGTAGCAGTGGCAGGCAGATTATAAAATCCTGATGCTGAGTTGTGAATGTGAAGTAAATTAGAGTCAATAAAAGTTCGTACCTTTCCACAGTGAACTTCAGGTGGTTTTCTTTCACGTCCCTAACAAAAAAAAATGGTGTGCGTATGGTTTTTTCCAAGAATAGCATGGATACTGTGCTATAGATAGATGATTAATAAAAATGACGTGCAAATGATCTTATTTCTTGCTATATTCTATTATAATGTCTGAAGTTTGCATGGTAATCAGAATTTCTGATAGCAGGAAACTTAATATGAGAATGAAGACTCCAGGAAAAAGATGTTGGCTGTGTGTTAAAATTAAGAGAAACCCAGGGGATTTTGGTGTCTTAAAAGGGAATTCATCTTTTTAGTTCCAATTGACTGACATATTTCTGAATGAGCAAACACATCAATTTATGTGTGGCAGAACTGACTATATTGAGTGTGATCATCTTGGCACTGACCAACTCCTGTCTACTACCAGAAATATTTCCCTTTATACAGGTAATACAGATATTCACAGATATTCACAACAGGAACTGTTAAATAAATTATCCTTTCCTACTCAGCAGCACATTAGAAGAGCATTAAAGCTTTATGCCCTACTCTCTGCCATCCTTGAACACCTGTATCTGTTTATGTACAAGTGGAAAATTCAAATACATAGTAGTAAGTGGGGACAGGCAGAAAACCACACTGGTCCTGACAATCCTGGCAAGGGGCTGAACTCACACCTTGCAAGGAGAGTTGCCCAACATAATGAATCTGGGCCACACAGGCACCACGGAAATGAGCAGGACCTGATGGCCCCGTTTCTGTATTGTAGAGATGTTCTCAGGGCGTATCAGTGTGCAGGCAGCTCTTCCTCTTCACTGGGCAAACCCCCCAGATTACCTCAGAGACTAAGTTATGAATTGTGGAGAGAAGGGAAGGGCTCTGCTCTTCTGAACACAAAGTGACACGCAGTAAATCACACTGACAGTCTTCTCAAATTATATTTTAGAATGTTTTGTGCTAAAAAGGACTACAGTAATGTTCCAAGAAACCGTAATTTTAGAAGAAACTATTTTTAATAAGCAGCAGCAGCCAGTGGTGTGTGCTGCCTGTTCCTTTAAGAACACCCGAGATCCCCACATAATCCAACCTCTGTCAGCTGAGGCGTTTGCTCTTGCCTCCAACGTCCTGCACGTGACAAACCTCCACTGCAGCCCCCAACTTGTGCAGCTCACTCAGCCACAGCATCTGCTTGGGAGACAGGCGGTCATTGGGGCCCTTCACCTCCACCAGCTACAAGGAAAGGGGGATGGTTAGAAGTGTGTCCTTGGAGGAAATCAAGGATCATTAGCTCCCACACAAGAAGTATTTTTTTACGGCTGTTACTTGCAACAAAAATAACAGAGATTTTAGTACAATGGAAGCTCCAGTGTGTGCTGAATTATTACCCCATATTTCAAAATGAAATTTTATATAGTAAATATCCACCAAAACACAGACAGAAGCCCTGGTAAATGAAGATCTGTCATACTGAAAAATCGATTGTCTGCACCCTGACCTGTTCCAGCTGATACTGACAGCAGCTTGTTCAGGTGTTCTAGAGAACTAATTTCTGCTATTCAGCTCTGTATCATAAACACATAACAAGTTCCTCCAACAGATGAGATGTCCAATAGTCTTCTAGTAGCTATTCCACTACCATGCAAGGCACCATCCATGACTGTTTACTCAATTTCTGTAGCAGACACAGCTGTAGACTCAAATAGTCCAGATTTTGTCTAAGGATGCCAGTAGAACCCCTTGCTAACAACAGTCAATAGATGGCTGATTGGTAACAGGTGCTTAATTAATTATCTTACGATTAATCAAAGACCTTTTCTACACCACCCTTAGCCAGTGTTGGTCGTTGCTGGTTCTCCCTACGCCCCTTAACGCTCCAGCACAGCTGCTGGAGGAGCAGATAATCACCCACTGCTCCGTGGGGGCGGGGCAGCCGAGCTGCAGGCCTGACTCCCCCACTACAGAAAGTTACAGTCTGTGTGGGCTGACAAGTGCACTGTTTTACACAAGGGAAGGTAACTGAGCACTGAGTATTCCCGTGCTCCCCACACACCTTGAAATGCTGGCTGTGGGAGCGCCACACGAGCAGGTCAGGCAGGCCCCCCCGGCAGTGCCGCAGGTCCCTGGAAAGCCGCCGGAAAACACCGCTCAGGAACGTTCCTCCAAGGCAAGAGACCAGGCTCTGCAAGAGAAAGTTTGGTAGTTGGTTGGGGTTGGTTTTAGTTTCCTGCAGAACTATTTCCCAACCCTCACAAGAATATTGGATGGCCCAGCTCAGCTCTTTGTTTAGTCTCATGTAACAAGAAACATAAGCAGATGTTTTTTACATCCACTTTCCTGCTGTGTTCCCAGCTACTGTTGCAGGAAAAGTGACCATATAAGAAAATTGTAACTCTACCTGTGCAGGGACTTCAGCCCAAGTCTCCCTAATCCCAATTCCTCCCTCCCAGCACTCTACATCTGCCATGACTCAGTGCCTCAATACAACCTGTGAGCACACTAGGGCCAGGTGTAATTGAATGTCAAGCCTAATTGGAGTGCTCATGCTGGGCAACAGTTACTTACCTGGACTTGCTGGAGGGAAATAAAACGTCCCCAGTTAACCAGGGCTGCTGCTTTTCCCTCCTGAGTGGTCCAGACGTCAGCAACCAACTTTGCCAGTGTCTCCGAGGAAGCTGTGTGAAGCTGCTGGAGTCTGGTCTCGATGACAGCCCTCCTGTTCTCATAGAAGCTGTCAGTGTATAAATCCAGGGGGGATGTCTGGATGGAAAGGTAAATACAGCTCTGAGGAACTGCCAGCACAGCAGCTATTCCCAGAATGACAGTGTTCTACTTCATATTTTTCTTAACTACACAGTCACTCAAACACTGAGCTGATTTATCTTGAACATGCCCACCACATAAATATTTATTAAATGGGAAAAATCTGCATATGTTTTAACACCCAGTGTCGGTGCAACAAACACCGGCCACATCTCAGCCTCTGCTCTGTTGTTTTGAACTCTAGACAGAGGTTTCCTTTAACAGACAAAGAATTCTGTGCATTCCCAGCACTCTGAGCAGTAACACTCCAGGCAGGATCTGGAATGGGGATCAAGACTGCTCAGGCACAGTGAGCAGTTTGGGGTGAAAGAACAAAGCCGTGATGAACCTGAGGCGGATCCTGCAGTGCCCGCAGAAGAGCCCCGGGACAGCGCTGAACACTCAGCGTGTAAAAAGCCTCTGCAGCAATTCAGCTTTGACGCTGCTGAACAGGCAAGGCCCAAGAGCCACAGCAGCTTTTCAAAAGCAAATGCAGAGTGCTTAGGAAACAGCCTTACACAAACGGCTGCCACACATAATCCCACAAAAATACAGCCTAGGAATGACCAAGAGAATCAGGTGTGAGCTGTCAACTCATCATTGTTTATGCCTGATGATCACGATATCTTTGCTCTGCATTAATTAGGAAAAAAAGAGGAGCTATTTATATGAATTCCATTTCACAGTTCTGTATGGCCTCTGGAGTTACAGCTGTCCCCTTCCTGTCCTATTTGTGAGCCTAGCAGTTTTCAGCTCAGCCACAAGGACCCCTGCTTCAGATGGTGAAGAAAAATAAAGCCACAAGTTCACCTGGAATCACTGACCTTAGGGTGTTACACGGAGCTGTTGGAGAGGGCTGTGTAATGTTGTTTGCTTGCTTCCTTCTTTGTCAAAAAGGGGCGATGATCCAAAAAAATGGTAGGGGGGTGGGGGTGTTAACAAACCCAAGTTTAAAAATAAGGCTATTGAAAAGAAACAGACTATTTTTTTTTCTAATGGAATGTGTCATCTTCCAACGAGAGGAACAAGGCTGTGGCACAGCAGTGTTTCTCCACTATCAAGGACACCTTGCCCAGTGAGCTCAGCTATAGGACACAAGCATTTAGCCAGACCAATCCCACCCTCTCTGAGTGTGAATCCAGTCTGACACAGCAATTGGTTACTGAGGAGGCCCTTGGTAATAAACCAAATGTAACAGGAGGAACCACCACGATCTGTCTGGAAAGTCCCTCAGAATAAAATGTTAATCTAATCCCAAACAAGATTTTAACATGGTTACTGAGTCTACAGCAATGGGCAAATAAATTAACTAAAGAAAGCCTTTCAAAATTACCTGATAGGAATTTCTGAACACGTCAGGTATGTCATCCATGAAAATGATATCCCACATTAGAATCCCATACAGTGTAATAAACGTTGAGCCTTCCCCATGAATACCTAAAGGGCAGAATTTAATAAAAATTGAAACATTAATTTCTACAGCAATGTCATATGAAGAGGTACTGAGCCATCACAACCCAAAGCCACATTCAGGTTCATGGCCAGCTGGGTTCAGCACACACTCCCATTGCAGCTGCAAATGCAGTTCATTCTACCCAATTAGGCCTGCTGCTCCCAGGCCAGGGGCCTGCAGCTACAGCACAGCTTCCACCCCTGCCCTGGCCCCCACAAGGCCAACTGGGCTAACTCCGACAACTTTTAAATATACAACTTTTTTAACATTAAAAAAAGATACAATATGGATGATAATAATAATATATAATAAATTGTAAAAACATTATATATATTTATAGTATACAATTAGATCTTGTATATTGTATATTATTCTATATACCTGTTCTATTTTGTCATAAATATTATATATTATGCCTTATATATGTATACATATTTTTATATGTAAATACATGTGTTCATGCATGTATACATGTGTTCCTACATATGTGTATATGTTCATGCACACATATAAGCATGTCAAAACAACATGTCAAGGACACCAAGGAGGGCTTCTTCAAATACCTATACACCAAAAGGAAAACTCAGGCTAATGTGGGCCTGCTGCTAAATGGCGGGGAGCAGGGGGGAAGCTGGTAACAGGGGACACAGAGGGCAGGGTTCTGGAACACCTTTCTTGCATGGTATTCACTGCCAAGACCAGCTCCCAGGGACCTCTAACCCAGGAGACCTGGGGAAAGGAAAGTTGGAAAACAGTCCCTTGGTTCAGCAGGACTGGCTTAGAGAACACCACGGCAAACTTGACATCCACAGGTCCATGAGCCCTGAGGGGATGCACCCAGAGGTGCTGAGAGCGGGCAGACACCATGGTGAGGCCACTCACCATCATCTTTGGAAGGTGGTGGCCATCAGGAGAGGTGCCATAAAAAAGCAAATGTCATCCCATTCTTCAGAAAGGGAAAGGAGGACCCAGGGAACTCCTGGCCAGTCAGCCTCACCTCAGTCCCTGAAAAGGTGACCGAGTGCCTCATTCTGGGGGCCATCTCTGCCCACATGGATGACAAGAATGTGATCATGAGTGGCCAGCATGGATTCACTACAGCTAAACAATGCCTGATGAACCTGACTGCCTTCTTCAGTGAAGTGCTGTGCACTGGAACAGGCTGCCAGCGAGGTTGTGGAGTCTCCCTCACTGGAGCTATTCCACAACAATCTTGTGCCACGTGCTCTGGAATGACTGTGCATGAGCAGGGAGGTTGGACCAGATGATCCCAATGTGAGCCCTTCCAACCCAAACCATTCTGTGGTTCTGTGATTCTGTGAACACTTCTATATAGATGTATGAAGATAGGGAGACATATATATGTATGAAAATATATATATATGTATATATGCAAACACAAGGAAACACTTTTTCACGGTGAAGCACTGGCACAGGCTTTCCAGAGAGGCTGTGGAGTCACCCTCCCTGGGGATACTCTAAAGCTGGACATGGTCTGGGAGAGTTGGCTCTTGAGCTGAGGGTTGGACAAGGTGACCCCCAGAGCTCCCTGTCAACCTCAGCCACTCTGTGATGTGTGTTTGTTATTAGTCTGTTAGTACAATCTATTATCTATAGTAGCGTATGTAATGTTACATGTATGTAATGTCACACATACAGATCCCAGAATACATACATTATATACTATATAATATATAGTATAGTGTATATGCATTATACATGCATGATCCCGCATACATATGAGAGAGAGCAAGTGTGTGCATGGGGATCCTGGATCATCACCAAATCACACATGGCCACTGTGTGCTCAAAACTGTGCTGAGCCAAGAAGAGCAATGGTGAGTGGGTGGGACTGAGGAACTGAGTGGGGATATCAGCACAATTCTCCCAAATCCTAAATATTGTTCCCTTCCTATTTACCCTTTTCTGATATGGCCCCTTTTGCTGCAACAGTATTTGGGAACATACCAATAAAATAAAACTATACTAAAATATATCTTTTATAGAAAGATACAGATTTTACCTTTAAAAAACATGCCTACCTTTTTGTATTTTGCTTTTCTCCTGTAAAATAGACCTATATATTCTTACTTGTCAATGGCTTTTCACAGCTCCTAAATTGTAAAAATATATTAAAAACTACTAATAGAGCCTTTTAAAAAAATCCTGCAGTGTTGTGCTATTGGTATATACTGTTTTCATGGACATCTAGAACCAAAAATCAGTGGAGGTTTACATTTCCTTAGTGGCACTCCCTTAAATGACAATGCTAGCATTTTACCCTAAACTTAACCCTTAGCTGTTCAACAGTAAGAAAAGCAAAGTAAGTGATTTTCTGTGTAGATGAAGAAAAAACACTGAGGTTTTTCCTAATACATTTCAAAATCACCTTTTGTAAATGAAGGCAGCAAATCATTAAAGGCCAGGAAGCAGGTCAGGTTGAAAATACATGTTAGAGCACTTTGGTAAGGAAATGATGTATTAGAGGTGTTTGGGAAGGAAACAGAATCAGCCTAAAATCTGGTCTAATGAAATCATCTAAAACTGGTCTATTAATTAAATTGATTAGCAAATAGTTTCTTTACTCCCACAGTTATTTTACTGCAAAGAATCCCCAAACCAACAGTACTGTTACCTTGATCAAAACCATTCCTCCTGTAATGACTTAGCGCCAGCTCCTCCACTGAGCACATGACTGTGGATACACTGCAGTCTTCGCCTTCTTCTCCATCACCAATATCCTCCATGAGAAACACAGATTTTCCCATTCCCATCTGAGGACACATCTTTCCACTGATTGTAACCTGAACATATTAAAACATTTGGTTACTTTCCAGCATCACATTTAAAAGCTTTAGCTCCAAACCCCCTTTTCAGTTTTCTTAAAGTCAGAACTAGATTTGTTTCCAAAACTCAACTGAATAAAATGTAACCTGTCATTCCTGTGAAATCATCCTGTTTAGCTTTTATAAACTAGAATATTTTTCAGAAAACAAATGTCTAGCAAAAAATGCTGGGCAGATGGGAGTATAGTCTTTCTATACACACGACCAGGAGGAAAAACACAGAAGACTGAAGAGACAGACTCTGGACTGAGGCAAAGAAGGGCTGCAGGGAGACATGTGGTGAGGAGGCTGAGAGAGGAAGTGAGGCTCTGCTGTGATTTTGCCCAGATAGAATTATCTTTACAATGGTATGGAAAGAAAGGTTTTTAAAAAATCCATTCTAATATGATGCAAGTGCCCCACACCAAATATTTGCATAACACATATTTAGAGTGCATAACTCCCAAAGGTTCCTAAAAGAACACTGGCTTTTTTTTTAGCCATAATTCTAATGCTGACAACATGCTATGGTTACTCTAACTTCTTCTAGCACACAGAATGCTTGGCCTGCAGCCACCAGGGAAAATGCACTGATCCGATCAGACTCTTCAGCCAGAAAGGCTCTGAAGGCATTAGTGATACATTAGTGGAGTTTATGGCTGATCACATCCATAACACATATAAAGCAATGCAAATTAGATCAGTGTACAGCTGACTAACTTCAGATAAGAAGCTGACCAATGTAGAAGTATTTGATTACAAGAGGCTTTTGTTTTAGAAACATATTAGTATTCCTTTTCCTGCAGCATGTCAGTCAGAGGCTGGTGCACAGCACGTTACCAGTCTCCCAGATTATTTTTCCTGGTCAGAAGTAAAAGGAGCTCACGAGTTGCTGGTCCCTCGCTTACATGTGTCACATCCTGCACGGTGAGGACGGGCAGGTCCTGCAGCAGGCCCTGGAAGTGCTTGCAGCTGGGGGAGTCCCTGATGCGCAGGGCGCGCTGACACAGGGACAGGCGGTGCCCGGTGCGCACGGCCGGGTCTGCCAGCCCTCTCCGGATGCAGCCAATGGCCTGGCAAACAGCAAGGGCACAAACAACAATTTACAGAGACCTCTGCACGCCTCTCTGTTCAAGAGCAATTGATTTAAGGAGCACAAACATGTGAGGGTAGAAACGAGCATGCAGGACAGGGCCACCTTGCTAACTGATATAGTGAAGTTCTAACCAATGAGTAACATTTTGCACAAGGAGGCTTCTGGATGCAAATTTACACTAGTACAGTAAAAAAAATTGCTCTTCATTTCTACTGATCAGTATAAGATTAAGGAAGTGGATTCATTTTCTTAGGAGAAACTGGCTGTCTGACCTTGGGATTCCTACCAATATCTGCATTTTTAGGAGACTCCACTATTCTTTCCATAAGAAATATTTTTAAAGGATGTTTACAGACAATGCCTGCAATGTTTCCAGCTTTCCAGCAGCAGTTGTGAAGATACCTTCTTAGTGTTTTTCAAGTGCTGATGTAAATTCAGAGCCAGCCGATCCCACCATCTTCCTCTGCTGTCAGCACAATACACATCCTGGGCCAGGAGGCTCTGCAGCTGCTGCACTGCTTCCTGTAGCAATGGGATCGTACCTTTATTAATTGGGTTACAAAACCAAGCTCAAGTTAGCTTGTCACTTTCCCTTCTAATTAATGAATACTACAGAAACTTTGTCTTTGGACAATCCAAACTTGCTTTTCACTCCACTACCCAATATATCCATTTCAGATCCATATACGTATCTTAAAAACTCTAGAACAGAGATATTTTTATGTAAACTTAAAGGTTAGCTGCCAAAAAACCCCCAGTATTTTTATCCTTTCTGTATCCCTTATTGTATATGAAAAATATCTAAGTACTACTTCTTGCCTTTTTTCAGAGGTGAAGTTTTTTTCAGAATAATCTGATTTGCTTTAACATGTAAGTCAGAGGCCTTTGGAGATGTTAGCCCCTTAGGAAGAGGCAGAGATTTCCAGAAGACTTCTCTTTCAAGATTTTTCTTATTTAAAAGCAATAGCCAAATCTAGTGAAATGCAGGTATCTTTAAATAATGAAACAAACATATCTCAACAATAGTCTAATGGTGTATTATATATGGTAAATCTTCAAAGCATAAGCAGAAATCAAAACCATTTAAAACTTTCTGAAGCAGCACAAAAAAAGGGCTCTTCTCCCTTGAAAGTAACCTGTTACTAGAACTGTAGCAAGCCCCGGCGCACATTACCACCATTTTCCAGCCACATAAGAAATGTAAACTGAGGTACAAAAATGAGGCACATATTCCTATTCACCTCACCCCTTTACCTTATACTTGTGAAGTCGCTGCAGAATTTCAACGCCTTGAGAAAGGATTCTTGTGTACACCCAGCCAACTGTGAAACGCCGCAGGTAATCAGGTAAAACTCTGTGATAGCTGAAAAATAAGAGCAGCTCAGATCAATTTAATTACAGCACTTTAAATTAATAGAATTCTTTTACTAAGAATACTTATACCTAAAACATTTACAAAATTAAATGTCTTACATATCCAAATTGATCTGAAATGAGTATCCCAGCTGCAAAGTCAAGAACCCAGAGGTAAAGCAATAGTTTGGCTTAGGGAGCAGGTGCAAGCTGCACTTGCACAGTGTATTTTAGCTTCCACACCAGTGGAATTATCAGTTAATCAGTTTTACAACAGATGCGAAACAGTAACTTATTACATCATATTTTGTTACCAACTCATTCTCATAAGTCAGAAGTTTAACTTCAGAAACAAAGCTGGACAAAAAGTCTGGAACAGGCATTTCCTGCCATAAAAGAAGGCTAACATCTTTTCATCTTTTCAGAGTAGGCACCTCTGTGTTTCAGGACAAGTCTTTTGAATGTTTTACTAAAATCAAAATAGATTTTTCTACTGTTTTTAGTGTAAAATGGAACAGACCTCTAAATGACCCCCTATGAATTTTATTTTAAATCAGTTGCCATGGAATTGAGTATAATGCCAAACATAAGGCTTTAACTTGTGGTGTATCATTAAGCCAGAAAACAAATAATTAAAATAAAAACTGATGAAGAACACTTCAAATGCAATACATGTTATTTCAGTTCTCAGATATTCAGTAACATTTCCTGAGCAACATCCACTTGGAAATCTAAAGACATGAATAACCCAGCGTGTTTTCCCATAACAGTTGCAACATCCTTTTGTTCACAGTCAATTTTAATTTCTGCTTATTGCCATTTGTTTGAAAGCCATAAAAAAAACTTTGACAAGGGAAAAATAAGGCTGTTGTTCTCCTGCATTGGAACATAGAACACATGGAACGCATTAGTGCTTTACCCATGCCTACCAACTCTTTCCTCTTTCTTTTCATATTATAACTTAAAAGCTAAACAAACAATCTGGAAGTTCCAAGCTTTCAAGAACATTAAATCTCTAGCTTTATCAGGCTTAAATAACAGCCCTAGTCGATAAGCCTCTCTCAAAAGGAAAAGTACCCAAGGTATGATAATACACTGAACAGGTTCCTGTGAACACTAGGCCAGTTTCCAGTTCACTACCTCAAAGAGGGGTGATTCTTCAGTTCACTCCAGGTTTCTTTAGCACACAAATAGAGATGATTAGCTTCTTCCCAGTTCCCATTTACCATTGCAGTGGCTATATCATTTGACAGATGAACAGCAGTTGCATACCTGCAGTAAAAAACCACAACTTTATTATGCTTAAATAGCATCTGTAGTTGAAAGAAGTAAGTTCTTTCCCTTCCAGTCTCCAAAGACATTGAACCATGCAGCCATCTTTATTCTTAATCTTGTAGGATTAGAGGAGTTTAAACTAGCATGGCACATTATGTTTAAATTTACTTAATACTGGAGAATGCAATTTTTGTTCAGCTCAGAATCAGCACAGCAAATGAATAAATAGCTTTCATCAGATGATCACGAAGCAAATAAATAAGCGATTTTGGTTCAAAATGCAAGCCACTGTGAATTACAAGTCCTACCTCAATACAAAAATGTACTTAAAATCATTGCAAAATTAACACTTCTACATATTTACATCTGGAGTTCTACATCTGAATTCTTATGTGCCTGCACAAGTGCTGCAGTAAAGCTTTTCTAGAAATGAACATGTTTCCAAGCTGCCAGAGCTCTCCCTACCTGATGAGATCCTCCCTGTCCTGGAAGACCTGTGTTTTCCTGTTTACTGTGTAACTGGGGAACACCATGTGCCCCATGTTTGCCCTAAGGACTGTGGAGAGCAGGCCTTGCCCAGCACTGCCAGCTTCTTCCTCCTCCAGCGACTCAGGCAGTGAAAACAGCAGCAGAATTCGGGAAAAGACAGCCCGAGGGCCTTTGCAGACCCTGACACATTTTCCAGCCAGCTCCTTCACCCTGGAAGGACAAATAAAATTATTATAACAAATGGTTTTACCATCACTTGTAAAAACTACAATATACTGAATGAAGTATAAGAGTAACCTGTCGCTGTGAGTGGCAGTAAGGAGAGCAGATCCACACCAAGCCGTAGAAAGCAGAAGTGTGACAGACTTTATTTTGATTCTAACTTTTATACAGAGATATCTACATAATAGTGATTGGACAGTGTCATCCCACCCCTCAGGGGGATTGGCTGAAGCCTTACAGCTTCAGTTAGCAAAACATAAGATTAGAAAGAGAGAAAAATGTCCCAGTTTATCTTGTTTTCCTACAGAGCTCGTGAGAAGGAGAAAATTCTTCGGACCGCACGTCCACAGTAACCTTTTTTCAAGCCAACTAATGCATAAACTTGGTTTTCCTTGAAAGAAGCAGAGAGACTATACTATCTAGTAGTCACCCTTCTCTTTGACTCACTGTGAGTTGAAATACCCTTTTTTATTAATAAATTTACTAAATGCATTCGTCTCTTGAAAAGGCATCTAGGTTTCAGTCACTTGAAGCACAACTTACATACACCTGCAAAATTTAGCTGTAAACATTTACCTTTTTAAAATCACTGTCCCAATACCAGCCTGACTCCTGCTGAAGATCGAACGCTGCTTTGACAACCTCAGAATATCATCCACAAGTTGCTGTTTCTGACCATTTGGGTTTGGCAAGTGAAAGATTTTTGCCAGTGTTTTTAGCTCAGGGGCTGAAAGCAAATCCAACCCTTCACACAGGTCTTCCAATTCAGATTCTAAAAGTAAAATTATCCACATATATTCATTCTGTGTTACACACATACACTCAAGCTCACAGTACATTCATACAACCTAGTACTAATCTAATGATTTAGGTTCTTCAAAAATGTATTATCAATGCTATCTGGTTCACCCTGAAATTCTTCTGGATCTTCTTCTGGACCTTTTCACAGGTCTACTTTGAAGGAATGGAATAACCAGAAAAAGAACACCTTTTACAACTTCAAAACAACAGCAAAGATTAAAAAATTCCGTTAAGTTACAAAAAAAAATGCTGTTCAGAAAAACTGGTCATCTCCATTACCTAATTTGCACTCTTTGTATTTTCACAAGACCACTCATCTACCTGAAGCCTTTATTCTGCTCCTCTAGTCTCTTCCCAAGGCACAGACAAGCATGTAGTGCACCAAATTCTAACATGACACAACTGCAGATTTTATTTGTGGTATTTTAAAGGTTTATTAATGCTGGCATTACCTGTTTGTAGAAATCTGGCTTCAGCCAGTTCTTCAATTATTGGTGACAAATCCATGCTTATCTCCCCATACTCTATTTTGTTCACCTTTAACCAGTTCAGCTTGCGTTGAAAAAGTCTCACATACAACTTCTGCCCACCAACTGCAAATTTTATTTAAAGCAGGGAAGGATAAAAAGAAGAGTAAATTCTAAACACAGTACAATGCACAATCACCACCTTAACCAGAAAAATTACTTTGATGCAGGTACTCTCTAAAACACGTTTTAAATCTCTCCATGTTCTACAAGCAGACTTGGCAAAATACCAGGATTTACCTTTGAAGTAATTAATACATTTATTAGAATCTTTCCGTTTTGTAGGTGGAAAAGTATTACAACACATTTTGTAGAAAAAGTACATTACTAAAATGCATTTTGACATGGTTACCCTTCAAGAAATATTTAGTTTTAAAGAAAAAGACAACTTCATTTTTCAACCCTGCCTATTGTGATGTTAAATAGGTCTTTTCGCTTTCTTAAACCGCCATTCAATAACCAAATATTTCATGCGGGGGAACAAAAGAAGCTGTAGTCTGGAAGAATAATTTCGTAATCGCAGAATACCTCTCTCGGTAGCATTCTTCAGATTCTTATTTTTCCAAAGACAAGCCTAATTTTACTAATATATCTACTGAAAACAATGAGAAAAAACCCCCCTCCTATTCATTTGATTTTTATCAGGGAAGTATTTTCCTAAAGTACCTTTTAAAAACACTTTTAAAACACTAATCATGCTGAAATTCAACAAAATAGCTTATTAAATTTTAGCTGGAAATAGTCTAGCTATTGTAACTACATTCAACAACCTTTTGAATACTTAATTCAACCCCCATTAACTTCTAATTTTTTTACCTGTGTCTGCTGCTGCTTAACTGAAATTGATCATTAATAAAAAAACACTGAAACACTACCAGACCTACATATACTTAAGAAATGGCAGATAAACATTAAATGCTTATTTAACAATTCTCCTGTCCTTATAAGACTTTTTCAGCCTTTTCTTTAATAGAATGTTTCCAGGATCAATTCACTGGGAGAACTACATTCAGACATATAAGCTTGTCATTTTCTCTGTGGTGTTACAACTCCTTAGAAGTCTGCCCCCAGTTTTTATCATTCTGGAGAAAGGAAAAAGGTTAACACGTGGACATTTTTTCTTCAGATCATGGAACTGACCAAACTAGGACTGCAATAATAATTTCATAATAACCTTCATAAACTTACACAGAGTTACAGACAACTCACTGAAGAATGGTAGACATTTCAGCAGAAAATAATTAAATACTGGAAAATACCTATATTAAAGCAACCTCATAGTACTAAGCAGGCACTATGGAATTTTTTGTGTTATGATAACTGAAAAACAACACTTGCTTGGGTAGAATCTTCTAATGTGGGACAGGTAACTCATCTACCTGAACTTTTAAAGTATCCTGCCTGGTATCTCTTGAAGGCAATGACATCCATCTGTCAGCTGTCCAGGATTTGTTATCTATTGACTTAGGGCTATCCTCTCACTTTTCATAGCTCAATCGCTGCGTCTTTCCTACCCTGCAAAGAGAGATTGTTTTATTCATGACCCTCACATCCAGTGCAGACACGGATTTATCAGCACCACTTTGCAGTAATTCTACCTGTATTCCCAACTCCTGTGAGAGGGGAATTCTGAAATCACACTACGGAAAGAGAAACAAGCAGTTCTTCTATTTAACAGAACAAGCTCCTGTTACTGATCAGTGTTGTTCACATCCAGGGAATGGAGTGTGGAAATGGGGAAGGTGTATCCTGAACATCTCTTTCAGTGTTTGTCAAAGCAGCCAACACCTGCATACACTACTGGCCTGTGAGTTCATTCCTGGATCTTTGGATGCAAAAGATGTCCATCTACTGCTTGCCTCAGAGAGCCAATGACAAGACTTCTGTTGTTTCCTTTATATATTCCCCTTTAACTACCACAAGATAAACAAGGCATTACCAAGCTCCAAGATGTCACTACTGTAATATTCTCATAGCCTGGAGTGCACCAATGGACTCTGCAGACCACCCCCACCCAGGTTTGGCCGCTTGTGTCCATGGCCAGCTCAGATCCTGGGAGGGCTGTGTGAGGCTGTGTCCCCCCATTCTCCCAGGAGCTGTACCTAACAACATTAGGAGAGTTTATTTACAGAAAGCCACCGAGGGGTACATCTCCTGGGAAAAAGGAGCTTCTTCCCTAAAAAAATTCATCAAGTTAAATTATGAATTCATATAGCACTTCTCACATAAAACTATGCAACAATACTCTCTACAAGAGGGAATGTGGAAATGTATTTTAAAAAAAAAGATACCTGATAATTTGTAGAACTTGGTTATAATGTTCCAATCTTGCTCATTAAATAGTCTGACATCATCTTCATTCTCCAATACTGCTCGCAGCACTACTAAAAAATTCTGGAGGTAATATGGGTGACCAGGAGAGCTGGGCACAGAGAGGACCCCCTCTATTTTGTCTAGAATGTCCCCAGTGGAATCCTGAGATTCTACCTTTTCCACAGCTTCTAACAAAGTATGGTTCATGTCATTCTTAAAGTCTTCAAGAACTTCCACAGGAAGTACCTCTGCACCATCCCTGCTAAAGCAGTTTTCTGTCCCACAGTTCACTTCTGTCTCTGAAGGAGTAACCTCAGTGTGAGGCTGAGTCTTGACTTCCAAATTACTGGTCAGCTCTGCTGAAGTATGGATAGCTAGAGATGTTTCAAATTTATCAGGACTAAGTATCCCACCTTCAGACCTGCTTTCTGCTTTGGTGCTGCTTGTACCAGACGGGAGCCTTTTGTCATTACTGTTATCAGCTGCTAAAGGTACCTGAACCATATCCACAAGGTCTTCTTGATGACATTTGTTTATTTCTTTTTGAAATTCAGGTTCCCTATTTGAAAAATTTTGTTCCTGGTGCTCTCTCTGAGAAGGCTGATTTTCTTTCTGAGAACTCTGCCCAGCATCAATCTCATCACCATCATCATCATCTGGTGCTGCAGCACTTCTACAGGCACTGTGAACAGCTGGAGGTGAAGAGTTGATCTCTTCATACAAGACCTGTTTTCCTCCCTGCAGACAGCGTCTTCTGGACAGTTTTGAAGACAAGCTTCCCAAGGAGACTGTTCTAACTGTTCGAGCCTGGGATTCATTGTTAACACTTACGACTGAACTATTATTGCTAAAATAAGGACTAGTCTGTTGTGTTGCAGTCCCTCCTGCTTTCAATAAATTACTTTTGGAAGGACTTGTTTCTAGATTTAAGAGGTTTTTTGAAAAATATGAGCTGGAATTATTGCTCAGATTTGCAGCTGGGGGACTCTTACTCCCAAAAGAATTCAGCGTAGCATCAATGGCACCAATCTCACCATGGTTTCTCTGACATGATTCATCAATGTGCTTATTTATTCCGTATCGTGGCACCAATTGCCCACACATGGGACAGCTAATTTTGGCAGGGGGGACATTGTTAAAAAAGGAAGTAATAGAGGATGATGCTGAAGGTGTAGACGGTGTTCCTGTAACTTCTACTTTTTTTGCTGTTTCTTTTTTCTTCTTATTTTTACTGAGTGACAAACTTATTTGGGATCTTTTGATTCCTGAAGACCTAGCTTCTGCCATTACAAAACTTCACAGCAATTACATGGCACAGACAACTCCATTCAGGCTATATTTCTTTATTCTGTAATACTTAAAAGACTTTCTTAGCTTTTCCTTTTCCATCTGTAATCCCCCGACATGCCTTCAAGAAAAAAAAAATTACTGAATGAGTGGTCTTCTAAGGTACCAGATGCAACCAAGACGAACAGAAGTGGAGAAGTCAAGCAATCCTTAAATGACAATGTTACTATTCTTCAGCTTGCCTTACCAGGCACAGAAGCACACCACAGGCAGCTGCCTTTAAATGGCTTAATAAACGGAAAATTAATCTCAGGTTTGCATTTACATCAGCAAGTGAACCTGGAATTCAAACAGGCAAGTCCTCTAATTTTCACAGAATAGTCGGGGTTGGAAGGCACCTCTGGAGCTCATCCAGCCCAACCCCCCTGCCCAGGCGGGGTCACCTGAAACAGATAACCCGGGAACGCATCCAGATGGGTTGTGAATGTCTCCGGAGAGGGAGACTCTATGACCACCCTGGGCAGCTATTCCAGTGCTCAGCCACCCTCAATGCGAAGTTCTTCCTCATGCTGAGGTGAAAACTTCTTGTGTTTTAGTTTATGACCAATTATCCTCGTCCTGGCGCTTATCATTGCCTTGTTTGCTACTGAGAGACTATTTTCGGTNACCAGCACTGCAGCCGCGCGTCGCTCCCGGGGCCGTGAGGGGCCGGGCCGCGGCCGTGAGGGGCCGGGCCGGGGCCGCCGCTCCCCGCCCGCCGCCAGGCCTGAGCAATGCAGCGCCGATGCGGGCACCGCGCTCTGCACGCTCCCTCACGCAGAGCGAGCTCTATTGTAAGCACCGTGCCCTCCTCAGATTTAAAATTTCCTTTTACGACAACGCGTGGAAAACAGTTGAGGCCAACGGAGTCATANATTAATCTCAGGTTTGCATTTACATCAGCAAGTGAACCTGGAATTCAAACAGGCAAGTCCTCTAATTTTCACAGAATAGTCGGGGTTGGAAGGCACCTCTGGAGCTCATCCAGCCCAACCCCCCTGCCCAGGCGGGGTCACCTGAAACAGATAACCCGGGAACGCATCCAGATGGGTTGGGAATGTCTCCGGAGAGGGAGACTCTATGACCACCCTGGGCAGCTATTCCAGTGCTCAGCCACCCTCAATGCGAAGTTCTTCCTCATGCTGAGGTGAAAACTTCTTGTGTTTTAGTTTATGACCAATTATCCTCGTCCTGGCGCTTATCATTGCCTTGTTTGCTACTGAGAGACTATTTTCGGTGCCAAGCACCCGTCTCCCGAGCACACACCGTGCTGCCCTGCAGCCCTCACGCTCACGGCTGCTGTGCCTGTCCGGCCGGGCCGAGCTGCGCCAGGGCCGGGGCTCAGGCGCTGCCGGCGGCTCCAGGCCGCTCTCCAGGTGTTTTGGACAGCAGGGCCCACGTTCCCGAGCGGTTCCCGGTGCTACCATCCAGACGTGCCCGCCCCTCGCCAGCCCNTCCAACCTGAACCATTCTGGGACTCAGTCTAGGTTAAAAGATGCCATTTCCTAGCTCTGGGTTACCACAGGCTTAAAAATCTGTTGTGTCCTCCCTCTTTGCCAATCACGATTTCAAAATATAATTTCTGTAATTTAAATGCCTGGATACATCTTAAGCTCTTCAATACATGCAGTTACTCCTGCTATAGGTACAGAGCTAACACAACAGCAAATACAAAGCTATGGGCTACAGCTTAAAGAGACTGTACAGTCACAGCATGTGTCAAGTATTTTACATGGTTATGTATCTGCCCACAACAAGAACCTTCCTTTTTGGAACAAATCAGAGTTCTATGGTAGAAAATAAAAGTAAAATCTACAGGAAACTGTATGAACATCACATCAGAAGTTCACAAAGCATTTTAAAGATCAACACAGAATAAAACCTACTCAAATTCAGAAAAAACATTTTAATATATACAAGATGCAACATATAAAAAAGGTAAATTACAACTTCAGTTTATGAACAGAGAGTGCTTTCTCCTTCTTTTGTTTCTTCTTTAATTTGCTGGCATCTTTGATTTGCATTCTCACTTGATCTTGTAGCTGAGAAAAGAAGGCCTGAGATGATTTCAAGGCCTTGTCTTTACCCTCATCCTGTCAATGGACAAAACATTTGTTATAACCAAGAAACTTACAAACAGTACCACTGTATTACTTACTAGTTACTCATATATAATGGTATTTGACTTAAAAAAGATCTGCTAACTAATTTTCAAAGGATATTTTTCACCACATTTTTATTCCACTCCTGCTATCTAAAGAAATTAAGATTATATTCTCTTTCTGACTAGCAATTAGCATGATAGGCAAGAGCAGGCATCCAGAACACATCCTTGCAAATCATGAACTACAACTGAGTATCTGTATTTTGTGTTCTGTTTGCCTTCTGAAAAGGTAAGCACAAACATCTAGAAGTAATGAAGATTATTTTTCCTATTAGTTTCTAATACTTGAAAATTTCAGAGATTGTTAGAATTTTATTTAAAAAACATCCTAAGTGCTGCACACGTTTACTGTTTTATAGCATGTAAAACAATATAAATCTGATGAGATTATAGGGAAGGCTCCACAATACGGACAAAGTTAAATAGGAATATTGTATTACAAAACAGTTTAAGTTACCCAAGCTTATATAGAACACAGAAACCTCAATGTGCATTCAAGTAGTCCCACTTGATGAAGTGGAATCGCTTAAATGCAGGAAATAAACAACATGTCTTAGTGTTTGCAGGAACATCACCTTGTGAACTTTGAAATAAATAGAAAAAGTAGCACCTCACACAAAATCATTTCTGCCTGATGAACATACTTTTATACAGAGTAATTTTATCACACAGCTTTGTCATATTTTTCCAACCTCATACTTGTAATTCTCTGGGATAAAGTTTCCCTTCCTCCCTCTAGGTAAAAATTATCTATCCTTGTCTTACCTTGAGCAGAGATGCTTTGCCTTCTTTGGTAAGGCTTTTTAATTTTGCTGCAGCAGCCTTTTTGCTAAGTTTTGTGCCCTGTTCTGGTTTCATTTTTTCAAGAAGCTTTTGACGTTTCTCCTTTTCCCTTCGCCTCATACGTTTACGGAGCTTTTTCCTTCTTAGTTCTCGTTTTTTGTCTGTGGGAGTCTTTTCTGCATCTGCTTTTACATCACCAGCTTTGTTCTTTTCCTAAAGAGAACAAGATCTCTAGATCCGTAACAGTGCAAAAGACAAGACTCACTTCACAGAACTCAAATCTGTCTCAGTTTCCATTATTTCAAGTGCCAGCTCAGGACAAGGTAAAGGCCAAAAACTGGCAGAAACTGGGAAATGAGATATGTACAATTGATCCAGGACATGCTAATTGCTCTGCTCTAATGTCATTTAACTTTCCCCTTCCCAATACACACATACATGTGTGTATTGGGACAACAGTGACCATCACATAACAGTCAAGATCAAAACCAAAGCATAATATTATGGCCTCCTGGAGCC
Source organism: Melanocharis versteri (assembly GCA_013397845.1). Lineage (NCBI taxonomy): Eukaryota > Metazoa > Chordata > Aves > Passeriformes > Melanocharitidae > Melanocharis > Melanocharis versteri. The sequence goes on along the minus strand of VZTG01004391.1, from coordinate 430,153 downwards.
AAATAAAATTTATTCTTTTCCCAGTTAGCAAAAAAAACCCACAAAAAACCCAAAAAAACCCACATGCCCTAAAACCCCCCAATAACCACCAATGCTAAAATTCTATGCAAAAAGGTCCACAAGGTGAGGAACCACCCACCAGGATGGGAAAGGCAGAATTCCCACTGATCTGACAGACAGTACATCCTTCTCTAAACCACACAGATCCTCTCCTGATCCTTATGCCATTTTATATTTACCTTGATCTCCTCTGGTGCTAAGAGAGCAGCATCACTAACAGCAACTGGTGCTACTTCTTCCATACTTATAGCTGGAAAGTTTGAAACGATTTTAACTTCTGGCACCGGCTAGAAATAAGGAGACACATTCAGGACTGAGCACGCCATCTCAGCAGCTAACAGACAACTGAAGATCCCAAGTATTTGGGTTTGTTTAGAGGCAATCGCAGTGCATTTAATATGAAATAAGAATGAGCTCAGTAAACACCAATGTTTACTTTACTTTCCATTTCTGGAATATATATTAAGGTACCTAGTCAAAAAAAAAAAGGGAGAAAGCCCCCAACTTTATGAAATTTATGCACTTACTGGTTTGGGTGTGAAGTGGAAATTACAAAGTGCATCCAGCTTCTGGAAGAGCGAATCCATCATTCCCTGAATTTCTTTGTGTTCAGGATTTTCTTCCTCTTCAGTCTTTTGCTGCATTAAAAATGCAATGTAACTGTAACACCATTCATAAGGCTATTTTACTTTAGCAAGACTGGTAACAACACAATGTACAGTTCAGAGCCCTTTCACTGGTGAACACTCAGAGAAAGACTAAATTACTTCCACTTTGAAAGTGTATAAATGAACACACAAAAGTACATGGTGTGTACTTCAAACCCAAAGGAAAGTCATTATGTTACCTGGTGAAGTTTCATGTATTCTTGCTCGTAGATTTCAGCGAGACTCAGCTTACTCTTTTCATGATCCAAACTGATCCGCTTCTTGTACTCAAAAGCTTCTTCTTTGGGTTTTTCTTTTGGTACTACATCATCCCATGCCTGAGAAAGTCATAAAGTAATGACCAAATGCAACTACAGTCAAGTATCAGCTACATCTTATTTGAACATTTTTCAATTATTTATCTGGCACTTTAACTAGTTTATGCATGTGGCTTCCCAGGACTCATCAAGTTTCCCACTTTTATTTGAAAAAGAAAAAAGTAATGAAAGTTATAGCTCTAGCTTGAGTCCTTGTTTTTAGTGAATGAGGGCAAAAACTAACGAGCTACAAACTCTTCCCTATCTTTTTTAATTCAGTGAACAGTAAGGCTCAACAAGCTGTGAGACACAAATTTTCTATTAGTGGCTTTGAAGCAAAATGAAGCAAACAACTGAGTTTTAGCCAGTGTTCAGAATGCTTGGAGCACCAGTTATGGTAACAGCCAACACTTACAGACTGGCATTATATTCCAAATAAGCTCCTTACAGTTTTATCTGCACACAATCATTTTTCGAAATGCACCAGAACTTGGCATATAACAGGGATATAAAAATAGGGCTCCTTAGAAATCTAAAGACACATTCATCAAGACAAAAGAATAAAACAACCAGTTGCAGAAATTAAGATAACTCTACACCTAACATTGGAGATGCTTCAAACTCATCCTTGGAATGTGCCCTGTGAATCAAGTCTATGAAAAATATAAGGAGAAACAGGTAAGATAGTATTAACCTCATCCAATATTCTCTGTTTAATGATATCTTCAAGCTGAAATGTAGTTTCTTCTGTGATCACAGGTGCTGAAAGGAAAAAGCAAAGAATTTTAAGATTAATATTCCTCCAGCAAGAAATAGTTCTTGTTCTATGAAGAATAAACTGCAGAAAAAGAAAGTAAAGCCTTCACAAAAATGTAGTAATTGAAGATGAAGTAAGTAAATATAAGTAAAAGTCATATTATGTAAGGCTCATAAACTACCAGGTCTGCCACTAAAGTTATGAACTTTCAGGTAAATTAAAAATTAACAAAAAAAATTTTATAATTTCCCGTAGTTTCCACTGTGAAAATGCACAACCTCAAAATCACATCAAGAAGTTTAACTGGGTGTTCTGTTACCCTGCTCTTGAGTCACATGTGTTTTCACCAAGGTCACAGGGCAGAACACCCAACACGGTCAGCAGCATGCTGTGAGGAAAGCCCTGTCCCTCTCCTTACCCATTCGGACTGCATGGTCAAAAAGCACCGTTTCTTCCAAAAGGCTGTTCTCAGGGCGTTTTTGTCCAGTCACTTCTCCTTTAAGCTGCCAAGGTTTCTCCTCTAACAACACTTCTTCTAAACTTTTTATTTTTTTGCTCATCTGAAAAACACAATTTCCTAGGAAGTTTAAAACAGAGATCACTCTTAAACTCACAGCAAGAAATTAATATTTATTTCAGGTACATGAGGGAATACATGATTGCAGATGTATCTATGTAGATAAATCACATGTTTTTCTTAAACTTTAAATACCCTCTTCGTATTTGCTGGACTCTGAAAAAATGACACAACCAGTAAAAAAAAAAAAGTATTTGCCACTGTTTTGAAGTATTAGCCAAATAAAATACACACAAAACCCAAAGAAAACCAAACCACAACTACCTTTTCCTGTCTCTTCTCAAATGATGACTTTACTTCACTGGGATCGATGCCTTTCTCTAATTGCACTCCAGCTACATATTCTGTTTCACTGTCATCTGGCAAACTAAAAGTTACTTTTTTAGAAGCTTCTTTATTTCTCATGTGCTCCACCATTTCATCCATATCCTCAAACCTGTAACAACAACATTTAATATAAAATAAAGGTTGAAAAGCCTCTATAATTTTTCACGTTAAGGCATTTCAGACTTTCGTAAACTTACATTTTACAACAGGTCTCAAAGACCCCCCTGAAGGCAAGAGGACATTAGGAAAACTCCTGGATAACAAAAATAACTTTCAAAAACTGAAGTTACAGCTCTTCAGTGTTTTTTTCAAATAAATATCAAGGGACAATACTAAAAAAAAAGGTAAATAAACTAATTTTAAATAAGGTGACAACACAAACCACCAACATACAACAGCTAACTGAGAATGGCAAACTATGACCAGAGTGAGCGTGGCATTCTCAGTATTTTCTGCTTTACTTTAGTGTAAAATTATGAGGACATTTTACCTGCATTTTACTTACTCAGACATACTTTCTTCATTTTGCTCTTCAATAGCACTGTCTGCTTCCTCTTCCTGATTCTCTTCAGCATCATTAGCTACTAAATCATCATCATCACCATCATCACCATCAACTGGATCAAAGAAATCTTTGTATGTCATATCTCTAGAACTTTTAATTGGCTAAAAAGATAAGAGGGAAAGAAAAACACAAACAACAAACCAGAGCTGTTAAGACTGACATAAGTCAAAGGGCACTCTGTCTTTTTAAGTCTTTAGTGCCTGGGGAACAACACTACTCATGTAACAGTAATTCAGGTTAGTGATGCATTAACCCCTGGTAGGGCGTCATAGTAAAATGGATTTCTTTTCCTGGTGTTTACAATTCTCTACCTCTTAAACATACAGAAGTCAAGGAGCTGTAGATTTTGCCAAACACTTGTTGGAATGCACACAAATTCCCTGGGTGTATTTCTTACTTGCTAGTGAGAATGTCTAGTAATATTAAATAATAAAATACTTATTTTTGAAACAATTACTCAGCAATTTAAGTTGTATCAGAGTTACAAGGTCATGTCCCTGGAAAAAGCCCTTTGCTCTGCATCAGCCACCTTAGAGATCTCTAAGCGCCAGATGCTGAGTGAAAAATCTTTCTCATATGCTGGGTCACCTATTCTCCAATTATTCAAGGTCCCTTATTTCTTGTGGGTACTATCTCTTCCTTCATTTATGGAAAACCCCAAGGCCCATCTAAGGAGAGACTGGAATAGCAGGATGCTATGTCCTTCTACACCAGGAAATTTTCTTACCAGATATTCATTGTTACAGTAAAGCTTCAGAAGTAATCATTAGTCACCTAAACAAATGTAACTTGGCAGTTTCTATACAGAGTTAAACACTTTATGGTCATCCTAACAGGTATCAGAGTTTGATTTAAAGGAAAAGAGATATCAGAAAATTATTTTACTGATATTCTTACTTTGACTTTAGCTTCTTCAGAGTCTTCTTCCTCATCATCTGAGATAATGTCTTCAAAATAATTAATATCATCATCATCATCATCTTCTTCTTCCTTGTCTTCCTTCTCTGCATGTTCTAAAAAAGCTTCCATCTCAGCCAGTTTGAAAAATTTGTCATCCACTACAGATTTTCTTCCCTTTTTTTTCAATGTGGTTTCCTTGGCTGTTTTAGCTTGTTGCTCTAATGCTTCAATATCAAAGTCAATATCAGAATCCTCATCACTGTATTTCTGCATTATGCTTTCTCTGAGCTTACTCTGTTTTTCTTTAGCTTTAGTTTTATCTTTATCTTTTGTATAAACATTCTTCTGTTCAGTTTCTGCTTCCATGATGTTGTCTTCCAATTCCTTGTCACTGCTGGTCTCTGCATCAGAGCCATCCTCTTCCTGGTCTGAGAGAAGGCAAAGATCTTCATCCTCGGCATCCCTTGTGATGGATTTCTTGAAGAAATCGAGAACTGCATTGTTCTGGAGCTCTAGTTGCTGCCAAATCTGTTCTTCATCAAAATTTTCTATCACCAGCTCTTTTAGAGGACCCCCACGAACTATGTTACTTCCTTTATTCAAATCGTAGAGAGTCTTTGTCATTGCTCTGAAGTCGGCTGCCAGTCCATCCTGCACACTAAGAGCAATAAAATAAAAGAGCTTAACGCCTTTCACTAAGTTAATCACATGGTAACACTGCTGCTCATGTTCCATCTGCTTTGGCACTCTGGTGCTACGGAACAGCACCTTTCAACAGTTACTGCTGTGGGCTTAACTTTCTACACATCTCTTGGAGTACTGCTACTACACATTCATAGAAAAAAAAGACAAAATGCTTAATCCTTTCTGCTTTATTACATTTTGTGTATGAAGCAGCAGCTGGACAGAATGCTCCAGCTTTCTACAGCTGCATCTCACAATATGTTGATCGTATTTAAGGGCTCCAGACATTTAGGGGAAGTAAACAGTACAGCACTAAACACCTCAGTGGTCCAAGAGCCAGACCCCAGGTTTCAAAGAGGTAACTGTCCTTCTCCACCGCCTCACTCCTCAACTTTTACACCTCGGTAGTCTCCTCCAGGTTTTTCTCTAAGGCTACCAGTGCCTCCCTCCACCGCCCCGCGGTACCTGAGGAAGCATTCGGGGCGCGCCGCCGCCGCTCCCGCCACCCTGAGGCACGTCTGGATCCCCTGGATCCCCTGAAGCCCCGCCACCGCCGGCACCGCGGGCACCGCCGCCATCGCCCCACGCACACGTGAGTACCCGGCAGCGCCTCCGCCGCGCGGCACAGCGCTCCTGTCCGGCCGGCTCCCGCCGCCGCCGCCAAGGTTCCGCACACAGTGGTTCCGCCCGCGGAGCTCTGCCCCGCCCCGCCTCCCGAGCCTTGGCATTCCCCCCTCCCGGGCGCTGGCATTCCCGCCTCCCAGGCCCCGACATTCCCCCCTCCCGGGCGCTGGCATTCTCGCCTCCCGAGCCCTGGCATTCCTGCCTCCTGGCCCGGCCCTCTGTCAGAAGCGCCTCGTTCACCCGGAAGCCCAAGCAGGGTATGGCAGTCATGCACCGACGGCTGCTGCTTCCCGCCCTGGGAGGGGCGCGGTGTTGCTATAGACTGGGATCTGCATCAGCAGTGGGAAACCTGCTCTAAATATAGTGGAGCTGCAGTCGTCTTACTTCACCGTTTTGAGTCTCTGACCTAGATACAAGGGCTTTTTTGGAACTGCACATTTCCAGCTGATTCTGTGGGCAAAACACCCGATCTTACCTGGTGTCTCCAAGCTCAGGCTAATGAGGAACACACACACCCCTTCACCATCAGCATAGCACTGCCCAGTGTTCTTCAACTCGCCTCTTACATCATGTAGTTTCCTTAAAGTTTATTTTATAAAGTCAAATTAAGCCCTACACCCACAGACCCTTGTGTTTCCAGCCACCCACAGCCTTTCCGCAACTTGATCCAAAACTGTGACCAGCCTTTTAACTTCAATACTGCTCCTGCCTCTGCTGCTTTCATGTTTCCTTCCTACCAACAAATTTTCACTGCAGAGAAAAGAATGCCCTGCAATGCCCCTTCTGTGTGTCCCCTCACTGTCACTTGGCACACTCAGAAAACCATGGTGTGAAGCAGGGCCCAGGCAGCAGAGGTGTGAGTGTGACCTGTACCTGCAATTCTCTGAACATCAGAAACACACCTGACACACAACCTGGGCTGGAAATTGAAAGTGTCATAGGTTGGGACTTTCAAACACCCATTTTGACTGCTGATTTTAATCTGCACTTTTAACTAATCACATATAATCAGATTTGAAGTGGCACAAGCTGTTTATCTATTTAGGCTGTATCTCAGCACCTTGCAGTGTGCTATGCCTGACACAATGAGAGTGCGGCATCAGCAGACAGCCTGCTCGCTGTCCTGAGTCTCTCTGGCACAATGCTTCATGGCATCCTGGCCTGTATCAGGAATAGTGTGGCCAGCATGACCAGGGAAGTGCTTCTTCCCCTGTATTCCTCACTGTTAAGGTCACATCTTGAGTTCTGTGTCTAGTTCTGCGCCCCTCAATTCAGGAAGGACATTGAGGTGCTGGAGCAAGTCCAGAGAATGGCAACAGAAGTGGAAAAGTAAATGGAGCACAAGTCTGATGAGGAGCGGCTGAGGGAGCTGGGGGGCCTCAGCCTGGAGAAAAGGAGGCTTAGGGTGACCTTATTGCCCTCTAGAACTCCCTACACCAGGAGGGTGTAGCCAGCTGAGGGCTGGTCTCTTCTCCCAGGGGACAGTGACAGGACAGGAGGACATGGCCTGAAGCTGCACCAGGGGACATTTAGGTTGGACATCAGGAGAAACTTCTTCACGGAAAGGGTGATTAGATACTGGAATGGGCTGCCCAGGGAGGTGCTGGAGCAAGTCCAGAGAATGGCAACAGAAGTGGAAAAGTAAATGGAGCACAAGTCTGATGAGGAGCGGCTGAGGGAGCTGGGGGGCCTCAGCCTGGAGAAAAGGAGGCTTAGGGTGACCTTATTGCCCTCTAGAACTCCCTACACCAGGAGGGTGTAGCCAGCTGAGGGCCGGTCTCTTCTCCCAGGGGACAGTGACAGGACAGGAGGACATGGCCTGAAGCTGCACCAGGGGACATTTAGGTTGGACATCAAGAGAAACTTCTTCACGGAAAGGGGGATTAGATACTGGAATGGGCTGCCCAGGGAGGTGGTGGAGGTCCCACTCCTGCAGGTGTTTAAGGGAAGTTTGGATGTGGCACTTAAAGCTCTGGTTTAGTTGACAAGGTTGTGTTCAGTCATAGTTTGGACTCAATGATCTCAGAGGTATTTTCCAACCTAACTGATTCTGTAGGATTTGCTCAGAAAATTTCTTCGGCAAATGTCCCTTTCCACCGCAAGCCTCCTTCGCACGTTGTCTCCCAAATCTGCGCAGCGCCTGGTACAGCCCCTGCGGACGGCACGGCCCCTGGGAGGGCACGGCCCCTGGGAAAGCACGGCCCCTGCGGAGGGCACGGCCCCTGAGAAAGCACGGCCCCTGGGAGGGCACGGCC
>VZTG01004391.1:410213-422131 GCA_013397845.1 Melanocharis versteri | reverse complement strand
GGCGGGTCTCTGTGCCTGCTCCGGCCTGGCGGATCTCCCCGTGAGAGCCTCGCAGGCCAGACGAAACTACCGCTTCTGTAAATAAAAACAGGGTCTCCCGATCCAACTGACGGAAACATTAACATCTGACATTAGCTGGCATAGGGTAAACTTACAGAGCAAACTCCAAACGTAAGGCGCAAGGAGGAGCTTGTCTTTCTTGAGGTGTGGTTTGGGGGTCAAATTCAAAGTAATTTCCCGTTCATGATAATAACCTGTACTGCTCACTCTGGTAGGGTAGGTTAAGCTCACAATACCTAAACCACACCATTTCACTTGGTAGCCACAGACCAGGAGAAAAGTGAATGAGAGGCTCAACGCTGTCCGTGATCGATCGGTAGGATACTGGGAATGAAAACACCTTTGTATGACTTCACTTTCATGGAGGGAACCAGAGCTGCAGCACAGTGAGACTCAGTTTCCATGAGCTGTGAGCCCATCTGGTTGCCAAAAGCCCCCTCCAGCACAGAGCAGAGCAGCACTATGAGCCCAGTTGTCTTCCAGAGTTCCCGAGATGCTCGCACCACCTTGAAATTGCTGGAATTTAAGAATGGCCACACTATGCCCTTTCTCCATTTGGTCCAGAGTAAGCACACAGCCCCGTGTGCCAGATTCCCTATGGTGACAGCATCCTCTCCATGCTTTGGGAGTTTGTCTCGACCTGAAATGGATGACAATACAGCAGTGCCCAGTGGCAAGGTTCTTACTGCAATGCACTGTTGTAAAACCTTTCCATAGAGAACACGACTGAGTTCAGTTGGATTTAGCTTGTGTTTGATTCCTTAGTTTCCTTGATTAAGTCAATGAACACTGCTCCACATCAGAAGTAACAAACAAGCCTATGAATAAACATTTGAAGGATGAGGATCTCTGTTTATGGGGTACTTCAGACTTGTTGCTTCATAATCTGCTCCGTTAAAAAATGTAACCCTTACTTGGTACAACTGTATATTTAAACTCTGATGTGCGTAATACTAGTAGTTCAGTCAACCATTAATAGAATGAGCCCCAAATAGATAAATTTAAAAAATTCTTCAAATGAAGCTGAAGAAGGTTGTATGCTATAGAACTAGTTTTGTGATGTATGTATAAATACAAGTGTTTCTTTCCTGGAAACATGGAAGTGATGGGGTTTCAATCTGAAGTTTGCTGAAAAGCTTTCTTTTTCACTGCAGGGTCATTTTTTGATTATTAGTTTAGAAGAAGATTAGAATTTTAAGTAATCTATATAGTTAATAATCTAGATAATGCAAGAAAAACACAAATGTTTTTTGTTTAATCTCAGTCAATTCAATTATGGATTTAAAATTAATACTCAGCATCTGACTAGAGCCAGGATAAATTCACAAGACTTCATAGAATAAACACTTATGTGAGTGGGCATTTAAGTATCTTTGACTTTACAAGAATCCTAGGAATATACTTCACTTTTTCAATCTATTGTCTTCCCAGGAAACACCACAAGAAATCAAATATTTCTGGGGCAGAACCCAGAAGAAAGAGCATTTTCTATTATTTTTTCTAGTGCTTCACAAATAGCTGAGGAACAAACAGTCTGTGTCTTTGTCAATTTACTTGAAATAGAAAAAATACAGATTAAATTACAATAACTATGTAGTCATATGCCCTGGGTGAAGTGCAGCAAGCATTATAGATGTCAGATGTAAAAGAATGGGAAAATCCTTGCCCTTCCATTAGTAAAGACTGCTTGAAAAAAAGATCTACATTAGTAGTATTTCTATTGAACCGCAGTCTGTTAATATTTGGAAGAAAGAATAGGCTCTGGAAAACATAACAAATTATATAGTGAGGGATCCTTCTCTTCCAAAGGATTTTTCTCATTTGGAGAATACTGCTTCCTCCAAGTGGAAAAATATCTCTTGTTTCAGCAAGAATTGAATCATGGCTTAAGAAAGTACAGTACATAACAGAGCTACTTCAGTAGAAGCTTAGGTGGGCAAAGAAGACTGTATAGCAGATGTTGTGTGGGGATTGTTACTTTTTGAAACACATTTATTTACTCTGGTTAACTGTCCTACCCTATACTAGTTAATTATCCATGCCTTTAATCACGCCACCTAGTTCCTGCATGTTTGTTACCTCGTGCATTATAGGAATTGCACAGTACTGCTCCCTCAGGGAAGTACTTGGTTCACCCTGATCCAGCTGCATTGACATGGCAAGTGTTTCTACAAAATAGTTTCTCCACAGACATTTGAAAACCAAGATTTTTTCTTCGTGTAGAAATCTGTAAGGGATTTTTTTTAACATGTAAAAAGTTGAAAAGCGGTTGCTGTCCTATACCAGTATGATAGCCTAAAGGTAAAAAGTAAAAGAATTGTCCAGAACTTCTGGCTGTGATGAAGGAGATGACAGGTGTGAAAGCCTGGCAGGACAGTTAATTGCAGCACTGGACAAGTTTCTGGAAATACTTAGTGTAGGATGTTGATTTAGTATCATCAAAAGATTGTGAATAGGCTTCCTTTTGTGATACTAAGTCCTTGCTAATATGCACATTACATGTTGCAATTTTAAGTGTCAAATACATGCAAACATTTCTTCTTCCATCACAGCATCATGCTAAGGAAGGCTTAGGTTTAAGGACTTACCAGTTATCTTTTTGAAGAAAAATTAACCGGTGGCTGTAGAACCTTGAATTCCTGTGGAATGGTAGTTCTCAGTTTCATACAGTGATGCAAAGCTAATTTAATTAATTACAGATATTACTAACCTCACAGAGTACCAAGAGCCCAGCCAGGCTATCTGTCCTCAGTGAGTTGCAAAGCATCCAGATCCTCAGTGCATCATTGGCACAATCTCTTAGCAAAATAGCACATTTGTGACTTTAAAGCAAAGAATGCCTCAAAGACTCCCAAAATGCTGAGAGGCCTCTAGCTTGGCCTTGTGGCACTGGGAACTCTGACTTGGCCTAAAGCAAACTGGCATGAAATTAAAATGTGGCTTTTAGGAATATATCCTTTAATCTAATTCTAATTTTGGTGCTAGAAACAACTGATACTACCACTATTTATCCCCACCTCTAGCCCCTCTAGATTCTAGTACTCCGATAGATTAATTTTTAATGTAACTAATTTGTAAGTATCCTCATTTTATATCTTTCTTTTTCTTCATGATCTTTTTGTTTGTTTGCTATAATTTTGGGATGTATAGGCATATCCTTATTTCTTTCTCGATTTTGCAAGAAGCTTTGAAAATTTCAAAAGTCACTTTTAAACACATTGTACAGTTGGCCTTTACAATTGGTCATGTATTCCTCTTTTTAACAGGCATATGTGAGGATTTACACCAAATTTGAGTCTGCTTTGGGTTTTCATTTATTATTTTTTTTAATACTTCTGAATATTTACTTAGTCTGAAAAAAGTGTTCATCGAGCTGTTAGTACTACAGAGTAACTGTTTCCTTGCTCTCAGTCTACCCCGGGCACTGCACAAAGGTGTGCCAATGACTTGGCAGCTCTGCAGGCCTTTAAAGGGGAAAGAGCAGGCACTGAGACTTTCTCAAAAGCATCCTGTCAGTGCTATTCACTTTTTTTTCAGGGCTTCTTAGCAGATTTCAGACTTCAGCTCCCACAGTACGAACTCTGTCATCATCAAAGCCCTTTTCACAAAACATTCCAAGCTGTTTGTGGAAACTGGGCCGACTTAATCACGTGGCAATTGCAGTGCCTGATTTGGAGAAAGCTCAGTCCTTGTATAAAGATGTGTTAGGAGCCCAGGTGAGTGAGACTGTTGCTCTTCCTGAACATGGTGTCTACACTGTTTTTGTGGAGCTGGGAAATACCAAGCTGGAACTTCTACATCCTTTAGGAGAGAAAAGTCCCATTGCAAGCTTCCTGCAAAAAAACAAGACTGGAGGAATGCATCATATCTGCATTGAGGTATTTTAACATAATATTTCATGTAATAAGATACATTAAAGTATGCATATTTTAATAGATTTGACCTGTGTCAAGAACTAATATATAAGGCTGTCATATTTCTTCTCTCTTATACAAAGGAAAATTTAGACAGATGTTTTGATAGGCAACTTGTTTCAAAAAAGGTAAATATTTTAAGAAGAAATTGAATTATTCCTGACCAGTTATAATTTAATACCTGCAGCGAAAACCATACTGGACACAGTAGAGTAAGAGAGCAATCCAAGCCTGGTACTCTCCTAACATGGATGCACCCAGAGGTTTTCCACTGTTTACTGTCACTCATCCTTGGGGATGCAGGAATTCATTCCAGCTGAGCCCAGACTCGGTTCCTCTTCAGGCCACCTCTGCAGGACAGGAGCAGCAGCTGCTGTGGCTTTTCTGCTCAGGGAAAGAATCTGGAGGGGCCACGGCACATGTCACATGTGGCCTTTCTAGTTTAGATAGTTTGACAGTCATTCCTTTTTGTTTTGCAGACTGGTAGTTGTGTGTAGGAAGAACTGTAGTGAGTTTGGAATATTTATGAACAAAACTGCTGCAAATGGGTAGGAATTAGGTGATATCTGTTCTTCTGAATTAAAGCTAGGAATTTCATTCTTCCCTACAATGGCATCGGGAGAGTTTATTCACCAAGTTATGTCCAGACACCTCAGTCTTGAAAAATTACTAACCCTAACCCTAATTCAGAATTAATTGTTTGAAAAATAGCAATGCTATTATTTAAATTCCAGGTCTTTATTGATTATTGACTATTGAATTTTCTAAACTGAGTGTTAATGTTATTATTTCAAAAAATGAATGCATTTAAGTTTTTGGAAAATTCAAATTTCAATGGATGACATGATATCAGAACTTCAGATCACAGTGTACAGTATAGGCATGTTTTTGTTAATTACATATTTCTGCAGGAAACTGTACTGAAATACTGTATTAATGGCTATTATTATAGTTAAGTTCAGTAGGAAGACCACATCCTTTTCTGGATATATTTTTGATTTTTCCAAGCTTTTTTCCTTAGGAAACTTTATGAACCTTAACCTACTCAGAAGGAGAATTTATAAATCTAAAAGGGACTTTCTTTTTACCTTCTTCCCACTGCCCTCCCTTTTCACCAGCATTTAATGAGTCAGTGCTCTGTCATCAATTATAAAGGAAGGTATTTTTCTTTATTTATTGGGAGCTGGAAAGCAATATAATCTTCCCAGTAAAAGTAATGCAGAGTTTAGATTATTTATGGAGTCCTTAAAAAGTAACAACAAAAAAAATCAATGGTCTTTGTGCATGAGTGATTTTAGTTTATTAATTTCTTAAATACAGCACAATCTCTTTAAATGGTATTTTATAAAATCTTCAAATAACAAATGCAAACTTCTGTAGTATATTTATTTTTAAGACTAGATGTTTTAAAATGGTTTATAACTTTATTTTCAGAATTATATTAGAACTTACAAATAACATTTCAGTAAGGAATTATGTTATAGCTTCTAAATGTAAAGTCTGCATAATACAGTGTGGTATGTTAATTTGTGTGAACTGTATCTTTTTTATAAGGTTGATGACATAAAAGCAGCTATGACAGAACTGAAGAAAAAAAAGATACGAATATTGAGTGAAGAGCCAAAAATAGGTGCACATGGCAAACCTGTGATTTTTCTTCACCCTAAAGATTGCCATGGAGTCCTTGTGGAACTTGAGCAAGCTTGAGCTGCAATATTCATAAATAAAACAATAGAAGAATTGTGAAGTTCCTGAGCTGGTGCTGGGAATATTGATGTGGTATTCAGCCTTTACAAGTTCATTGTAGTTCCCATGGATTAAGTACAGCTTTTGAGTACTGAAATAGTGCTACAGATTTCGGGTCTTTGTTGTTGTTGCTGATCTGATTTTCAGAATTAATATGTTGGCATTTCTTGAATTCTCTGTGATTCTAAACACAAATACATGAGCTAAATTACATGTGTACCATAGTAATTTATGTTTTGTTGCCTGTTTGCAGCATGATTTTACCTCTGTAGCCACAGAAACTGTACAGTTTCTAGGTCAAGCCACATTATTTTGCTCTACATTTCAGAGCAGAGACCCACTTCTCAGTGACAATATATCTTAGACATTTTCTTTGGAAATAAAGGGAAAACAAACATTGTATTTTCTCTTTTCAACATTAACCATCTGTGCTTCACACTGATTGATTGGTTCATGCAATAAAAAAAATCCATATATTATTGTATGGATGTCTGCAATCAGTAAATAAGGTTTTCTTGGCATAACAATTACTGCCAAGGAAGTTACTGTGCATAAATCATCATTTAGTTGTTTTATGAACTCTGTGAATATGCAGGCAATGCAAGAAAAGAACGTGAAAACTATTTGCTTGACATGTATTTCAGCCTGTAAAGCACTTGTGACATTTTAGTATTTTTCATTTTTAAGGGTTTTTTAAATTTTTTTTTCTCAAGCTTTATCCATGGAAGGATCTCTTGAAGCGACATGTACAAGCAGCGATTAACCTTTTCACTTACTTTACAAATATGGTTTTCCTATGCAGAAGCACTTAAAAATCAGTGGCAAACACACACCACATAAGTCTCACTTCTGTACACAGTTGTTAAGGTTAAAGACCATGCCAGCATGCTGATGTCAGACATCACTTTATCGGTGTACATTACCCAAGCAGTCTTTTCCTGATACTTTCTTTTATAGGTTTGTTTCGACATTTCAGCTGTAGAAATAGAAGACTTGCTATTTCTCTAGTTTGCCCAAGCCTTAAAAAGTCATACTTTCCTAGCTTGACTACAATCTGAATTATAAATTTTCCCACATCTCTGCATATACAGTAAGAACCTTCAGCTTGATGTGAAGATCGTTTTAGTCTAGGAGAGTTTTTACTTAGTGGAATTATTTGCAATGTGTGTAATGTTTGCTGCAACAAAATACAAATACAATGTTGACCTGAGATTTAAACATGTTTTTAAAGACATTAACACTTCCTCATGAATTTTACTTCTGAAAAAATCTCTACAAAGCCATGCTTTTTTTTTTTAACAAGATAATTTTGTAATCAAAATAAATACTCCTTCTCTCATATTTTAAGAAAAACACAGCCTTCCACAGAGTTCCTACATTTCATCCAATCGCTGTTTAGAGGGTAGTTTGTGATCTAAATTCTAAACTGTTTAAATTTAGAAATCCTAAGGCTTGTGATGGAAACGCAGAATGATTTAATATTCCTGAAATATGATTTGGCCATTCAAGGAGACATTCTATGAGCAAAGCTGCTTTTGTCTTTTCTTTCTATCAAAGACAAGGAGGTACCTTTTCTGCAAAACCAGCATAGGAATGCCAATACTAGAAGCCTCACTGATTAAGATGGTTGAACAGAAGTCATTAAACCCATTACCCTTAGTTTGGTGCAAGAGAAACAGTCCTCCCATGGTTCATTCTCCATTTCTTTGTCCTGTCTGAAGGAGATGGACTTTTGTGTATGACATCTGTCAATACACTCAGAGTAGTAGCTTGAGGTAGTACTAGAGAACAGAGATTTTTGAGTAAACAACACTTGCTCCACCTGCTGATTGTGCTCCATATCTCATTGGCAGAAAGAGGCTTGTAATACTTTTTAGCTAGTAACCAGCAAATTTCCTGACTGACTGACGTGGGGTTGCCCAGCTCTGTCAGCTGATGTGTTTTGTTTATCATATCAAGTCATGCTCCTATCTCACTCACAGTTTATACCTTTCTTCTGACTACTCCTAAGGTAGAAGTCAAGATATTATGAAAAAAAAAACAACACACACACACACACACACGCCCCCAGCCCTGCAAAAGAGAGTTCAGGTCTGCAAATTAGTCAATACCCAAGAGTGGATCATGTTCTTACAAGCTCTTACAATTTGATGGGATCAGACTCCCTTATTTGTTTGGGTGTGCACTACAGGATAGGAGAATTTCCTCCTCTGGAGCTATAGACTTGGAGTTTAGCCAAGGGAGCTGGACAGCTACGGGATCTGAAGACAGCTACAACTGAGGAGTTTCCTGTTCACAAGCTTAACTCCCTTAGACTTCAGTGGGAACAGAATCAGCCCCTATAAACTGTGTAGTCCTTCACCTCAAGGCACACAGCCGTCACAAGTAGTTGCTGTTTTGACTTACCAAGGGGTTGGGATGGGGCTTACATACATGGGCCTTGCTCTTTGTCACTTCCATGATTATAAGAGTGGAGTAACATCAAGAAAAACAGTGGAAATTCAGGAATGGAAACTGTGGAAAGAGAGAACTGTGATTTGCTCCTTTCAGTGGAGGGACATTTAAAACTACACCCCTGTTGCACCATTATACAACTTCTGGGAAGAAGAGTGATCCAAATAACGAGCCTGATTATCTTGGAAGGGAATTAGGCTTTGACAGTGTTTCTTCTTCTTTGTCTGTTTGGTGGCTTTTTTAAAACAGCAAAACTGTTCTTCTGTATCTTCTCTGATAATGTCAAGCTTCTCAGAAGATGAAATGTTAGTATTTTGCCAGTAAATTTTCTCACGCTTGTGCCGTTTGTCAAGTGCAAGTTCCCTGTTCCAATCTCTCCATGTGCCTTTTTTCCCCTCTGAGCTGAAATGTGTTCCCATTTTATGCTGCCTAAGGCAGACAAGACACATTTTTCTGGACTCCATCAATATTACTCAGGCAGCTAAAGAGCTCATAATTAAATGATGCAAAATATCTTTTTTTACTTCCTCTCTGCAACCCTCAAGTCACTCCTAGGTGGGAGGAGAACAGGCTGCAGAATGACTCCCATTCCTTATGATGAGGCAAACCTAGAAGCAAACTCAAAAAGCTGAGAAAATAACTGTGTGCTTTTTAAAAGCTAACCTTACAGTTTCGCAATTCTGCAAAAACTCTGTTCCTGTCATGCTTATTCTGCAATTAATGCACCCAAATTTCATTCTGAATTCAGTTGCTTTCATTACTACTATATCAAGCTGAAGTCTTTCGAAAGACCGTGAAACATAGAGATGTTTACATTATTTAGTTGAGGTACTTACAGTAGGAGCTTTAAATTACATCCTTGGCACTTCATCTGATTCTGTCCTTACAAGGAATTCTTCCTGTAGTGATGTGACACAGGTTTGTTGGACGTTAGAACCCTTAATTAAGAGAAAAACTCAGAATTAATTGTTTCAATACTCAGTTCTTTTACCAAAGCGTTGCCATGTGGGCCAAATTATGAGGCTGTCAAACAAAGTAAGAAGATCAAGTTCAACCAATTAATTTATAAGAAAATAGAAACTAACAACAATGTACAAAATAATCAACCCAGTGTTGACATTTTACAGTGGAAGACCTCAACCACTTAGGAATGCAAAATCTGTTACCTTTGATAAACATTTTCAAAGCACTTGGAACATTTTATGAAATATATATTTATCTTATTGTGAAGGAGGGATGTTTGTATCCTGTGATTGTAAAATTCTGAAATATCTATAAAATCATGTCAACTGTCTATTTTAATGTTCCTTTGCAGTGTCTTGTATATTGTTAAAAAGCATTGCTAACTGCAAAGTTTATAGCATAGATTCACAAATGAGGAAGAGTTCTCTGATACATTTTAAAGTAATGATATATTTTGAAGCATTTAATAACTTTTCTAGATCTAATCTAAAGTGGCCTTTTAACTGTTATGCTTTGCTAATACAAAAGTAGCAAATATGTACTAAAATCTTCTATAAAGTAGATCTTTAATGAAGATGTTTACTTATTTTTAACATTGCATATTTTCAGTAATAAAGACAGGCTTAAAACATGATTTTAAGTTCTGAAGTAATTTGTAGCTGCAGGTACCCTGAAAGCATATGTGATGATGCACAATTTGCATTAAATAAGGGGAATATCCAACTCTGCACCCATGGCTGGCTTTTATGGAAATGATTATTTCCAGAAATTGAAGAGTAAGAGAGGTATATTCATGGACTGGTATCATGCACCCTATTTTTACCTTCCATTTTGGTCTGTAATTTTCTATAATAACTATCTGTCTGAGTCACTGTCTCCAAAATGACATGGAGGGAGAATGTTCGTTAGAAACTTAAATTTTAAAAAGTTAAAAAAATATATCCCACTCCCTTTGGGACCTCTGAAGTCTTTGAGAGGTCAATTGTAGTACAATACTTGGAGCTGCAGTAATTTCAAAATGAAAACACCTGCCCTATTGGGCTGGAAATGCTGCTTTTGGTATGTTGATAGAGAAAGTGAGACTTAATTATGTACATGAGGCTATTTAATCAAGTTAACAATTTTGAGAATTAATAATATGGATTAAAACATAATTTGCCAAATGTTTAAACAACCCGTATACAGATTATATCTGTAGATACACTGCAGTTCTGTGTAAAACGTAACATGCATTACAGTTTCGGTAATGTTTTGAGTTTTTAGTATCTTCAAAAGAAAACCAAAATCAGTCAAGTAATTTGGATGTAAAAAGGGACAGATGAGAAAAGTCACCATAGAAAACCATGACAGAAAATAGCCTCTTAGTAGCAAATGGAGAGTCTTAACAAAAGTCTTAACAACTAAACTAAAAACTAAAAAACTCCCCACAAAATGGTGTTTCCATGAAGGACCTTTGCATGTACATGGAATGTGCCTTGATGCTAACGTCTGGTATAGCTACCCCAGGGCAAACAAACACACACCAAATTGAACACACAGCTATTACAGCAAACACTGGTATCTAGCTGATTGGAACGCAGTATAATTACATTAGGACAGCTTTTCACTTTTGCTATTGTGAGAAAGATTAGCTACAATCTCAAATTTGCATAATTATGAGCAAAGCCTGTCATAATTGCCCTAAGATATGTGTTTCTTTATATACAAAGTAATCACTATCACCTAGCTGCCCTAGAAAGATTTGGTGGTGTCTAATAAAAGGCCTGAGGAACCAACTGTGTTTATCATTCACCATAAGAAATGTTCTTGGAGAAACCCTCTCCAGCGAACTTTTAAATAGTACACATTGAATACTACATTTTAAAACTTTAGGGGTGGATCTATCTGTACAAGGGCACAAAAATCATGATTTGTTCTCATAAATCTGGCCGTATGATGGAACGTGACTGAGTCCAGTGCTGTCCCCTGCGGTAATGCTCAAACTTTTAGTGTTTGGTTTTTTGTCACACTGAAGCACCTCAAGCAACAGGGAAAGATGAGATCATTACCTAGCAGGATTACATGGCATTCAGGAATGTAATTCGCGGAGAAATGCTGTGAAGACTCAGAAAAAACCACCCTCAGCTCCGACCCAGCGCCGAAGCAGGTCCCTGGGGGTACAGAGTGGCCTTGCCGAGTGTCACAGCGGGATGCAGGCGTGCGGCAAACATCCCTGTCGGCAGCTGCTGCTCCAGGGGCTCGGGACGGGAGCTGGGGCCGGGGGGCCGCGGCCTGCTCTCCTCAGTGCCCGCGTCTGGACACAATCACTGAATCACAGGACTGTCCGGGCTGGAAGGCAGGGTCACCTGGAGCAGGTGACACGGGAACGCGTCCAGGTGGGTTCGGAATGTCTTCAGGGAGGGAGACTCGACGCCCTCCCTGGACAGCTCTTCCAGTGCTCTGCCACCTTGTGAAGAAGTTCTCCCTCATGCTGAGGTGAAACTTGTGCTTCAGTTTATGGCCATTGCGCCTCGTCCTGTCGCTGGGCACCACTGACGAGTGTGGCACACGGGGAGCTGGCACGCAGCCCGGCCTCCCGCTCTGGAGGTGGATCGCGGACAGGCCAGTGCGTCCCGCCGAGCCCCCCGGGCTGTGAGGCCCGGGGCCGCCCCCCGCTCCCCCCGGGGCCGTGAGGCGGCGCGGGCGCTATGCGCCATGCAGGTTCCCGGGCGCTGGCGCAGGCAGGTTCCCGGGCGGGCCCGCCGCGGTGTGCGGCGCTCAGCAGCCACACAAAAGAGCGGC
>VZTG01004391.1:234995-410208 GCA_013397845.1 Melanocharis versteri | reverse complement strand
AGGCGAGGGAGAACCGGCGGCGATCCCCCGGGCCGGGCTGCGGCTCCGCTCGGCTCCTCCGGGGCAGGGCTGCGGCTCCGCTCGGCTCCCCCGGGACGGTGCGAGCTCGGAGCCCGGCCCGGCCGCCTCAGCCCCGCCGTGCCGGGACGGCGGCTCCGGGTAACGTGGGGACCGGCCGTGCAGCATCCGCATCATGTCAGCGTTTTGTGGGAGGGCGGGAGGCTTAAGTCCGTTTGTCTTAATAAGAGTGAAAAGGAATGCGTGAGGAGCCCTCCTGTAATGCAGAACCGCTCGGAGTTTGTATTTGGTTCTGATTTCATGCCTCCACTGTAGCAAAGGGATCAGAGCCTTTGATCCGCTCTTTTCCCGTTCCCTTCACCATAAGATCTAGAGGGGAAAGGATGCTTAATTAAGAATACCTGATTTTTGTTGGGATAAACAGCATGAGATATTATAGCATGGTCTGTTTGCCTTTTATTGAACAGTTGTTTGAATATGTGTGTGTGGTGCCTTGTATTGCCATAACAAAAGGGATGGGGGTGGGGGAAAGGAAGGGAATACTGCATGTAGAGCTGCATCTTGGAAAGTCACAGGCTGCCTTATTTTGCCTCAACTGGCAATCTGTGCTTTCAGATTTAGGTACTTTGCATCCTCAGTGTCGTTTTGGTGTTTGTTGCATCCTAGTGAGGACATACAAGAAAAGAAATTTAAATAAAGACAAGAGATCATACAATGTGCATAGTACAGAGATAATGTGCATTGCAATAATGTTTAAGAAAAGTCTGAAATTACTGTGACCAGTTTGAAAAATGCAAGTAGTGTTTCAGTTGCATTACCTAGACAAGGCAACCCTATAATCTCCCAGGAGGGGCTGGGAAAGTCTGCAGAAAAGGTATTTATCTATTATGCCTGTTACTCAAGAATCCTTCATTACTTAATGAGTAGAACTGAAAAAGAGGAACAACTGCTGTCATAGCTTTTTGTGGTTCTGTGTAAGCCACAGCATTTCCAATATAACAATATAACATAGCTTTAAAGAGGAGGAATTGTAGTCCTTATTGCCACTTAAGTTAAAACACAGTATGTGCAGGTTATGTGTTTGAGAAGCAAAAGATTGACATTTATGTTAAAGCATAAGATGGCAATTTATCATTGTATCATCCCGGTTCTTCTCCATATGGGACAGAAAAGATGAAAGAGCTTTTCTTTCATATGTTGTTCTATGAGTACTAAACTGCTAAAGCCAAAGCCACTGCCCTTAGTCCACTTGAGGCTCAGAGGATTTCATGCTGCAGAAATGTCCTTACAAACCTTGATTGTCAGACTTTCTAAATTCTCTGATAGTTTAGCCCTTATCTGCACTTGGAAACATCTGAAGCTATTTTTAAAAATGCATCACATTATTGCTCCCTCTTGATCCTCTAATAGTAAAGGAAAAATGTTCTTGCAAAGGCCATAGGTGCTCAGCTCTTTTGGTCAAAGTATTACAGTTCTAAGGAGGAATCTCGAAAGGCATGTTTTGTGCAGTTACTTGATTAATGCCAGTTCAGGTTGGGGACTGGACATGAATTTAAAGAAGCTAGGTCTTTAAAAAGTGACCTTTGCTTAAGGCTGTGAACACGAAAAACCACTCCAAGAAGCATAATTTTATCATCTCTCCAGCTGTTCTGATAAGAATATTTGCTAAGAAATAATTTGTGAAAATACTATGATTGAAACGTCTTCCAGTTTGTATTCCTGTGCTGAGGGTGGAGAAATTAGCAAGTGACCTGTTCCAAGCTACCAGCTCACAGAGAGACATATGGAGGATGCTGGTTTTGTTCAGAACAAATCTTGGTTGTAGCCTTTGAACACAACAGGTTTTAGGTGCTTTTGCAGACTTTTTATATCCATTTCCCTTGTAATCTGTGTTTAAATAAACAAGGCAATTATTTCATGCTTCAAGCTCTGCAGTGGTAGAGGCCGAGGAGCAGCCCTGCCAAAAAGGCCCAGAGATCCTGGTGAACAGCAAACTGGACATGAACCAGCCACATCTCCTGGCAACAAAGATATCCAGGAACATCCTGGTCTGTATGAACAACAGTGCAGCCAGGAGATCAAGGGAAGTGATTATTCCCTTCTGCACAGCACCCAGTAGGTCACGTTTATAACCCTGTGTCCAGTTTTGGTCCCCCCCAGTACAAGGAAGGTATTAAAGATCTGGGGTTCTGCAGAGGCCACTGAAGTGTTTGGGGCTGGAGGCCGAGCTCTGTGAGCAGAGGATGGGGGAGTGGGGCTTGCTCAGCCTGCAGAAAGGGAGGCTTTGAGGGGCCCTAACAGCAGCCCTCCAGTCCTTATAAAGAGTTACTCAGGGAACTGGAGCAAGACTCAACACAGTGGCATGTGCCAGTGAATGAGAGACAAAAGGCATATGTTGAAACAAAGGTTCAGACTGGATGCAAGCAAAATATTTTGCCCCACAAAAGACAATCGTACATGGAGACAGGTAGCCCAGAGACGTTGTATGGTCTCTGTTCCTGAAGGTTTTAAAGACCAGACTGGATAATTCCCTCAGCAAACTGATCAGGGCTCACTGATGACCTTGGTTTGAGCAGAATGTTGGACAAGAGGTCTCTGACATTCTTAACCTTAACTGTTATGATCCTGTCAACAGTTGTATGTTTGTGCCTATCTGCACGTGATACAAGAAGCAGGCATGTTTCTGGAAGTCAGATTTTTTAAGGAAGATTTAGATCTTCTATTTTAGGACTAATCCATGCATCTCAGCAAAGATGGAATACAATATCAGTATGATGCATTGACCTCTATTACCTGTGAAACAGTACATTACATTAATACAAATGAATACCTTACTATAAGCTTCCCAAGGAAGAGATATTTACTTGAAATAAACAAAAAGAAGAGCATACAACTTGCAAGGAAAAGCTTTTTTTAAGAGGTATCTTTTGGCACTACTAAGAGGTAATTAAAGCCTTGCAACATTTGTGCAAGAGATGTAATGGTAGTTGTTACAGCTGGAGAAAATAAAGCACTGATGCAGTCACATGCGCTTCACAAGAGGAAGAATTGAGAGCAGAATCAGAATTCAGTGGTTTTTAGACACTCAAAGAACTTGCAGTCACTGAGTCAAATGCTCATTATAAGTACTTGCAAATGCTTTTAGTCTACTGGGAAGAGTATTACATGTAAGATTTTTTTTTTCCTGAGGACCCATGAGAGCTGCATGAAAAGCAGCTCAAGAGAGCACCATGTGATTGGTGAAGTGTGTAGTGCTTTAGGCTTGTGGTGTCTGCAGGAGCTGAACATGCACCACTTAAGCTTTGTCATGGCATCCATGAGAAGAGGACTTTCATTCAAATTCTCAGTTTTGTCTGAACTTAGGTCTTATCTTGGCTAACAATACTATTTTTCGGAAGGAAGGCGTTACACAACTGGTAAAAATGTACATGGGTTGAACGGTTTGTTTCTGATGCTGGTAGGTAAATGCACTGTCATTTGAGTACATGACATCCCTTTCCTTTTTTGTTGCAGTACTTACTGTCTTCATTCACGTGCTGCAGCAGAGAAAGGTGATTTGCACTTCAAGAGGAGGAAGTTAGAGCTGAGCAAAGACTGGTGTGGAAAACTCTGGGATTAATAGGTGCTTCTGCCTAAGCCAAAGAGGAAGAACTAGAAGCCTTGTAGGTAGGGATGACAAGGAAAAAGTGTTATTGTTCTCGTATGACAAGGTTACATGAAATGCTGCTGGAGATACATACTCTAAAGTATACTTGTGCATGAAGGGATAATTTTCTCTTGAAATAGAAGGAACTGAAGAGGAAAGGAAAGTTGGCAAAAAAGTGTACAAAATATGCCAGTTATAACCAATGAGAGGTTTGCAGTCTAGATGAGGCTTTTCAAATAGTAGTACTTCTGCAATGCAGACATCCACTGATACCAACCTGGGCTTCCAGTGGGAGCTGCATGAGGAGTATCTTGGGATAGTTGTGTGATTTGAATTATTAAGATGAAGTTTCCTTCAGAAAATAGCCCTCCTAGTTACAATTTTAATAATGAAGATTCAGCCACATAGTAATAATTTGTTATTGCTTTATTACTTAAAAGGCAGATTGAATATTTCCATTCTGTTAATTCAAGGAAGGAGTTTTGAACCTTGCGTTGTGCATTGATATTAGGAATATTTCTGAGCATGTCAACGATTTGCATTATTTCCAGATTGCTGTTGTTCCCTTTACTTTCTGAGAGATCCTCTTCACAGATGCACTTCTCAGCTGAAACCTTTGCATAAGTTCCTCTCCCCAAGTCAATTTTACAATAACCCTGATAATTTTTGAGGAGTGAAATCCTTTTTACTTCTGAAATATTCTCCAAGAGAGGCCTGACCTTGCAAGTTTTTCTTGTGTATGTATTCTACCTTTGTGTTAAGGGTTCACAGGATCTGACACTCAAAGATTTAGTGTAAGATCTATGTATTTTTTATTTATTTATTAATTTAATGAAGATCGAGTGTAAGACAGAAAGATTTAGAAGTCTTTCACCTGAGTACAGAGGTTAGATTTAGCTAAGAATTCATAATGTGGTCATAGCAGGCATGTTTACTTCTTCCTATCTTAAATGTACAAAACCAGCAACAAACAGCTCACAACCCAAATAATAGTTCTGTAACCCTAAGCGTGAGTGTTCTGGTGAGGGTGCAGGTCTAGATTTGACCAGTGGAGTCCAAAATGCCAAGTGATGTTATCTAACATGGAAACGTGTGGTGAGAAGCACGAGTTCCATAGGGACAGCACCTATCTAACCAGTACTGTAAGAACCTCCCAGAAGGAGTAGCTGTGTTTGGCATTCACTGTTCAGGTTCAGTGAAGTAGCTGATCTTTATGTGAAGAATAATAAAGGAAGTAATATTCCCACAATGCCATCCACATCTTTATTGCCTTCATCCACTACCCAGAAACAAAGGTGCTTGGGTGGACTCTCTGTCACCCAGTGTGCCCTTCAAGATCAGAAGTGTTAGTTAACTTTGCCTTTTCCTGTTCCAGCAACATGGTAATATGTGCCTGAGTTACTGGATTAATGGAAGAGAATGAGTGTTGCACAGACCAGATTCCATTCTAGAATGACGTAGGATTTTAATTTTTTTTCCCCAATCACCAAGAGTGAAATGACACCAATAAATTATGTAACTCTTTAGAATCACTGATACCAGCTACCACAAAAAATTATTTCAGTGCAAGGGCAAGTGCACCCTTTTAGTTTAGTCAAGTCTTAAAATAGGTCTGAAAACTCATACTCTGAAAGCTGAGAGATGCCTTTTCAAAACATCAGGGAGTGCAAGGAGATGGAATTGCTTGTTTCTCATGCAGAAGCAAGATTGCTTCAGAGCTGCTATGCTCCTCAAATCCATACCAAATCTCTCTCCTGGGAATGAAATCTTGTATTAAACACTGTTACTAAACATATCCTTTTTTCTTTTTTTTTTCTTCTTCTAATCTGCAGTTTTTGTGTCTGGTAAGGATGGCCATTCTGACTGGTACCAGGTTTCACAGGGTTGCTATGCTGTCTTGTGTTTCAAAGACCACTACAGCTACTTAGAGATGAATAATCATTAAGGCAGTTACACAAAGAACAGAAATATTTCTGCTGTTAAAAAATTATCCAGTATAGGAAAGAAGCAGACTTGCATGGTTCCAAATTCTTACTATGCAGCATAGCACGTTGTTGCCATGCTACCAGATTGCTTGCCTTGATATTTAAATTTGCCCTTAGATTTGTATTTTAAAAGAATGAACTGTTAACAGTACATTAAAATATAAAATAACCTGACAAGACATAAGCCTCATCACTAATTTGTTCATGTTTTTTTGGCATCTACAGATTTTTATTTCCTTTCCTAAATAAACCCCACCATCACAACAAATCTCAGAAATGAACGAACCAATGAAATATGGAAAGGTTCTGTTTGGAGTGCAATAAAGGTTTATATCAAAGGAGGAACATTAATTATAGTTTCCATACTTTAAAAAATATGCATTTTGCCTACCTTACTAAGTGCCTCTTGCCATCTTTTGTCCTCTCCGATTTAACACGACAAAGAGAAATCAGAGTATGATGATATTTTCTTGTTATTGATGTACTGTGGAGGAGAAAGGAACATTGTTTCTATATATGGGTGTGTGTAGATATATATAAAATGTCATTTAGGCACAAAGTCTTGTGTTACTGGAAGACAGCTCTTGATTAGAGTAAGGCAGCTTTAAAAAGAAACTTATCCCTGTGATATTCTTGGCCAGTCAATCAGTGTGGCTTTAATTATGTAGAAGTATTTGACATGTTATGGCCCAGGAGATAAGAGCTGTTGCATGCTAGATGAATGAAAGGGAAGGAATTCTGTTGGTGACTAGAAATTCCATGCTCAGTGCTGCATTAGAGACATAAAGTGAGCACTGGAAGGGAACGCTTCCTAGTAAATAGTGATTTGCATTGTATTGCTGATTCCAGTATTATGGAGGTTGTTGGTGGCAGAATTCTTCATTTCTGGTTAATGACTGCTTGCTTTATTGATGGAAGAGTTGCCATGAAAATACCTGTGTAGTATCAGGAACGTGCCTTTAAGTCAGTTGTGTTGTTGGGAATTTTTTTGTTTGCTTGTTTTTTGGTTCGGTTGATTGGCTTTTGTGTGGGTGTTTTTTTAATAATTAAGGGGTTTTCTTTATATTTTCAGTGGTAGGTGGAAGTCTCAGTTGTCCCCTAAGTAAAAGGTATCTGTTGTGATACTTGATGTTTTCAGTACTTGGAAAGAGACCTTAAGGTTTTTACCACATCTATTCCACACCTATCTGCAGTGATAATAAATTATCTCTACAGTATGCATTTAATTTGGTATTTGTCCTCCATTCATTATTCAACTTGTATGCATCATAACTGGACCCACCAACTAGCAGATAATGATTTGTGGGGAAAATGTAGGGGAATTATTTATTACAGCACTACTATACCTTTACAACAGTATTGTTTTCCTTCCTGTACATATATCTATATTTGGTTTTAAAGTTTTTAATCACAATTCAGTAAAATACCTGTCCTGTTCTTGAGCCAACATTGATTTAACTTAGATCTGTTAACATTTTTTAATATTGGGAGTCTTACGATATTTCATGGTTTAGTTTAGGCTCTAGCTGTTGGTGTGTGAGAATCACAGCTTTGAGCTTATACTCACACAGGCTCCAGGAATGAAGAAACTATGGGTGTGTACTTTAAACATTTGTGGACAATATGATACCTGTAATTCTGGAGTTCTTGTGATTGGCAGTGCTACAGCAACTGTAGCAGAAACAAGTTCCTTTATATTCACCAGCGTCTGTTTGAATGAACTAAGCTTGAGTTACCAGTTTTCTTTCTGATGATACTTAACATTGTTATAACCGCTCATTATAGATGTAAACAAGCCAGATGTCATCCAGAGTTTCTGAACCAGCTGTTTCATCAGTAAATAGTAATGGTGTTACATACTTTCCTCTATGTAATGATATTCCTATTTAAAGTAGTAATTAAGGTAATGTAGTAACTTGCTACAGTATTGGTAAATCCCACTGGAGGGTTAGGAAACAAAAGCTGTTTATTGTTGCTCTGAGTTTCCCACCCTCCCCATGCCTTGGCACAATGAGTTTTGTTTCTTGGCAGGATGAAATCCATATTGGCTTTAAGATGTTATCTCTGTCCGCATCAGAAAAACTGATGACTAAATGTGGCTGCCAGCTGGGGTTGACCCTCACTGACTGGCTGACAACTTGCACCATATTGGTTGCCCTGACACATTGACTCTCAGCTCCTCAGGCTGACCCTGTGGCAGTCCTTGCTCCTTCTTCCTCCATCCTCAGAGTCTCAGCAGGATGGTTCCTGTGCCCGAGCTGTGTGCCAGGCTCCTTGTCACAGGGTCATCCTGAGGGACCCTCACGCATCGTAAAGACAAGCAATGGGGGAAATTCAGACAGAAAATCTTAAACTGTAAAGTTTGAAGTTTACCACACATGTGGAACTTAACTAAACACCATAGTAGCGTCCTGATTGAAGTGGAGGTGATTAGAAAAAAAGATAAAAATCTATTGTAGTGGAGCCTATGAGCCAGCCAAGTGTCTAGGACCCCTTGGTGGAAGGCATTTAGAAGACAGCAGTAGACTGTCATTGCTCAAAAGACTGATCTTCTAAATAGACTTCACAGTTTGGTGTCTTCTGTTTAAATTAATCTGACAGAGGAAAAGAATAGTGTAAAAAAGTGGTACCAGGCCAATATAACCTCATATTATGGTAGTAAAAGATTGTGAAATGCTGGATTTAATCAATAACACGCACACCAAACTTTTACTGAAAACCTGAATAATAGGTATGTCTGTAATTACTGGAGAATATAACTTAAATGTACCTAACTGGAAAATCTTAATTTGGTTCTGGTATTTAGTTGACTTTTACTGTTAACCTTCTTGCTGGGTTAAACTATAAAGATAAAAATAATTACCTTTACAGATTAACATATTAAATATTTTGCCTATGTAAATATGAATGGCATGTGGATAAAAAGTTCTCTGCTCTGGAGACTATAAAAGGATGGCTTTGCAGTTACTACACTATTTTCATTGTTATTTTCTTCACTAATGCTGTGTTGGTGGGGGTGGGAGTAGGGGGTGTGTTTGATTTTTAAACTAACTCCCCAAAGTGTGCTTTATTCATTTTTCATTTTCTGTAAACGTATAGATTTTTAAGCTCTTTGTGGCAGGAATGTCCACAGAATACTTAACATAATGAAATCTTGGTTAATGGACTTTTCCACAACACACATAATTTAGGATTTATTTGCCCTCAGTTGAAAGTTGTTACTATAGCAAATACAAGATGAAGAATTAAATGGAAAGGAAAATATAATATGACTGTTCAGGGTTTGCGTCTGGAAAAGGGGCTGATATCAGGAGGCACAGAAGTTGATTATACCCTTGCAATGCTAGGCCACATACAATGGTACAAAGTTGGATCCTGCAGGGAAGCCTTCTAGGAGCCTGTCAGTCCATTGGGAGAGCCCAGGAAAGGAGTACACAGTGTTAGTTGGTGTTTTACAGTGTGGGCAATTTCTGTTATTAAGGGACTGTGGCATATCTTTAAGTGGCTGGAAGTTGACCTTTGTTTTGAACTGGGTGCAGCTCAAGCATCTTTCAAGACTTCAATTTTGCTACGAGCTGCAGCCTTCCCTGCAGTACTCCTGTCCCCGGGAACGTCCCACAGCCCCAGCAGGACTATGGCTGCCCCTTACTGCAACACAGGATATTCTGGTTACCACCAGGAGACTGCTGTGGGGTAATTGTTCAGACCATAGTTATTAAGCTTAGAAAGGTGAAACAGAGCTGACCTAATGATAGAAAAAGAGAAATGGTTCCAATTGTTAGAGGAATTAGTCTACATTTGACTTTCCCAATGAGCACAACAATTATATAATTAGTAGTCTCTAAGGATCATATCTTGCCAGCCATAATACTTTGTGTCATATATCTATATATTTATGCAACTGTAGACATTACTTACTTTAAACTAGGTATAAAAATTTATATACCTATTGCCCTGAGCAACAGTTGAAGACAAACCAGTCTATTTATGAACAATTAAGGAAATTACTGAATAAGTCAGCAAGACTCATACTGCCATTTACATTCTTGCCTCAGTAGCTACTTACTGCATGTTTAGGGATGAGAGATGCAGAGTTCTGAATTGGAAAATTCATAGATAACTACAAAATAGACTGACCCACAATGTACCAATGTGATGTCTCAGTGATTTTTCAACCGTTTCATCTTTAAAGGAAGAATGCTAATTCTTGAAAGTATTACCCAAGTGTGTAGGTACATTTACTGAGAACCTAGGAAATGTATACTTCCTTTAATGGATTATGCAAAACTTTATCTTACAACAAATGAAATAAAATGCTGGAGGTATTCTTGTTTTCACGCTAGCTTTTATATATATATATATCTATTTCTAAAGATATTAGAATATTAGAGAATATTATTTCATTGATATTCCCCTAGTCCGTTGCTAGTCAATGTGTCACGTGTGGAGCATGAGGCTTCCTGTGTGTAGGTGTCTTCCAAACTGCTGCCAAGCTATAACCTTGGGGTACAGCAACCTTGCACTGCAGGATTAGTGCCTTTTCTCCAATAGATCTGCTCCACAGAGGTTTTTATTCTGTGTGATGCCATTATTTTACGTGCTGCAGTTAAGCCAGCTGCAGTCAAAACCTAATCTCTTGTTGAGGCCAACTGTAGATCTAATTAACCCTGCTGACACTGCATCTTATTCAATCACAGAGTACACTTCCTCCATGAGAATGGCTGAAGCCGTATTAATGCTTTTTAGGATATTGTCTAACTCAGTTTTTGGTGTTCTCCCTGTTCCGTGCTGCGCTGTTGCCTGCTTAGCCTGTCAGTTACTGATAGGGAAAGTCTGTGTACCTGTGTGTGAAGAAAAAGAAAGAAAAAAGATCAGTCCCAAATGGAGACTGAACTCTCCACATGGTTAGGATTTTGACAGACCACTAGAACTCTCACTGTTCCCATTTCTGGCAGAGCACAGGATGGCAGAGAAGACAAAGAAGAGATAGCCAGCTATCACCTCCTGTGCTTTCTTGAATCTAATGAGCATGGGGAGTGACATGCACACAGTCCCAGATTATTCAAGAGACTAAAAAGATACAAATAGCATAGTATGAACTGCCAATCTGCTCTACCATTTCTGCTGGAATATTTCTGTTTACTCTTATTTTCATAATGACAATATTTCAGCTTTATCAGACACCTCTAGAGGGTAGGATCTACCTTGTCATTTGAAACAGTTGCTCTTCCCTGTAATGACTTGGCAAAAGCAAGGTGAACGTTCAGTTATCATCATGGAGGTTCAAAGGAAAATGAATGCTTCCTCAGACCTTCAGCAGGCTGATGTGTAAGGGGTACTATGCTCAGAAGTGATTGATTTATGGAGAGTCATCTCCCAGCATAAGGCTCAAATCATACAGATTCTGTTGCGGTGTTACAGAAATCACATAAAATCAAGACACATTTTTCCAAAGATGGTCAGAGACTTTAACAAATATTCAATTTCTTGATTTCCTTACCATGACCATCCAAGATAGGGAATAAACTTAAGGGGTAAAAAAAGGTATTGCTTTATTCCCCTTCTTTGTCTGATGAAGCTCAGTTCTTCGGTTTTCAATGACTTCTCCAACTGGACAAGATCCACATGCCTCTTTTCTCCTTTACAAGCCATTGGGATCTAATAGGATAAGACCTGTGCATCAGAGCCTAGACAGCTAATGACGCCTCACTTCCTAGCTGTAAGTGGAGCAATTTAAACAACAGCATTAATATCTACAGTTTCAGCACAGAAAAGTCTGTTAAATCAAGATTTTCACTTGAACTTGCGTGCAGATTTCTTGAAAAGGGTTTTTCCACCTTTACTGAAAACCTTTTTCGAACTAGAATAGACAGTTGAGATAGCCAAAGTCTCATTTTTTCAAAGAATCCTTTAACTGAGGGCTAATTGCATATTTTATTTCATCTAAGATGAATGTTGTTTGTGTTTTATGTAGCATCAGAAAAGAAATTAAACTTTGAAATCTTCTGTTCAGGCAATGAAGATATTGAGGGGAAAAATAAGGAAAAAAATTAGCTCAGTTCTCCAAAATAAAAGAACACTGTCTTTGGTATTGCAGTTTCACAGCTAGAAATCTGCATAGACTAGTCTGTTTATCTGCTCAAAGCTTTTTACATAACTGGCACTTTGTCATCTTCTGTCTATAAATTATAGGCAGTCATTGCTGAAGTGTCTGAGTAACCAAGCATAGGGTTTGCTGCTTTGCATATAAATGTAGCTACAGTCCTGGATCTATGTGAACATAAATACAGACATGAAGGCATTCTTGCTCTTCAACTAGATACCAGAAAACCCCCAACCTAATGCCATACATCTGTGGATGCTGATATAAATATGAAGCAGATAACCTCTTTGGTTCCTTTAAAATGGAAGGATGGAAATTGATTTGGGAGAAAGATGTGAGTACATAAATCACATCAAACCAAATACAGGTTGTTACATGAAATGGGCAAATTAGGTAACAAATTTTATGTCAAGTGTTTTTCACTGACTTGGTGAAGACTTTTTTCAAATGTTATTCTTTGCATTGATAATACAATAGTATAGGCAGTTTACATCTCAGAAAATCCAGTCTGGATTAACCCAATTTACATGTTTCCTAGTGTGACACTACAGTAACATCTGGAAATATATCCTTAAATAGAACAGGAAATAGGCTTTATCTAAATATTCACCTTAGTAATTAACTCTTCCTGATAGAGTTACAGGATCCTAGTCCTTCAGTATATAGAGCATGTTACAGCTGGAAGATTTAAACAACTGTGGAAGTGCTTGGTACTTTTTTGGAAAGCAAAAGATCTGTCTGTACAACCTAAAAAACAAGCTGCAGAGAACCAGCCTTCAAAGGAACTACAACATCTTGAATGTAAAACTCCACCTGCCCCAACTGAGGAAAAACAATGATATCATTACTTAAAATACACTGGTTACTGTGTATGATCCATCCATGGCTGATTGCTTCCTTTTAGTGGCATTAAATAACGTGCTGAAATTTGCACTGCAAATCGTAGGATGGTAGGCTATTTTTTTTTTTTCAACCAAATCAGGTCAATTCCACCCAGGTCCAAC
The DNA here is from genome assembly GCA_013397845.1 of Melanocharis versteri. NCBI lineage: Eukaryota > Metazoa > Chordata > Aves > Passeriformes > Melanocharitidae > Melanocharis > Melanocharis versteri. Next base: position 397,452 of record VZTG01004391.1, on the reverse strand, counting down.
AATCCAATAGTGAAGAGCATTTTCGCTACCCTGTTTTTCAGCTTTCATTTGCTTAAATTATTTTCTGTTGAGCATAAAGGACAGATATTTTTGTAAGTTCACTGTTAGGTTTCACAGATGTAGGTTTAAGGAGATTATTTATGCTTTAGGATTTAACATCTACCAACATGCTGTTCATTTGCCTGATATCACTGGGGACTAGTTCTTTCATTTGCAATTTATAAATACTCATCTTCAGACTGGTTTTCAGATAGCTGGATATTTGAAATATCCAGCAGTTATTAATTTAATGAATTTTATCTCAGATGAACTAACAGTGTTTATTCTACCAACATTATGTATGATAGGTCCAGGGTTTTGTTTTGTTTTTAAATTTAAATGGAATAGGTAATGCTAACCTGGTAGGTTGTTGAGGAGTCACCTTGGGAGCCCTCCCTTAGTTTGCATGATGCATGTTTGATGAACAATGCTGTTTTCTTATGCCCTCTGCTGATAAATTTGGTGATTAACTTTCCAAAAGGACAGCAGCAGAAGCTGAAAAGCCCATATCCAATGTTTTTTCCTTCTAAAAACCTTGCATCTGGAATGAAGAAGTCAAAATTGTGCTCTGTGTGCCTAATGAGACCCCTAAGCCTTTGCAAAGGTGGTAAACAAAGATATGGCTGAGTCTCATGTCAGGTCTGTCTCATGATACCTCAGATAAATGTGTCTGCTGTGGCTCATACAAAGTCGTACACTCCATGCAGAGCAACTATTCATGTTTCTGCAGGAGCAGCCCATGCACTATGCTTGATAAATAAATCCTTTATTTCCTGCAGAAGTCTAGATCTTGAGATTGTACCAGTTTCCAATCTCGTCGTGCCTGGGACAGAACTGCCAGGTCCAGGGAGAACAGGAGCTCTTGGATATTTGTTGTGCAATGAGTGATAACGTGCTCATAAAGCAGGATGCTTGAAACATTAAAATGTGAGAACAGAAGGTGAAATCAAAATGTGAGCCTTACTTGAAATGCCTGAGTTAGCTAAGTCTCTATGCTGCTTTCAAATATGTTGCCTATTCTTTTATAATTAAAGCTTGAAATTATTTTTATATGGTGCAGTGATTGACTTCAGAATGAGGAATTAAAAAAATCCCTATGAGAGAAAGCTTCATAATAATTAATATTATTATGCTACAAACTTGAAAATAACCTTGTTTCTTTCTCGGTGGTTTTCATCCTGTTCTTGGCAAGCATTTTCTTATGCTATGTTTCTTGTGCTATAAGAGCCATTCTGGATTGCTGATAGGCTCAAAACTCAAGCAGTTTGTGGTCAAATGACCACATGCCTTGATTTGATAATTCTGAGTTGGGATGCTGTGAGCTTTCAGTCTAGCATTTTATAGGGGACTGCAGTCCCTACTATCGTTTTACCAAGAGCTCATCCTATATTCAGTTTTCTTAGGACTGTCGAAAACCAACAGAGGACAAAATTTCCCTATGTTTTAATTACGTTGTCAGTGCTACTAAATAAAAAAACATATATCCTGTTATACTGTAATTTTGTAATATAATGCATCTTAAGCATGTTTTGGTACTGCCAAGTACCGCAAGATTATTAGTGTTTTATGGGACTTTCTTCCCTCATTTAAAAATAATACTTGGTCTTCTCTGATATGCAAAGGCTAGAAAAATTGCAGCTAAACCAGAAAGAAGACTATGGAAGAGGCAAACAGTTGTATATCTTTTCTGCACCTGTGCAAAGGTCATTTGCATGCACTAGAAAGCTGAAAAGCCCTGCAAGGCAAAGCCTGCAGCAGGTAAGGAATGTTGAAACAGGCAAGGCCAGAGGCAGAAACTCTGGATCCATCTGCTGTCCTCATGCGTGTAATGGGAAGCTTGAGCAGATAATGCAGAGCAACTGGGGAAAAAAGCACTTCTCTTCCAGAACTGGCAAATTTCCCCATTACACAACCATGTACAGTGTACAGCGCTATTCTCTGACAACATCATTTGACCTTGAAAAAGCCAAAATGTTCTTCACAAACCTCCAGAAAGTATTCTTTGCATGGAAAGGTACTTGATTTTTTGCATTTAAAAGAAGAATTCATTATTCCATGCAATGTCCATTTGTAATTTTTTATACCTCAGTGATGTTTACTACAATTGCTGATACAGATCTCTACTGTTTTTGTATTGTTGGAGCTGATCCTGACTAGATTTACTATTGTTTTGTTTCATAGTTCTGCTAAAGCTTTGAATGAGATCTGTTCATGAGGCATCTTGTACTACACACAGAAGTACCCCAGGGCATTGTATAAATTAATATTCCATCCATGAATGTAGCTAGTAGTTAATTTATCATTTGGCAGTGAGAAACAAGAGACTAGATTACTGATTAATTATAATGAAGCTGAACAGGATGCTCACGTGTATGCTGAAATAGAGTATTAGTGTACTAGTGATGGCCTTTGCAATATGCAACCTGTTTTAGTAGTGTTAAGTCTAGCAGTGTATGAAATAAACAACAGTGGTAAATAGTACCAGTGTTTTTAGTTTAGCTAATTAAAATTTTATGACTGGCATAGAGGATTTGAGTTTATGGCATCTTCAGATTTGGCATGGGGAAATAAGAGAATTCTCAGGAGTTGACTTCTGCTATAACCTGTCATATCTTATTATGCTGTTTCCAACTCTGTCTGATTTAAAACAAAACAGACTTATAATTTATTCTTCACTAAAAAGAAGAGGAAGGAGAGCCCAGTAACTGCAGCCAGGAAGTACATCTGAAATAAAACCATGATAGCTGTGAGTGGCTGTTAGGAGCAATTGCATCCAATGATCATTCTAAGAATAATTGTGTCTTGCCTCCTAGGAAGAAGCTTCAGAAAACTACCATAAGGAAATATTCATGGATTTCAGTAATTACCTGATATGTAGTTATCAAGTGCAGTGTAGATAAACACAAGAATGTGCCCTCTTAAGCACACAGACAAAAAATTAATGACCTAATCTCTTCTATTCAAGAGCATGTGTGTGTGTGTGTGTGTGTGTGTGTGTGTGTGTTCCACAGAAAGAGATGCTCTTGAGCCTTTTCACCTGGGCTTCAAACATCTCTGCCACAGGAATATCTCTAGTTAACGTTTGTGCAAACATGGCTGCTCTGCATTAAAATTCCTTTTAGGTTTAAGATTTTATTTTAAACCAATCATAATTTAAAAATAAAAATATAAGACTTTCCTTCCTAATGAATTGTTGTGCAGTGTCACAGGCTAGCCTGATGCAAATGTGTCATCCTTTATTGATGTCTGCAACAAAGACATACGGTTGTGTTAAGGACAGTGTGGCTTAGGATTGGCTCTTAGCTTTGGGATGAGGTGTGGACATGGTCGTAGTTAATTCTGTAAACCTCTGTCAGACACTGTGGATCTAATAGAGATGATGGCAGAAAAAACTGACAGTCCTTTAATCCAGTTTCACTGCCACCATCTTTAGCCAAGACTATTCTTGGAGTTTTCTATCTGTGGGAGAAATATGATGAAGAGTAGTGATAAAAACAGTGTATCAAATGATTTAGGAATTCAGTGATTTAGGAGTACTAAACTGTAACCCTATCCAGGTGATAGGTGCTTGTGAAAGGAGGCAGCTCTGGGCATGCCCCGTGTAATCTCAGAAGGGGTAAAATGCTACAGTTGATTCACCAAGCACTGTGCAAATTGGGCTTGCCTTTTGTCATTGTTCTGCCAGTTAGGATTTACTGTATTGATCAGTGGATTCAGACAAGGTAATTCTGCAGCATTTATTATTGTAACTGCAGAAGCACCTTTACATTTAAATGGAAAGAGTCCTTTAATTCTTCTCAGAGAGACAAGAGGAGGTCTGGACTCTCCTGCATGACTTTGCATCTCCGTTTAAATAAACAGCTCGTCTATCTTCGGAACAGGAACATTATCCTTGAAGGAGTAACCATATTTCACTTCCTGCTCTTCTGACTAGCTTCCATTTACTGTAGTTTCATAGAAGACACTATTAATTACAGATTCCCTTAATGTACACTTTGATTTTATAGTAAGAATAGGTGTTAGGTGCTTGCAGTGTGTGCTCTTGCTTTGGAACAAAATTTTTTCATTTGGTTTGCACATTGGTACTTTGTACCGCTGTCTTTCTGTGTCCTATAATTTTCTAGTCATCCTCCTATATTACCTTCCTAATTCCACAAAAAAAGCATTCATTCCTTAATTGATCTGTTGCAAATAAGTTTTAAAGACAAAGCTACCTGTTTTGCTTGTTCCTGATGCGCTGCTTCATACATATGCTCCATTTCTGCCTCTCTTTACTCAATTGCTCCGAGCCTCCTTCCTTAACTTCACCCAGACCTCAACACTCCAGACAGATGTAAAATACAGCAGTCATGTTAGGAAGAGCCTTTACTGGGTTATTCAGCTGATTCCTCTGCATCATGTCATCATTTCGATGGTAAAGAATTTTGAGGGAAAAGGTTTAAATTCACCTGAGATTAAATGAAAGGTGAAAAAGTACAGAAAAAACCCCCCCTCAGATCAGGCTTGTCCTGAACAAACAAAAATATGCTGCCTCGGGGCTGCAGGAGTGCAGTTGTGGTCTATCAGGCTGGCTGAAATTGGAAATAGCATTCTCATTTGTCATGCACTATAATCAAATTGGATGCAGATTTGCAGACCTGGACAACAATGATTAGATGTCATCGGTTATTTTTACACTGCATAGAGTGTAAACAGTAGTTGTTTGGGGTATAATGCAGTGGATTTTTGCCAGTGTTCCCTTTATTATCTGTAACTAGTGACGTGCAGTGATTTTCTATGCGGAGCAGCAGCTGGTTTATTTTCTTCTAACTGCTTGCCATACCTGTGTTTCTGGATGCAAAGAAAATCTTTCTCAAGATGGCAACTAACAATTCAAGACTTGAAAACATTGAGTTTGATAGTTTAAGACCTACTTAGGTGCTAATCATCAGCCCTTTGAGCAATTTTACAGCCTTCAGGTTTCACTGCTCGTGTAGTAAAGGTGACACTATTGATACAATTAAGGGCTTTTTTATTACTAAAGCACTAGCATTTATTTTTAATAAGGTGCTCTAGTCCTTTTGTGCAGACCTATGAAGTGTTTGTTCCCCAGGCTCCTGCTTCACAGTTTATGGTAAAGCTGCTGGAGCTGAATATGCTCCTGCAGCTGGAGCTGAATAGGAAAATGAAAATAAATAAGAATAGATAGCTTGTCACTATGGTTTGAAGTTCAACTGATGAAACTGAATTATCTTTGTCTAGCTTTTTAAAATTTGCAGTGACCACAGTAATATGTATCAGAGGCAAATCAGAGCACTTTGGAAGGGATTTTGAGAGACATCTCATTGTAATCCTAATAGGCTAAAAAGAACTGATGATATATGAGAATTACAGGTATTTGAGATTTTCTAGATTTATATCTGTTCTTCCACCTGATGTACACAGGCATCATTTGCTTACTAACACTTGCATGATGTATAGGAAGGTTTATTTCTTATTTCAGTTTATTTCTTATTTCATTTTATATCTAAGATCCCTCTGTGTTCATACCCATCCCTTTCTCTTGAACTACACCTTGAATCCATACCTCCAGCATCATTGATGGAGTAAGTGGTTTCTGGAAAATATTAAGAAGACTAATTAATTTATCTTAGAATTTCATGTAAGTTCAATTCTGTGTTGACTTTAAGTATCTTTTTATGTATAACTTTGTGTGTGTTTTCAGCAATTCTGGTCTAAAACTGATGAAAAAGGATGAATTGCCCTAGGAAAAATGAATAAGGAGATCTCCGGTGCAGACAAGGCTTTGTCCACCAGACTGCTGCACTAACTCTAGGGAGGTGGAGTCCATGATTTTGAAAGAAACATACTAAGGTGAAAGTAGAATAAAGCTGGCAGTAAGGGTCACTAGCTAGCTAAATGTGATGCCTGAAGAGTTAGAAGAATACTGAATGTTCCAACTAGGTCACTTTTAACTTCGAAGTATTTTGATTCTAGAATTAGAAGTGTTCAAGTAAGAAAAGAGTTAATGGCAAAATACATACTCCCTCAAATGTTTGTATGCTACTGGTATTTTTAAGAATCCTCCTAGTTAATATAATAGTTGTGTTATTATAAAGGCGTGATATTCTTGACAGCCTCCAGAGATTGTCTTAATGTTTTGTGTAGTGGAAAATAGCAGTTCTGTTGAGGAAATGCAATTCACTGCTAGACGTGTTCTCCAGCAGTGTAACAAATATTCAAGTGTACTAATCAGAGAAAGTAAGAGATTAATCAGGATTTGTGTACAGTTAAAAATTTACATTAATTTACTACTTAGAACAGACTAAGTCAAATCACACATTGATTTTCCTAACAATAGCAAAATACCTATTTGATGTTCGAAAAAAAGTTTATTATCACCAGCACATAATCTAGTAGACAGTGTTTACTAGGGTGTACAGTGCCTACTATGGTAAAGTTCATTTTTGTTTCTTTTGTTCCTGTGTGCGTCTTGCTTGGCAGTACAGTGTTTTATGGCTGAGTCCCTGCTGAAATGTATCTCAAAATAATTGCAGTGAAATTTAAAAAAAAAACCAACTAGGAACTGTAATTCATAAGGTCTTAAAAGTATACTTTGTTTTTGTGCTCCATCTTCTGACTCCAGTGGAGTAACTGATCAGAAATGAAATGTCTGCTCTTTCTATAGAATAACTAAGCAACAAGTTGACTCTTCTTGAAGCCCTCTGCTGCCCAAATTAATCATGATAATAAACTCATAATTTGTTTCCCATAATCAACTTGAGATACATTTGCACATGTATGAGTTCCAGGTTACTCAGGACTGCTGTATAACCTCTGAAGATGTTGGATGTTTTTTAAAGAACAAGTGCCACATCCTCATTATCGCTATTATCCAGTAGGCACAGGTTTTTTGAGTTTTTTTGAAGAGCATGTCCTTTGTGCATCATCTCAGCAGGTAGCATCTGTTTGCTCTCTATTAGCCTCCTGTTTGTAGGAGCATTAGTCCTCTATTTTTGTGGTTCTTTTGTAATTTCATGCCTCAACATGAGGATGAACAGTTCTGCCAAAACAGAGTATGGCACAGGCCCTTCTTATTCCAAAAAGGAAGTTACTCCCTCCTTGACCTTTAAAATACATACTTGCTAAAGCTTTACTTCACTGAAATGTGTGGGGTTGCTCATCAGATCAGACTTGCTAGGAAACCTGAAGTATTTCTGTAAATGCTTGCGTTGGAATGCTGCTTATTTATTCAGCGTGCATACATGGGTTTGTGGGTTAGCCCAGGAAAATTGCTGCAGTATGGTGCAGTGGTACAGCAGCTCACTGCTACCTCTTGGCATTAATCCCAAGGGTTGAATCTTATCACAGCCAAGTTTTGCAGTACTTTTACGCCCTACTGTGTAAAGGACTTGAGAAAATTAACTGATCTTTAGCTCTAGATCTCAAGGACATTATAATAAAATAATGTAGTAATATAAAAATGTACAGTGAAGTATAAATGGCAGCTTGTATAATACTATTGTACAAGAAATGCATCTCAATAAGCAGAGAGAATGTGTTTGGAATGCTATGGAACCAAGTTATCACAACAAGATCAATTAGAGGTGATTGAACTCAGAGGCCTATTTAAATTACTTTAGTAGGGAGCATTAATATCTTGAGTTCAGCTTCTAGGAAATGTGCTGTATTAGCTGTAACTTTCTTTCACAGACTTCTAATAACTGAACAGATAATTTACTGAGTATGTTATAAAAGACTGCATATCTTAAAGCAAAATAATTAAATAGAATATTAACTGTTGAAAAAATTCAGTTTTTAACTCAGCAGTTGAAATTCTTTCATGTCTAAACCCAAGCCACTTATTCTAAAATTTTAGAAGACTTTCATTTCTTATTTTAGTTGCTTAAAAACTCTTTATTTGCATGACTGTGGCAGCAATTGTAGAAGAACAGGAGGGAGATCAATATTATAAAAATATTAAAAAACAGATAGAAAAATCAGACTTACTGAAATACAGAGAACTTTCCTTTCCTTGCTTCCTGCTGCAATAACTTCAGCTATTTTTGTTATAGAAAGTTCAGAGTTAACATCAAGTTGCGTGTAGTGTATGGTAAGAGAGAGAAGTATCTTGCTGTACATGTAGATGTCCTACATAACACCTTTGTAGCCCAGTTTCACGATTTTTTGAGGAGTTCTATCTCTTTGCAAGACTAGCAAGGGAAGAAAAAGTAAAAAAGAAAATGCTTCTTTTTTTTTCCTGCAGAGATGAAGGGTTCAACAGAGCTACAAAAGAAGTTGGAAAAGTTTCCTGGTCCTTACTGAGAATTTCCATCTCAGCCGCGTAGGCTTGGGGCAAGTCACCTCAGACATGTTCAAACACACCTGCAGATCCTGAAAAGCAGCTGTGACTACACCCTGTCACTGTTCAGTCCCTTCTAGTCAGGCAAGGCAGCACCCAAACACTGAAACAACTTCAGCTCAGCCTCCCTCAGGGCTGGGAGGAATCCCAGCAGGAAGTTCTGGAAGCACTCAGGTCCCTGTGCCTCTGTGCACTGCTGTACCTCCAGTAGTGGAGCAGCACAGTGGGTGCAGGAGGCCTGGCCAAACTGGGATTCTGAGAAGCCACTTATGTCACGGTGGAGAGCTCTACACTGAGAGGTTATTGAACCATGGCATGGTAGTAGGTGCATGATTATTCACAAAGCACTTAGAATATTAATGGTGTCACTTACTGTAGGTAAAATTTCTTCATGATCTTATCTAGCTTGTGCAGAAACACTGTCTGTGTTCCCTGGAACTGCAGTGCTTCCACCACCCTTCAGCAGAGATATTTTAAGAGTCTGGTCTAAATCCTAAAAAAAGAGGGAAAAAAACCCCTCCAAATTGTGACATAATTCCTAATACAAGATCATAAGCTGCTAACCAAAAAGGGAACTATGCATGGAGAACTTAGATTAAAAGTAGCATTGCAAATAAAAGTACCTAATTTAATCTGCCAAAACACTTTATCACATCTGTTTATTTTTTGAATCATGGGGCTTTGAGCAGCCTGTTCTAGTGGAAGGTGTCCTTGCCAATGGCAGTGGGGTTGGAACAAGATGATCTTTAAGGTCCCTTCCAACCCAAGTCTATTCTTTTCTTCTTTGAGCTGTGAGACCAAAATGCAGTCTTCAGATGACACTGCTTTAGAACTGCTTTTTGATTTGAGACTTTTCATTCTGGTGGTCAAAGATCAAAACCATTGCTCTGTTCTCAAGGGTCTTTGACTCTGCCAGCATGATTTTCTTCTTGAAATTGTGCTCTCTGCTGTCAGTCTTTCATGGCTGTATTATTTTCCGTGGTCCTGAATATTTTTTCAAGATGCCTTCCCAAGGAGTCTTTCTTTTCCTGTAGAAATCTGTACAACAGTGTCCATTGTTCTGTCTAATTTCCCTCCATACCCTTTGCCTCAGTAATCTCATATTTAGTTGATGGATGATTTATACTTGCACCTCTATTCCAGACATAGCCTTTGTTCAGGATTTCAGATGTTCTCTCAGTGTTCCTATTCAGAAATACTTGAGCAACACACCTCTAAACCAGAAGTCTCTATACCCTGTACGCCCATTACTTCCTTTCTCAGCCACTGTAGACAGAAACACTCTCTTGCCTGTCCTTCGGGCCTGCAATTAGCATGTCCCTTTTCATATGCCTTCTTAAATGTAACATACTTTTCTGTATCGTATCCAAGGAAGTAATCTTCTACAATTCTAATTAAGTTGTGTCTAATTTCTGTAATGTTTTCTCTGACCTTAGTGAATGCAATTTCTCTTTTCCTATAGTCACTCAGGCTACCACTACAAAGATCATATTCTTACACCGCTGGTGTGACCACATCATCAAAGCATTGCATCCTTTTCCATTAACAGTAATAATAAAAATAATAATAATAATTTTTAAAATCTGGTTTTTAAAGTGAAAACCTTAGAAGTTCTTAGTCTCATATTTTATTTATTATCCAGCAACCAACTAGAGATACAGGACTTTGATAATCCATTTATTATTGTATCTAGTAACCACGTTAGGCTTCTTCCCATGCTGGCTCTTTCATGTAGGAGAAGGTGTTAGGAAACACTTTAAAAGATTTATCTATATCCTGCATATAAATTCAGAAAATTTTTTTTTCCTCTAATGCTTACCCCCCCCCCCCCCCACCCCCCCAAAAAAAGAAAAAAAAAAAAGAAAAGGCAAAGACAACTGAAGTGCTAATACTGGTGCTCATTGTGATTAACCTTGTATCAGTGTCTTTATGTTCTACTTTGCAGGAGAGGCTGTTGGCTTTTACTTTGGAACTGAACCATGAACTTGCTTGGTCGTGGAAAACCTTACTCTTCTGTGTTTGACTATCTACTGCAGCTATTCTGTCCTATACTGTGTAATATGAATAGTAAACCGTAGTAGACTAAACTAATTTCCTCTGACTTGGCAAAGTACCAGCACAGGGAGGAGGAATGCATAGATTCCCCATCCTTCTTGTGGGAGAGAAGAGAAAGGAGTATGATATAGCTCCTCAAATCTACTTTGGGTCATTCTTCTCAGTTCCTATTATACTAATAATTTCTTTTGTCCAATGCAGTAATGTCATTAAAACTAAATTTCTATCTTTCTCCAATAGGAATTAATAAAAATATTTATGGAGTGTAGGAAATGATCCCACTTTCTCTAGAAGCAGCACAAATTAATTACTTTTAGATAATACCACACATAGGCTCTAAAAATATATATATATTAAAACCAGTTTCTACTCAAATTTTCAACTTCTGTATGCACATCACATCCATTGCCTTAAACTATTTAAATTACTTTGGAGGTATGACTGTAAGATCTGTAGGGAGATGAATGAGAACTTCAGGAGTTACTTAAGGCTTTTATTAGAAACATGGAAATGAAGTAAGTTGGGCATAGAGAGTACCTGTGTTTCCTGGTGCAAGATACCCTGCTTATTCTAAGTTTTAACACCACTGGAGAACAAGTGAGATAACCTGAAACTATTCCAAACTGCTGAGTAGTTTTACTATCTTCTTTCCTTCTTTTTCATTTTTCCTCCTTTAAGATTTTCCCCCATATATTACTCCAAAATTATTTATTACATTTCCATCTACCTTGCTTATAGGCCTAGGTGATTTCTTGCCATTGTTCAGAAAAGGTAAGTTTCTGCTTCTATAGGACTTCAGTGTAAGGACTATTCACCAGTGGCACAGCTATGTCAAAAATGAGCAATTTAATATCAAATTAAAAGAATTTTGTATTGTCTGTACTTGAACAGATGGTACCCTTACTCATTTTGTGAGCATGAATTACTACCCAGCTTAAAATAATTTATTCACTCTCAGAACTGCAGCCAGTAGCTTACTATCTAGCTACGACAGTTTTCACATCCATCAGCTCAACCAGTGATCCAGCTCTTGGAACATTATGTTCCTTTTGTGACTCTCCTGGGAGGACTTCAGGCCTCAGAACCTATGGATGAATACACATTTCTTTCATTTATGAAATAATACTATGGAGAATCATCTTAGAAAAACTCCCAGCATGATTCAATACATTAAAATGAAGCTATGCTGTAGAAAAACAGTGCAATGGAAATTACTTAAGGCCCCTTCCTATGTATATTGTAATTTCAAATTAGGTATTGCTAGTTTATAGTTTTCTGTGATTTTGAAGTTCCTGTAAAGCTCTGGAGACATTTGAAGGAAATTACTGTGTGCTTGGGGTTTTCCTGTTCTTGGGTACATTTTGTGCTCAGCTGTTTGGACAAATTTCAGCTGAGGTGTGAAGACAAAGTTGAAGAATGAGAAAATGCTGAAGAATGACTGTAAAATAATACTAAAGCCTTTAAAATCTTACAGGTAGGGATTTGATAAGCATACAGTAGCAGAGGCGCCCTGAGGCAAATTCATAGACAGGAGAGCCATGACAAGTCAGCAGCTACTAATTCTACAAACCCTGTGAAAGAAGCAGGATGCTGAGGTCTTCTTGCACCCTATCCCTTGCCTATACCAGCTTATCCCAATGCACCCATTTTCTTTGGGATAAGGCAGCAGGCCTCAAGGAAGCTGCTGCACAGGAAGTGCAGCTGACAAAGCACATTTTTGAAATACTTCAATTTAACGCTTTTCAGATACTGTATATTCTTAGATTCTGCAATTCAGAAGGTGTCGTGTTTTCTGAAGCAGATTTTACTGCCCCAGACAAAGCAATAGTAGGTTAGGCACTGTACTGACTATTTTTTGAGACATAGGACTAAAAAACTGAACTTTCTTCAAAATGCCTGCTTGGTTTTCATTTATTGGTTGTATTCACCTCAGAATTTCAGTGGATTTTTTTGGTTGTTTGGTTATTTTGGTTTGATGTTTTTTAAGAGAGAAATAAGTATTGCACCTTAAAGGACTTATTATTAACACTTCATTTTTGTTGAAATTAAAAGATGTGGAAAACCATATCATACATATCTAGAACTATTCAGAATGGTTCAGGTCCTGCTTAAGCAGACACGCAAAGAGGTGTCTGAGAACATTTTCTTGTCTCATTTTCTGCCTGCCTGCAGTGCATCTTCCCAAAGCACATACCCTGTTGCCTTGACTGAAACATAATGACCACATAAGGGAAGCAGTTAGAGATACTCTTTTGTTAAGAAGTTGATGGAGCAGGGGAGGGGTATTCCGCTTAATAAATGCTGCTTTATGAAATATGCTGAGACTAAAATTTGCCAACACTAATTGGCTTGCTTTGTGAACTCATGTTTTTCTCTAATTAAGTAATGGTTTCCCAGCTGCAGTGGCTGTTTGGGGATACCAAACTGATGTGAATTACATTGTCTTCACAGTGAAACATTGTAATAGTGACAAAAATTTGTTTGCATAGTATAATAATGCAGCCTAGAACCAAAGCTAAAGCAGCATGAATACTTTGATATGCAGCTATGAGATTCATTCAAATTTAATCGTGCAGAAATTTTTACTGAAGTAACACTTTGAATAAGTGTCTTTACATCTGAGTGATCCTACTGAAGGACCTGAACTGAAGTTGTTTATAACTGTGGGATAATGTATAATACAAATATAATTCTGGCTTCCCACTGCTCATTTTTCCTCCCACCTCTGTGAAAAGAGTTCAATTTGTGGTACTTCTGCCTTGGTTTCTCTGCTACAGTTTTCCAGTTAGCAGTAGTATAAAATTAATGGGCCTATCAAAGAGATAGTAAAAACTTTATCAAGATCCATCTTCCTGTGCTATTTCACATACATTTATATAAAACTGCTTGCTCTTTTTTTGAAGAGCTTTACCTCTGTATATCTGAAGATTATTAATTGGCATAGGACTTGGTCAAGAGTGTAAAGGAAGTCTAAGGTGGAGATGAAAACTGAGTCCCTTTCAACTTGGTATCTAAGATAGAGCCCTTAATTACTAAAATGTTCTTACTCTTTGAAGTGACACCAGAAGATGCACAGACACCCATCATCAGTGGCTGTGCAGTGCAGATGGACTATATCCCCTCTTCTTACTCTTATGGATAATGTGCTCTCATTTTCTCCTTTGCCTTTCCCCATTACTGTCACTTCCTCTCCTAGACTCAACAGTAGTTTAAATTCTGAAATGCCAACCTCCTAGTAAAAGTCACGCTGTCTACCTGTTGTCCCCTTACTGAAGAATTGGCTTTGAATGGAAATTTTAATTTAGGCTTAACTATGAGATTTGATAGAGTTTTGAAAGATGTTACAGTTTCTAATTAGTTGACTTTTTGCCTGCTAACAGAGAAATCTCTTTAGAGTTCATTCTGCAGTGATGGAACTATGAGGGAAATTCTATGGAGATTCTACTATAAAAATGGGTTGTTGCTCATAGCAATCAAATAGCTGCTTTTGATGATTTTATTCCAATGCTTCTGTTGGCACAGTCTTTCCAAATGTAACCACTTTTTTTTTGTTTTTATTCAGAATGGTTTGTTTACACTTTTTAATATATCTCTAGCTATGCTATTTCAGTTTTGAATATGTAATATAGTTTAGTGAGGTTTAGTTTATTTTAAAAATATATCTTAAAGTATAATGTTCATATGATGTCTACAGAAGTATTTTCCCTAGTTGATTTTTCTGGGAAAGGTTATTTTAGAATGTAGTTAGCAGTGATGGCTTCTATTAATGCAAGCAGTGAACTAATCTGCACTTCACAAAGCAGAATCTTTTATCAGGCACAACACAGGCGTGCAAAGAGATAAGAGGAGCAGCAGGTCTCCAGGCAGTGGAAATAGGGTACAGATGGCAGAGGCTGAGGGAAGGGTTTTAAAGGTAGAAATGGCAGTTGACACATCTAACATCATTTATACATTTAAAGTGAACCCCATCTTCTCTAAATCTCAGACATACCTGTTGTTTATCTTACATGTAACAGAAACCCACTAAAAATAAAATTACAGATTTTTTTCAAAGATATGCGGTCAGCCCAAAGAATGGTGTCAATGATCCTGTGGTGATGCTATGCTGATTTGTGACTTTCACACTTTTACTCTACTTTTAGAAGCTTGTCCTGATCTGTGGCTGTCCACGTTTCTTCTCTAAATGGTTCTTTTGAAAATCAAGAACATATCGAATGTAGTAGCAGTGTCTCTTTCCTCAAGCCACCTCTCCTTCCCCTGTTTGGTGCAGGGGCTGCAGAATAGGAGGCACTGCAGCTTGGCTGTCCCTGGATCCCACTGCTCAAGGGAGCCTCAGCTTGGCAATTAAATGGCTTTCCAGCTGCCAGGCACCAACTGGGTCAGGTTTCAAAGCCATTTTCACTCCCTACTGGTTTCTTACTTGCAAAATATTTTACGGCATATCCTAAAAGTGCTCTAAACTCTTAAAAGTTACTTCCATATATAGAAAGGAGTTAATTGCAACCTCATATTCTGATATTGCTATAATTTTATTTCAGAATATTATCTAAAAATACTCTAAAGAGTACAGCATGTGCTTATTTTGTATAACCCCTTGTTGGTTCTTAATGAATAAGTAAATATATTTCAGATCTTGCAAATACTGGCCTAGACAATATATGTGCAGTACTTCAGAGATGGAGCTTAGTAATACATAAAACAGACCTTTGGTTTTACTGATCATTTACAGAAGGAAACAAAGAAACACCCGTTGTTTCCGAGCCTTTGATGCACTGAAGGTGAGAGAGTAAGGAGAATACAACTCGGCCTTCTTTTAGTGAAGAACAGGGTTGTAAGGGAGGGAGGAGAAAATTAAATCAGAGTTCTTCTGTTTAAAAGTGTTGTTAGTCTTAGACAGAATTCCCCATCACATTTCTTTTTTTTTTTCCCTTTCTGCTGCAGTTACAATACAAAATACTCTCCAGCATATGCACAGGAACCATTCCAAAGAGAACAAAAAAAACCCAACCTGAAATAGCCAACCCAATCAAAGTTTTATGGACTAAGGAAACACTGGCAACATAATTTATTTTAATGGACATATTAAGCTTTCACCATCTGT
The DNA here is from genome assembly GCA_013397845.1 of Melanocharis versteri. Lineage (NCBI taxonomy): Eukaryota > Metazoa > Chordata > Aves > Passeriformes > Melanocharitidae > Melanocharis > Melanocharis versteri. Next base: position 381,916 of record VZTG01004391.1, on the reverse strand, counting down.
TCTGCCCCTAATTATGAATGCCAAAAGAACATATTTCACAGTTAAATCAGTAAGACATTATTCATGCACTTATATGTTACTTCTACACTAACACTTCTGCAGTGTTGTCGTGCTGCCTACGCAATTCAGAGCAAGCTGCTCACATCTGAAATTGAGCTTCTTGGTAAAAAGTATTTTTCAATCACTGTTTCAGTGGGAGAATACTTAGTGTAAAACATATTTTTAAAGAATAATTGGGAGAATGAAAGCCTTTTGTCTTGGCAATGACTTGCTAAAAATCAAGACTGTGGACAAGTATGTTTTTCTCTGCTTTCTTGCATTTTATTCCCCTTGTCTGTCAAGATGCTGTTGCATGCTCTATGTGTGTACAGTGCCTGCTGCAACTGTTGTTCCAAGCAGCATGTCCTCACTGGAGAAGGTAAAAGGGAGCAGCTATTTTTAAGAAAGAAAAATTGAGCAATTTATAATGCTCACATGATCAAGTTAAAGATCACTTAAAACCCCAAAAAATGCTACAAGTGACACTTGTGTTTATGTGGGAGAAGCAAAGGATGTCTCGAGTGTACAGTACAACAGAAAACCCTGAATTCTTCTCCCGGCGTGAGACATCTCTGTTCCTTCCTTGGTCAGCTGCAGGGCTGTGCCAGCTGGAACTGTGTCCAACACACGAGATGAGAGTGTTAGCGTTAGCTGCTATGGTACCACCTGACGCTTAGTGGTGCAGTCTGTACTGTCCTTTATCCTGCACTTAAGGAAAATAAAACAGATAAATACTCTTTTAGTCTTCATACACCACGTCTTATTTTGGTTTAGCAATTTAGCCCATAATATTTGCTTGGCCTTGAAAGTGATAAGCGTGGTAGTTGTGTGATGCAGAAGAATCTTAGTGCAAAAGAGGGGAATCATCAGAGTGTTAGACTTGTGTCCAAGGAGCACAGCTATCATCTGAGTAGTCTGGAAAGTACAGGATATCTTTAGCAATACAGTACAGAAAATAGAAAAATGGAGTGGAAAAAATGTAATTGATATTATATGGTTTGCTGAGGTTCAACAGCAAGAAACAAACTCGGCAGAGCACTGGATTCTTATGAAGAAGGATCTGAATTTTCTGCTGGAATACAGTTTGTGTTCCTGTGAACAGTGGAAGGCATCACCATTTTCACTTGGTTCTTTTGCAGCAAGTCAACTGGATACAGACTTCTTTTTATACAACAGCATAGAGATTGACACTGTACTAGCAACCACTAATTTTTTGTAACAGTGTAAAGTTTATAGGACAAACTAATCAAGATATGTAGGTTATGAAGTGCTGCTAAGAGATAGGGGTAATCAAAGGGACTGCCAGCATTCTAGAGAATTTTCTCAATGAAAGGAGGCAGGAGATGCCAGGAAGTAGATTCTTTTTTATGGAATCAGAAAGAGAACAGAAAGCCTTTGTTGTTCTGATCTGGGGGAGAATTCTTCCCTTATCTGCACAGGCATAAAAATAAAATGCCCCAGTATCCTGTAGAAACATCAGCTTGACAGAAAATTTCAGGAAATGTCCTTAAAAATAATTCTGATTTGAAATAAATGCAACCTATTTGTCTCTGCAAATGGCTAGAATTTAGGTCTGCTACAATCTGATATGACATCTTAACATGCTGAAGTTTAGAAGGGCTTTCATTCTAGAATTCCATTTTGCAGACTCAGTTTTCTAAAATTGTGATCTTTGAGTTAGTTGAATGTATTTTTTTTAACTTTTTGTTGAATCCTGAACTATTCAGAAGTTGAAACTTCATGTCCTGTAGCTGTCGACAATGAACATATGCCCACTATCTAAAAAGAAAGGATAATGCATGCATTCATTTTTCACTTTCATTTGTGCTTATGCATGGATATATGAGTATGGGACTTTGTCTCTGTGGACATACAGGAAACTGTATGATAATTTGGAAACTATCCAAAAGGGCTCCTATGTATGTGAGGACATCTGACAGAAAAAAGTATGATGGCAAAGGAATCCAGTGTCAATTGAAGGCATTTTCTTACAGCACCATTTAAAATATCCTGGTTTCAAAAGAAAAAGTTTCGTTTTTTTCCTTATAGTCAGTAGGTATTAATTACATTAAATTCTATTCATCTTATTTTAAGAAGGGGAGAAGAGATTGGTAGTCGAAAAGTTGAATAAGAAATTTAAAGGTTAAATTTTCTGCACAGACTTAAGTTTTTAAATAGAGACTGTGTTTGTTCATTTATTTGAGTTCATTTGGAAATATGTCCTTGAGCCGTTGATACACGCTTATAGGAATGCTGAGAAAAGGAATTGTATTCACTTTTCTAAAGTACCTTGCAATTTACACTGGCAATTAAGAAACTGCATGAGACCTGTAATATGAAAGCTTGGAGAAAATATATATTTAAGTACATCCAGTATGACTATGAAGCAAAATCCCTTCTAATATGAGACAATACTTGGAGCATCTTTAATTTCCCGCTTTTAATTGCCCTCAGTGATCTGGAGCTCCTTAGTACTCTTGGAGCCCCTGTGCAGCATCCTTTCTTGTACAGACTCCTTTAATTACAGCAGCCACCAGGAGTAAAGCACTGCCAGTGTTCTGTGTTAGCAGGTCAGCCTGGCAGGCACCTGATACTAAACGGAGTGTTGCTCACACATAACCTGATCCACCTTGTGTGCTTGTGTCCCTGCCTCAGCTCATAACATTGAAGTTATGTAATGCAGATCGTTAGCAAAGACAAAAATGTTATTACGAGAAGGAGGCCTTTTGTGCTTTCATTATCTTGGAATAACCAATAAGGACAGGTTTTTGCTTGGTATGTTTTTATAGTGCTTGTCTGAAGTCAATGATAGTACATTCTGTCATGCCTCCTAAAGATGTGGCAGAGGTTTTCAGGCAGCAGGTGATGTGGAGATGCTGTTTGCTGTTCCTTGGGTTATTCAGGACAGCTTGTTACTGACAGCATATCTGCAGGCATTCAAAGCTTGCATTGCTTGGGTTTGTCTGAGACACAGACAGCATTGATTACTGTAGCATGTTGCCAGCTTTGCTGTGTCAGCAGGAAAAAATTCTTTTGATGTGGAGGAATAGAAATAGAAGGCATTCAGTGTGTGCTTAGCTCCATTTGTGACTGCAACATTAAAGTGATACCATGCCAGCCTACAAATGCAGAAAATATTTTTCCCTTTTCCCCTTCAAAGAATATTTCCTCAGTAGGACTATACAACATTTGTGGATTACTGCATTAAATAGAGTAAAAAAAACAACTTTGATTTTTTTTTAATACAGAGATTCTCATTTAACAAGTTCATGATTGTCAGCATGCATTTCCATAGTTTGTATTAACCAGCCTCACAGATGCAACTTCATGAGCTAGATGAGAACGTGTCCTTTCTCCTGCCTCCTACAGTGGGAACATACATCTCCAATTCTTCTTGCACATGTTGTTTTCAAGAAGCCCTTGCAAATAATTAATATTTTAAAAATGAAAAAAACTGCTACTCTCAGAAATAGTTGTGGCTGCCAGCCAACATGTGCAAGACCAAGGGTACTGACTACTGGTGGTTAAAAACTGGCTGGGAAGAATGTCAGAACCTTCTATTAGAACACACATGGACTGGTAAAATGCCTCCTTCTAACTTGTTAGTGTTGTCTCCTGGTTGACATTGCAGCATTAAGACTCAATTAAGCCACTTACTAACTGTAGGTACTAACAAAGCTTTTAAAGATGTTATGGATGATCTTAAAAAGGAAAAATGTCTGTGCTACGGATATGGATGAATTAGAGGAGATAAAAGATAAATGCAGATTGCCCATTTAAAATTAACGTTATTAGCTCCTGACAAACCTCTGATTGCGCTGCAGGTGACCCAAGCACGGAGGTACCGGAGTGGCTCGGCACAGCTGGCACACCCTGTGCCTGTGCTGCTGCCACTGCGCAGCCCTGCTGCTTGAGCCGCTCCTAAAAACTCACCCTGGGTGTCTCCAGCCTGCTGTACATGGGGACCATGGCTGGGAAAATGGGACGAGCAGGATTTATGTCATGCAAATTGAGAAACAACATTAAACTGCGAGTGCATTTTTTTTCACCAGCCCTTTCAGTGAGGGTCACGGTAGTAGTCTGTGCTTATGGATATCTTATATATCCAAGAACATGGAAATTTGCTTATGTGGCTAATTTTAAACTGGAAATTTAGTCGAATCATAACTAACTATTTCCAAGTTTATGTGTATTTCTAATTTCTTTTTAGTGCATTTTTTTAGATGCATATGCGAATTTCATTCAGCAGTACCTGCTCATGTATTGTGTTTAGCTAGTGAAATTCTAATCTTTCCTCAACAGATGTCTAGGGTAGTGTTTGACTGAGCAGGAATGACATTCTGAACAAGATTATTACTGAGAGTAGATACTGAAAATTTTGGATACATGTTTGAAAAATATTTTAAAAAACAGTAAAAGGAAAAAGCTTGATAGCGAATTAAAATAACTTGAAAGTTACCAAGTTGATTTTTAACTTTCCTTTGTCAGCTTCATAGTTTTAAACACTAGCTGCCTCCTCATCACCCCCAGTGATACTCTCCTCTTAGCAGCTCTAGGAAAGGCCAAGCAGAAATTGCCTATGCTTTGGAAATAATGAAATTGAATAGACCCAAGGCTGCAAAGATAAACCAAACACACTGGAGGAATAATTTTTGTCAATCCTTTTTGGTTACAGTATTCTTACAGGGTGGCACTTGTAATAGCCACAGATTTGGGGGGTTTTATTTAATTGAAATCCTCCTAAATTATGTGATAAAAATAAAGGCAGCTGTTTGGTAAAAGGTGAATTGTAACATCTCTTTGAGACATCCCTATCTCTCAGCAATAGACAGCATAGCCGGAACACATTTGCTGCTTTGCCACTTAATATACATGAATTAGTAAACACATTTTTTAAGTGAGTCAGGAAGAAGTTTTATCCATTGGTACAACATTCTATAAATTTATAGATGCATTCTAGATTAATGGTTTTGATCCCTAAGTTAAGTATCCAGGCACAAACTTGTCAAGATATGCAACAGCTATGATTTACTTTGAGCCAGAAAATCTCATTATCTTTGTGTTACCAAATGTTAAATCACTGGCTTGAGGCCTGTTTTGAATAGCTTAATCATGTGAAAAGAAAAAAAGATGGTCCTTACTTTGGAAAATTACATTTGGAGACAGAGACATAACTTTAAACAACTGTTGAAATCATAAAAACCAGAAGTAGAGAAAATGAAAATGTGATAGAATAAGATGTGAAAATCTAAAATCTGGAAGTGAAAAACATCTAGTCCATAACTTAGATTATCAGCACATACTCTTATGCAAGAAAAGTGTGATATAATATTCATAATCCAGACATTCACAATCCAAACATTCAGAGTTCAATTATTTTGCAGTAAGACCCACTTCCATGGCATGATAATGAATTTAACATTGAGAGGAATGGAATGAAGGATGGGAAAAGACTCAAATACACTAGTAAAAAAACTCCCAACAATATAATGTGGCACTCACATTTTTTATCTTTACTATGTGAAATCAAAATACTCCCCTTTTCAAACTCTTTAATTCAGAGAAGAAATTGTGAATATGAGAAAGGATTTGCACTGAGCTTGTTTAGATTCAGGTATCATCTACTGATGGAATGGAATTGTAGTGCTTTTGGAAGGCCCTTGGTGCAGTATCCGGAGACTGAAATAATCAGACACCCACAACAGATTTAGTACAAGGACTTGAAATAAACCTTTTTCTTTTAGACAGAAATCTTCATACACAGAGATTATTGTTTTAAGGGGCAAAATGACTGTATGGTCATTGTATGGCAATCTAACAGTCTCTAGGTTTTCTCCAGAAACTTTCTTCAAAGGTTCCCAATCACTCCTACATACCAATGAAATTACTGCAGATAGGAAATTAGGTTTCTGTAAGCTGGCAAATGGTACTTCTGGGAAACTCTTGAAAGTAAGTTTGGTTTTTTTAAAAAAATTAAATCTGCTCATTTTTCTGGTTAGGTAGTCAATCCTAGTTAGAAAAGAAAAGATGGTTTAGCTGTAACTGTGGTAGTAGATGCGGGACTTCTCTCCGAGAAGCATTTAATGTGTCCTTGGTTAGATGTTTCTTGGAGAGAAGGCATGTTAATGAAATACCTCTTGTGAAAAAGGACATGAGATCCCAAATCAGTATTAAGATCTCTCCTGTGTTGTGCTTTACTGAGCAATAACAAAGAGTTGCTGTAGCTGACGTTAACTTCGGTGGGGCCTTAATATCTGGTAACCAAATTCCACAGTAGTCTGCAATTGAAGTGCAACACTGCATTCGGTGGGTTTTTTCCTAAGGTACTAATGTATAAAGAACGCTACCCTTTTTTAAAAAAATAAATTGCATTTCAGAAAGATTGCTTTCAGCAGCTTGGCTCTGTAAACACCTATTACATATCTCTTTAGAAATATCAGAAATTTGTGGAACACTTCTTTGCCCAGAAGTGCCTCAGGTTAAGAATTTTGTCTTTGATTACTAATTTTTATCCCAATAATTTGACCTCTTGATAGATGAGGTGATTTTGTGCAGTGATTTCATCTGGTATGCCCTAATGACAGCAGTGATAGCTTCTGTATTTGGCATTTTTTAATTTTAATGAATATTTTGAGTGATAATTAACTATCCTCTGTGGGCAAAGTTCTCTTTAATCTAAATTGCCTATCTCTGCAGGTAAGAGAATAGACTGTCTATAGTGTTGATTAAAAGGGTGATTTTTGACCTAAATGTTTAGAAAACTGGTGCACTTAAACTTTAATTTTATATCAATTAAAATTCAAATTTATATAAATGATTTTTAAAGATAGTCCTAGTAATAATTCCTGAATTTTTGTGGATAAAATTTGATGGCAGAATTTGAGTTAGGTAACATGCTGTACTGGCTTAGAGGAAAAAAATAATCAGGTCCAGTATCCCATCTCCCAGCATGGCCAAAAGCAGATGTTTTGGGAAGATAAGAACAGCGTGACAGCTAATGAGACTTCCCCCGAACTGTCTACCTGTTTCTATGAGTTTGGGAGTCTTTTTGAATGCAAGTGTTTTGCCTAGGACTTTTTCTTTTCCCTGAGGAAAGAGGCACTGCTATCAAATTCTTCACTTTTAAAAGACTTTAAGTGAGCCTCAGAAGTAAATGAGACTTCTTGTACAGAAGAAAGACGCAAGTTTATTCTGTTTTACTCAAGAGACATTTGAGGCCAGGTGTTGCTCACCAAGTACGCTCTGCCTCCCTTAGGGTCAGGTCGGGTCTGCATTTTTAGATGTTATGTACTAATCTGATAGAAAGAAGATGTTTGTGGCCGTAGTGCTGATTTGGGAACTAGGAAGTAAAGGACCAGTTCACATAGTTCGGGTACTTTAGTCTGGGTCCTCAGTGGGTGGTAAATATACATTTATGAAGTCAGACAAGTGGCTCCATATTACAAGGATATGGGTCTTACACACCGATGTACTGCTCCCATGCTCAAAGCTAAATGATTCTGCACTTTCTTGGCTGTCCAGCATCTGAAACGGCCTTTCAGGTCAGCTATGCCATACAGATACAAGGCTTGGTTCTGCCAGATACACCAGTGTGCATGTGCATGCTGCTTCTTGGGCCGGCTTGAGAGCAATGAGTGTGGGATTTGATTTAATATTGGCCTTAGAGGTGGCCCTGCTGGACCTGTAGTGACTTAGTGAAAATCAATTCAAGTACTGATGCTAAAGGATCATTTGTTTTCCCTTTATTCAGCATGTGCTAGTCCCCCATAGCCATAGGGAACAGCAGACAGCAGGAAGGACCAATAATCCATTTGTCGATATCCATTTAAATTGCAGGCTTAGTTCAGAGCACATCCTTCACTGCTCACATGGCACTGAGCGCAGCATTCTCCTGTCAGGTCACTGTGTGTCTCTAATACCAAATAAGAGTTTAAGACATTGTGGTTAGTGCTTTGTTTTCAGTGACTATTTACATATAAACCTGCTAAGCTGTAACTGTGTCATTCAGAGCACAGCTAAAGAACTTTACATTCAAAATACTTATTTAGAAGGAAAAGTCTCATTTCCATAAGGTGTATATATACAAATGAAAGCTAGTGGGTGTAAGGTTTCAAGCCATCTTGAGGATCTGCTACAGTGATTGACAGAGTCTTTATCTTCTATCCAGTTTTTATAAATTGGAGAGGATTTTACTGATGTGCAATTTGTGCCTTAGAAACAGAGAGGAAAAATCTTTCTAATCTTGCTTTTCAGGTGAGGTGATCATCCACTATGGAGCAGTGCACTTGAAACACAGCCAGCTGCAAGCTACAGATATTTTTTAAAAGGTGGAAAATGCAAAATCCCACAATATAATTCACAGTTAAAGTCTCTGATTATCTTCATTATCTACTATTCTTGTTAAATCTTTATTTTGTAAAAGGTCTCATAAATTAACCCCGCAATTCGCTAATTCTGCTGAACAAAGACAGACTATTTTATCTTGAAAAGAACTAACACAATAGTCTTTACCCTTGTTTTATTCTTTCAAAAGATTTTTTTACTTATTTACTAAATCTGCTAGCATGCAAGCATTTGTATGAGTTTAAAAGCCACGATGTTCTATTAAGAAGAAAAATGCAACCTAATCCTCTTATACTAATTAAATGGGGAGAGTGTTAATGACGAACGTGTCAACTGTCAATCCTTGAAAACTCTAATTTTGGGTGAGGTTTGACTCTTTAAAATTAAGCTGTCAATCCTTTTCCTGTAACATTTTAAAGAAGTTTTCATTTTTTTTCACTATGGTTATGTTAAGTGAGTCCGTGAAACCATTCACAGGACTTCAAGGTCAATAGTGATAAAAAGAAATCTTTTTGAGGAGTTATTACACACTCAGAATCAAGAAGCTGTAAAAGTTGGGTGTAAGTGGTTGGGTGTGAACCTCTAACCCAGCACTTAAACCCTGAGTTATTTGAAAATTAAGCATCTCCATTTTCTTCTACAAATGATGCCTTTCCAGTGACCCCCCTCCACAGCTCTTCTAAATTGCCAGTCTCAGTATTCCAACCACCCTCCTCCAGCCCTCTTACCATTCACTGAGTGGATGCTCTTGGAGTATGGTTGAAAATGTTTGCCTTAAATGGTACAGTTTGAAATATTTTGTTGAATCTCCAGGCTTTATTTGAGGTGACCTATTCTTCGTTATTCTCTTCTGCATTATTATTCAAATAATATACCTAATTTACCTCTACCTAACTTGAAATTAGTATTTATTGAAGGAAAGCCATCTTTTTTTTTTTCCTCACAAGGCTGGAGAAGGACAGACTTGAAATCATTTTACAGTGATTAATTAATTGCCTGTGGTAAGCATTTCCAATATTATTGTGTTAAAAATTTGAAGAGATGCATAATGAAAAAAACCCAAAGGATCTTTTCTTGGTAAACTGTAAACTAAAGTCTAAAATGCTAATAAGTGACTTTTGAAGCATTAATTGCTTGTACACCATGTATTTTTAAGTAAGTATCAAGTTTAAATATTCATCCTCCTTTTGAATGGAAAAAGGACAAAATTTTAAAATAATGGCATTCTAAAATGTCCCCTTTTTCCAGTGCTATGATGTTTTACTTTGATATGATATCACCTCTTTGCATGAAGGGATACTCTAAAATATGGACTTTGCTGAGGACATTTATTTCAATGAAGAAAGTTTATGGCAGTAAAAGCAAAACAGTTAAAAACTTATTAAAGGCATAATTCTATAATATTAAAATAATAAAGCAGACTGTAAATTGAATTGAGCCAGGATGACAGTTGGCAGTAGTTCTGTGAAACCACAACAAAGAATAAAGGGAGTGGAATACAGCTGTATTGGAGAGAGTGTCATGTTTTATTAATGTGGAATTCAGGTGCACCAAGTCTGATGTGGTTTCCTTGTGTGTGTGGAAATACATCTGCAACAGGTAGCAGCTCTTAAAAGCCACGTGCCTGTTGAAGATAAAAAGGGTTGCCACAAATGCTTTTGTGATATTTGCATCCACCCTGAAGAGCTAGTTCTTAAACAGCCATAGGTTTCTGAAAACTGTCAAGAAAAAGCTGATTTCAGAGACACAAATCACAGGAAGATATGTGGTTGCTGTATTTCAGGTGGAACTGGATCTGACCAAAATGCAGCATTTTCATTATGTCTGTTTAATGATGATGTTGAATTAAATAAATCTACCTTATAGTTATCTAATATTGTTAATGAATAAATTTACTCCATTATATAAATCCTCAAAGTACTTAAATGATGATGTTTAAATGGCAAGATCACATTTTTTAAAGTGCTTTCCCAACCCATATTATTGTCTTGGCATTCCTCAAATATTCCTTGATAAGATAACTCATCTTTCCAAATTATTTTAATATTAGAATAGCCCCATAACTTTTCTAGAGAGATTCCTAGTTTTTTCCTAGTGGGAGAAGAAACTGAAGGAGATGAAGTTATAGATTTACTACTTATACCTATGTAGATATTAATATTATACTTATATAAACGTACTCGCTTGTGTATTTGTTGTGTAACATGCATGACCTGTTAGAGAAGCCTTACTTCCATCTGCAGCAAGTGGGAGTGTGTGCGTCTGACACACAGTTGCAAAAATTAAAGGTTTCGAATTCGTGATGAGCTAAAATTATTCTTGCGTGTGTGTAAACCGATTTAGCCAACACCTACTGGGTTCTTTTATAGCTGTGTGATAGCGACAGAGTGCAAAGCCTGCTCAAACAGCTTAAAGTTAACCAGTTTCCTTTCCCTTCTGACTGCATGTCAGGTTCAATAAAACCCGTTTCCATTGCAGGCAGCAGTAATCCCAGGTCTAGCTGAGCATGTTCAGGAAGCTGGAACTCGGTGCCAGGGCTGCATCGGATTGTCAGGCTCAGAGCAGTCAGTCTGGCTGCACCACAGCAACAGGGACTCCTCTGCTGGAGGGAAATGGTCAAATTTACAGCTTACACTTGTATTCTTGTGGAAGAGAATCTCAAGGAACCACGACACGTTATATTTCTTCTTACTGTGAAGAGCTTTTTATTGCAGTTTCATTGTTTTCCTCTAATAGCATGGAAATTTGGAATTTGCACATCTTGTCAAAAGTACCAGTCCCTCACCTTGAAGGAAGTCCCCAAATCCTGTCTCACCTTTCACCTATACCCCCAAGTCACCCATCACTGTATAGATTTGGTGATTTAAAAGGCTCTTCTAGGAATTCGCCATGGGAGACTAATATTTTTTCCATATTCTAGATAAAGTAAATTTTGTCTCACCCTTATACAACATTTCTGACTGCATAATAGACTTTACAGTCATTGTTCAATCCATTCCAAAACACTGAATTATTGTAGACAAAAAGAAAGAATTCCACATATTGGCATTTTAGGTGGAATCAGTTTTATTCCTGAAGTAGTATTTAAATTGACATTAGGGGCCAAATGCATAAATTTCTCTTTAGTGGTTTTCCAGTGAATAATCTTTTCCAAAGTATACCAGTAAATAGAAATTTAGTCCAGTTGGCTTGTTTTTATGAATATTTTGACCAAAAAATGCTGTGTTAGACTTGGAGAAATTGCAATAGGTGATGGTTTTGCATGTCAGTCGTGCAAGGCCAGGTTCTGTTAATATGGATGTGTACAACTGTGACTTCAGGAGGTTTCCCACAGCTGCCTCCAGCTTCAGTGTCTGTTCCATGTTTGAATTCCAGCCACATGGCTCCCCATTGTTACACCAGCACTGCCTCATGTTATGCTTAGAGGGATCTGTTACCATTTAGTGCAAGTCAGTATGGAAACCAACCTTGTTATTGAGATAAAAGTGTTCCCCAGGAAATTGCAAGGTGACAAGAGATAGAAAGATTCCCAGACTTCTGAGCCTCCATAGTCAGCAGAAACTTACTCTGCAAAGCACTAGAAAACTTCGTCTAATCCATTCTAAGACAGATTGAAAATTCTACCAGAGTTCTGGATGGATTGCAGATTGTCTCAGAGTGGCTGAATGTGATTTAATTGAATGGCATATATTGTTTATGCATGAGAATGGTAGTAGGTACTATACTTTTCCCTTACTCCTGTATCTCCTTCCCTTATTCCTACACATCATATACTTTTCCCTTATTCTCAGTAAATTAGGAAATACAATAATCATAAGAAGATACTAAAATTTATATTTATTATGGAATAAAATTCAAAGTTGATGCCTCTGCATAGGTATCACTGGAACTTTGTGTGCTTGAGGAGTACTTTTCTATTATTTGAAACTGATCTCTTGGAGCAGAGCAGTCACAAGAATAAGCCATAAAATCTCATTGCCTTAATTCTGGAGTCTCATCTTATTCTGTTGAATACAAATATTCTACTTCTGTGCTTCCCCCTGTTTAAGGGGCCTTAAATGAGGTTCTGCTTTTGGTGGCTTTTTCTGTATAGCAGGCAAAACTGATACTTGTCCTAACTCTCACAACTGTATGGATGCAGCACTACAGGTTTAGTATCACTCTTTGGGCTAGGGAATTAAACTCTAAAGAATGATTAAGCCACATCAACAATAAATGATAATTAAATATGTGATTACACATTTTTATTGCTGCTGCAGGAAATAGCTAATCTTTTTAACTATAAAAGCTACACTCAGCTGGAATATGTGCTCAAGAATACCATCTCTGCAGTGCCATTGAATTTTACACTGTCTTTAGCATTTCTTTTTCTGTTCTACTTTTAATTAGTATTGGGGGGTGCCAGTTATAGAGCATTTTTAGAATGACTTTTGCAAGGTAATTATTGAATTTTAAAAGCTTATTGGATAAAACCAAACAGAACAAATAATATATACCGTGAAAAGAAATGGAAGAGCACAATTCAGAATGTAAAATCTTTTAAAAATAGGAAAAAATAGTTAAATCATCTCAAAAAACCCCTGATATCACCTGGTGAATAGGACAAAAAGGAAGATTTTCAAACCCATAGGGAAGTAATTTTAAAGATTTCACTCTCAGGTGAAGTGATCAAACACCTCAAATGTACTTGTTCATGTTGATGTGGTTTAACAGCGGCAAGCGACATTCCATTGCACATCCTCTGTTGTTTCTTGGTGGTTTCAGGGTGAGGAGGTGTGCATTAGGTATGGCTGGTCAATAGGTGCTGTTCATGTCTTCAGTGCATTCACAGTTCATATTCTACTGAGAATGCAACCTGCACGCCGACAACATTTTGTTTCAGCTCAGTAGTAACTCAGGACAGGCTGCTCTATTTTAAGAGCATTGCCTGTGGATACAGGGATGTGTGTTTGCAGGATCTAATTCACTGCAGCCATTGTAGCTTTAGGCAGGATTTCTGCAAAACTGCAAGTGAAACAATCCTGACATACAGAAATGAGCATTTGTTATCTCACAACTTTAATTTCTCAGTCTGCTGTCAGCTGTTAAACTAATAAAATAAGCGTAATGGTGATTAATAATGGATATGACATTTTCTTTGTTTGCCTATTCAGTGATTTTTTTCCCCCAAATTATTATCTTTTGTGACTACCTCAGATTCACAGTAGACACAGTAGAGGAAGCAGAGAATGATAAGAGATTTTTTTTTGGTCTTAGCTGCACAGGAGGACCCTAGTGGCTACTCTTGAGATAACTGGCAAGTCATGTATTTTAATGCCATCTATTTTTAGATGCTGCTCGTTCTCACTTCCCCCACACATTTCTCTCATTTCTTTAAGAATCATTCTTGCTCTGCTTCCCATGCAAATCTCTTGCTGTTTTCTAAGTCTCTATTTCAATTATGTTAAGCATATTAAAATAATACTTAGATGATCAACTGAAGCTCTCAAACACTGGGTAGCACCAAATCTAGAGTTGTCTTTAGCTGTTTTTCCTCCTGGCCTATCTCAACTGTGCTTTTAAAACATCAGAGGCAGGTAGTATAAAATAATGTGTAATCATAAAATTATAACACAGATGTACACTGTGTGAGGACGGGGAGTTTAGGTTGAAAAGAAGGTCTTAAATCTGGACTTTACCATGCTGTTGCTACAATTAACAAATCTAAATTACTTTTGTTGATATTTTTAATTCGTAATTTCCTGCTTTATTTTTGCCCTTACTGAAAACAAGGGACTGTGTACAGTTGGACACAGGGTGAGCGTTAGATGAACCCCAGATGCTCTCAGGCTCTGCAGGTGAGCTACAAAACTCACAGCACCTACTGTGTGAGCCAGAGGCACTGGGGGAGCACAGACCATCTCTTTCTTCCCTCCTCAAATCACAAAAGGTGTGTTTGGTGGTTTTCTGGCTTGTTTGTTCGGAGTGTGCAAAGTGCTTGTTTTTCTTTTAGACCTGAGGCAGCCCCAGCCTGACACCAGCCCATCAGGGAGATGGGAAACTGGGTCTTGATAGAAGAGACTAAGAAAATAAAGAAATATTGCAAGACATCTAACTACAGTGTCGATTTTATAAAGCTTTTTGACAAATTCTCACCATTTTCTAAAGGCACTCATGGAAAAGAGAAAGTCAGATTAAAACAGATTAATTTTGAATGGAATTTCACAGAAAAAAAGAAAATGCATTTCTGAATCCCAAGAGGTTTCTGCTTGGTGCAGACAGCAGTGTTTTAAAATGTTTTTCCTTGTATTTTGTTGGATTTGAATGAAGGAAATGTGAAGGAAAAAGGAAGGATAAATATGAAAAACCCAGATAGCAAGTTGCTGTTAATTCTATCCACATTTTATGTTTGCCACTCTTATTTTTATACCACTATCTAGAAGAGGTCAAGCATGTGAGAGTAAAAATACCTTAAAATAGATAGCAAGAGAGCTCATTTATGACTTGTCTTCTGTCAGCCCTCTCATTCTTGTTGTGGGTTGAGAAGAAAATTCTCTTGGATGAAAGAATAAATGAAAGGATTATTTAGGTCATTTTGCAAGAACCTAGAGAAACTGGAAGTTCCTAAAGTTAAGCTTTAAGCTTCCTGGAAACGTCCTAAGTTGTCAACAACACGGACACAACACTTCAGGTTTATCTCATACATAATATCTGTTTGTCAAAGCCAATTTTCTAAATGGCTTCTGACTATTTTCAGTCACTTCCTTCAAAAATTAATCTTAGCAATTTAAAAATTCTTCATCAAATGTATTCTTTATGCACAAAAACTCGTAGAAAGAAATATACTCCTCATAAATTCTCTGTCCTCTCTAATTCTTTTTGAGTTTGCCTGTTTGGTTTTTCTTAGAGTGTCAATAGCACCATTGAAGTGTCATATATCTGCAAAGCTGCTTTAGTGTGGCTTACCTAAATACTTGTTGTATTCATGAAGGTTTTAGTAAAGCATATAGAAAGCTTTCTGAGCAAAGATAACTCACACACACTGTAAAAGGCAGAAGTGGCAGTCCCAAGACCAACTCCACTGCTGTCTATACTCATACTGGAGTTCTGTACACAAGAAAATGCTAGACATCAGCCCAGTTTTCAATCTCAAGTTTCACAGTAAAAAAAAATCACATTTCAGCTGCTAAAAATTAATAATTTTTCTATGCAGGCACTTACTTCAAATATTCTTTATGGTATATTTTCACAAATAGGTGAATAAAGACATTTTATCATTTTATAAATATCAAACCAACTCCAAGTGAGACATCAAATCACAAAGACTGGAGTTTAGCTCTGTCATTTGTCTAGATTTCTCAGGTGTCTTTGCCAAGTTTTCTTCCTTCCCTCCCTGAAGGTTTTTTGGAGGTCACTGAGGAAATTGGCGATCTCTGAGACATGCAGGTTCAAACAGCACCCCTGAATCATATATGGCCACAAAAATCCCAAAGAAACAGGTGTTTTGGTCTATGCTGGAGCTGCTAAGCTTGCATTGAGAAAGAGAGATGCATACAAATGACTGTGTTTGTAGGTGTTTACTGCCATGCAGATCAAACATCCTGGACATAAAAGGACCAGTTTGATTATGTCCTAATAACTGAAGTTTCTGTCCTAGGTCTTTCCCCTCCCTGAAACAATGTGTTTGTGTTATAGAGGTTTTTTGTTTTAAATTCAAAGGCCTCCGAGAAAAGGAACAGACATTTTTAACAGGCCTGGATAATAAGTCATAAGTCAGGCTGTGCCAGCCTGAGTGAGAGAAATATTTCTCAACTTCCGTAACATATAGATGGCCTTGGAATGTCAGACATGACCCTAGTTTAATGATGTTGTGGTAGTCCTCATTGCTGGAGACTCTCTCCATACCAGCAGTAGAAGGTCAGTGTTACCCAGGCTCACTCTGGGCAATGCCCCTTCCTCCTGTGCTGTGTCCCCTCCTCCCTTCCCTTTGTTAGAGACTGTGCTCCATCCAAAATCCCATGTCGCATGCTCAGTCTGCTGTCACTGACACTGCCAGATTAGGGCTCCTGTGAGAGTCAGGATCCCAGTTACACCTGTGTTTAGAGGAGCTGGCAGTCACCCTGCACGCTGCTTCTGGAACTCTGCATGATGAATTCTCATGGTCTAGAGAGTCAGCACCACTGAAAAATGGAGTTAATGCAGTTTGGCCTTGGGGAATCAAATGACTACAGAATCTGACAGAGTCACAGCAGGCTTGTGTTCTGTTATCAGCTTATTAAAAATTCCAGATCCCAGTCTAGGATCAGTGATAATTCCTCTGGACCAACTTAGCAGATGGGAGCCTATTAAGTCTTCTGTAATGAAAGCCTACTGAGAAATACTATTAGTTTAATATTAAAATTGTTTTGAATGAATTGAAGTTAAATTCTTTTCCACTTTAACTTATCTCTTTATTGGAAAAGAGACTGGTATAATTATCATAAAGCCCTGCTATCATGAATTTTCTGTTCTGTTGAAAAATACTGTTATCTCAGTTGCAGATGTACTGAGTAAGTAGATGAATGTAGCAGATCTAAACATATGTCCGCGTTAAGAGGGTTGGGTGTTGTTTTTTCTTTCTGCAGCATTTTTGGATTATGAATGTATAGGGCTAACATATGGAATAGCTTCAGTCAGCAGTGTATCCATGGCACAGCTCGCAGAGAGAAGCAAGGCTGTGGGCTGGATGTGCTATGATCCCTCCTGGCAGTAAGTTGTATGGCAGTGCTTATAGCTTACATATGAAAATGACTTAGAAAGAGTAGAACCGGTTTAATAGCAGCTAGATTGCAGAGGGTATCTGGGGAAAATAGGAGGTATTGAACAATTCCAGGGAAGCAAAACTTGAGTGTCAGTTTTATCAGAACTGACAAAGGGTGCACATATCTGAAATGTGGGAGAAGGACTGAGGAGTAGATGGGAAAACGAACCTGGGGAGCAGTAGGCACAGGAAAGAGTCCTTGTAAAATAAAGTGAGTATATCAAATTCAGGCCAGTAAAATTCTTAGGTTCACCTGTAAGTTGGAAGAGCAGGGCTCAAAAATCATTTGGCTGTAGATAAGCATGCGATAGTATATTTGTTGCCGAAAGAACCTAACAGTGCTCTCCTGCCCCCTCAGATCACTGTGCCTGTAAAATGTAAATAACTTGGCTTGCTCACACTGAAATGCTATTTAGTTTGTGAATCAAGTATAGATGCAATGCAGTTCTTTAACCACAGCCAGCAGTACTACACTGGGTATTTCACCATGTTTATAATTGTGTACCATTTCCCATTTTTAATGCTAATTTGATTGGTCTCCTTCACTGGGAAGACAGTAAAGAGATCTTTCTACACAGGTGAAAAGATGTAGAACTGTTAAGGTCGATAAACCCCCCACTACAGCTGTCTGGGATTAGGTGCAGGGAACTCAGAAGAAAGCTGATGAGTATAATGAGCACTGATTAGAATAAATTCCAGCTGTAACGCAGTAGTCCTGTTTCTGGGAGCAGAAGAAATTGGTTTCCCTATGCATACTCCTTTTTACTCTCACATAGAAATGCAGCATGTGTTTCCTGGAGATTGATTTTCCTTTCAACATTGAGATGAGGCAGGGAAAAATTAGGAAAAATAAAGTAAAACCATTATTGAAAGAAAAATATTTTTACTGAGAACCCTGTGTAACTGGTCCCTTATTCACTGATCCTGACAACTCATGGAGATTTAGTGATGCACTGTACAGCTGAAGTCAGGGTTTGATTGTCTCAGCAAGATAAAATCACTGAATCGCAAGGAAGGTAAATGGGCATGCAGCACCGACCCTCCCATGTTCTCAGGAACACTTCATCCCAACTGCAGCCAGAAGTGGAAAAATGTGCTTGGAGTGATGCAGACGTTTGACCTAATTCTCTGCTATCAGGAAGGGAGGTGAGATACAAGAAGTCGGAGGTAGTCTTACACCAAGCAGAGGAAATGGTCTGTAGGCCCAACTGGAGCCTTTATTGATGAAGTGCCTCTGGATCCAGCAGATCATTACTCCTCTCTTCACTTCAACATTGAGTAATATTAGATAGAAATCCAGTATTTTCTCCAATTTCAAGAGCATAATTTTCTCAAGATACCTATGATGTTAGAAGGTGACAATAACTGATGTGAATATTAGCTGAAGTACTAATCCATGCAGTCAGGGACTCAGAAGGCTTTGTGCAGTAGTCTGAATAGTAGAACACATGGTAAAAATTTGGTATCTGTTGCATTTCTTAAAAAAAAAAAGTAAAAATTCTGGTTTTGTACTTTTAAAATCTGGAAGATTAACATCTCTGTAGGTGAGAAGACAGAAGAGTTCAGACCTGTGGCCCTCAGGAATTTTGCTGTGTGACATGAAACAGCTTAAAACGTTCAGGTTATGCTAAACCTAATCAATGACTAAAGCATTTTGCTAGGAAGTTTGAGAGATATTTTGATACAGGGGAAGAAAACTAGGCTGCCCTGGCTGTTCTAATAATTGAGTTAAAATACAGCTGTGTGTTTCCTTGACAGAAATGTATGTGCAGCTCCATAAAGAGCAGTTCTCAGACTGGTGTTTGAAAACTCAGTTCAATAATTTTGATGTGTTGGTACAGTTGGAGAAGTTACATTTTGTACTTGAAGATGCTGTAATCAGTGCACATTCAGTCTGCAATTCATGGGCTGAAAATAATAAATTCTGCCTTTTTATTTCAGTGCTTTGTTACCTTAAGAGAAGTGCCTGAGAAGATTGAAAAGGAGACCAACTAGAATTGTAATTGTTGTGCAGAGATTGCTTTGTAACTTCAGTTTCCATAGCATTAAGATCAGCGTTGCCTCTCACCAAAAAATCAAGCTTATTTTGCCTCAGTTCCAGCATACAGGGGTAAAGCACTGTCCTCAATCATTGCTCAGGCTGAATTAACTGAAAACCCATTTCCCAGGTCCCAGTATATCAGTGCTAGACATGATTCAGAGGAATTATTTTCTCTATTTCTTACCACCTATGCTCTAAAAAGTTTCCAGTCTGCCACTATTTTTTTGAGGCTCTTCCTGCCATAGTGCAGATGCTGCACATTGACAGCCCCTGGTGGGGCAGGACTGCAGTGCCCAGCTAAGAACCCTCACCCTGGCAGTTCCCCACAGCTGATGGAGCTCCACTCCTCAGCCACCCCTCCCTCCCTAGGCTCCTGCCCTGCCTTTTGGCTCTCAGATCACATTCAAGGGGCTTCCTGCGATGTGTTACTGAATGCCTAGAATGCAGTGGATTTTCCTGCAGGTAAGTAACATCTTTGAGCATTCACTACTGGAATTTATAAAAGGCTATCACTGCAGAGATACCACTTATGGGAGTTTCAGGGCCTGGATACTAAATGAAGATTCTCAGATGTGGGTGGAAAAACTCCATTACACTGGCTAAAAAAACGGTTCTCATCTCCATATGCTTTAGGAAAATCTGAGTCATGGGTTTCAAACTGTGCTTGTTACAGGCTCTGTCCTTCTGTATCTTAGGCTGCATTGTAGTGACTTATGTGCAGGGTCAACTGCACTGTAAATATTTAAGTATTATTTAATATGGATAATATTTCCACTAGAAGATTGAGGCTATTGCAGATGAGAACTTTTCTTTCAATAACAGGCACTTAATTTGTTCTGGTTTTGACAGAAAATAATTTTTGGTTAAACCAGATGAGACCTCTATATTTTTCTTGCAGTGCCATTCAAAATTATTTCAGCACTCCATCTTAACTTTTTTTAGACATGCTTGTGTAGTGTACTCATGCTGATCTGGTCATACAAGCAATTTATCTTGCTTTTGTGGGCAGTTTTTTGCAGCCTGTGCAGAGCATTGCAGTGTTGTGACTTAGATTGCTATTTTAATCCAATGTAAAATAAATTTTGTTTATACTGCAGTCACAGTATAGAAACATCCTTAGTTTGCAGTTACAGCTGACTAAATCAGAGGTAACCCCAGCGGGTGGATGGCTTGGTGTTCTGAGTTTCTTATAACTGACTCCGAAGTAAAAATGTATCATTATTATTGAAGGGGTAGTGGGCATACAGATTGCATTGAGAAAACCTTGCAAGTCTGCTAGTTCTTCCAATAGTGAGGAGGGGCAATTAATCACTGAGAAAGTTTTGCCACCTCTGATTTTCTCCTTTAAAACTTCTCTTCAGATGCACTATTTACTTTAAAGCTTTAGTCTGTCAAGACTAATTCTGCAAGGTAAGAATGACTAAAAAGAGCTCCACATGCTGGGTTCATTTCATACCTCCTCCTGTGACTAACATCATCTCTGCTTTGTATCAGAATCTAGAACCCATGTTTCAGGGATAGACTTGCCATGTGATATCTTTGCAATAATCCATAGATACATCAGATCCCTGGATTTGTCACAAACTAAGGATTGGCAGTTTTCTTGTGGTATCAGAAGTTCTACAGGGATATCGATAAGGTTTTAGGTTACGGTGACAGGATATTTTTTTCTAAGTTCATAATGCCTAAGAAATTACTCCCTATACAGCTCCTCTAATCCTCTAACTCCATGCCAATTTTATTGCTCTGTGTGCACACAAGACTTGGGAAACTAGTTAAGTCAAAATGTTCTTGCAGTTGTGTGGTGCATGTCAGGAGCCTGAGCTGGGTTCACTCCAATGAAGTAACTGCACAGGTCAAGTTTATCATAAAGATATAACAATGAAATACAGAGAAACACAAATACTAAAAGTATATTATTTCCCTCTTCCAAATTATGCAGCAGATCACACTTGTCAAGCCTGTCTAGAATTAGCTATTTTCTTTAACTATTTTTTATATAGTTCATATAATCCCTGCTTACTTAGAATCCAGTATTTAGACGAAAATATGTAATTTGAAGTAGCACAAATGTTTAGCAGGAAAAATTAGTGAGCTTTTACTGTAAATGTGTCTTTTACCTGGAATATAGATTAGACTTTGAAAAACAGTGTTGCAGAGGGATCTGGACAGATTGGGCCATGATGAATTTAACAAGTCGAAATGCCAGGTTCTGCTCTGGAGTGCTGGGTGACAGCAGTTCAGGAGTCAGCAACGTGCTGTGGCAGCCCAGAGAGCAAAGCAGGTCCTGGGCTCTGTCAAACACTGTGACTAGCTGCTCAGAAGAGAGAGGATTATCCTGCTGCATTCAGCACTGATGCAGCCTCACCTGGGTGCTGTGTGCACTTCTGGGCCCTGTCATTTAAAAAAGATGTGAAGGTCCTTGTATGTGTGCACAGAAAGGCAGCAGAGCTGGTGAAAGGGCTGGAAGGAAGTGTCCTTTGAGGGGTGGCAAAGGGCTTTGGGCTTGTCTGGTTTGTAGAAAGGAGGCTGAGGTGACCTCATTGCCCTCTACAGCATCCTCCAGAGGGGGAGTGGGCAGGGAGGTGCTGAACTTCTCCCCAGAGAAGGTATCCAGTGAAGGGATGTATGGGAATGTTTCAAAGCTGTGTTGCAATGGGTTCAGGCTTGACATTAGGAAGCATTTCTTTACCAAGAGCATGGTCAGACACGAACAGGCTTCCAGTGGCAGTCAATGCCCCAAGCCTTACAGTGTTTTAAGAGGCATTTGGACAAGGCCCTTAAAGCATGCTTTAACTTGGTCAGCACTGGGTGATTGTTGTAGGTCCCTTCCAACTGAAATAATCTATTCTAAAAGCAGTATTTGGTTTAACAATGGAAGATGCTTCATGGCACCCAGCTAGTAAGGGCTAGTAAACCAACAAGAGCTTTTTGAAAAATAACACTTTTAATACCAATGCATTATCTGTTAGTGCACTGTGTGACTGCAAAGTTAATAGAATTATTTTCCTTTAGTTTTGGTGAGAGCAGGTCAGATTCTAAATGTTTGCTTTCAGTACACGTTAAAGAAATGCCTAAGCTGAAAATTGAAAGAGCTCCCATTTACTGCATAGCGATCAAAGCATGACCCCTTACTGGCAAGAAAAAGAAATTGAAAACTAATTTCAAGGTTCAGGATTAATTCTCTGTCAAACTGACAGAAGAGAGCCTACACTAGAATACATTTAGCATAAATGTAGAACCTTCTCTTTATCTGTTCCTTTCAGAGTGCAACTTATTACTTTGATTTCATGGTTCCATAGCACAAGCATTTTAAAAGTTAGCTGTCTGAATTTGGTCAAATATCTACAAATACAGGCTTTTTACCAAATGAGTCTATCAGTTTGCTTCCTATTAACATCTCTGTTCTCTACTGACGACCTTTCCCTGAATGTGTGTTTTTCCATCTTCCCTGCAGTAATTGCTGGAAATGATTGTCATGTAAGGAGCTGGCTATGGCAAACAGGAAACATCAAAGCACTGCAGCCAGCATGCTGGATCACAGAGCCAGAGCTTGCCTGACTTCATCTCACAACAGGGAGCCTGAAAATGAAGAAAGTGACCTTCCCATTGAAGATTATGCAGCAAAGGAGGCAGAACTAGCGACTGTCAGACCAGGTAGTCCTACCCCTGTGGAACATGAGTGCAATGACCATAGTGGAGATGGCGACTCCAGCTCTGACTATGTAAACAACACTTCTGAGGAGGAGGACTATGATGAAGGCTTGCCAGAAGAAGAGGAGGGGATCACATACTACATCAGATACTGTCCAGAGGATGACAGTTACCTGGAAGGAATGGACTGCAATGGGGAGGAGTATGCTCCCCATGAGGAACACCATGTTGAAACAGATGAATGTCAGGAAGCTGTAGAAGAATGGGCTGAAGGTAAAATTCAGCACCAAGACGAAAATGAGGTGATGGACAGACAAGAGTGGCAGGAAGGTCAAGATAATGGCATTCAGATTCTAGAGGATGAAGCATCATCTCTGGAGATTCAAGACCAAGAAGAAAACATACAGTACTGCCAAAGTGAAGGTGACTATCCGGACTATTACCCAGCAGAGGCTAATGGAAATTCACAGGGCATATCACCCTACCATTCTAGAAAAGAGGATGCAGAGCTGGAAGAGCAGGAAGAGGACATTGACCAGATTGTAGCAGAAATCAAAATGAGTATGAGCATGAGCAGTATTAACAGCACAACAGAAATGAGTCCAGAGCACACTGGGACTGAAAACATGGCACATGACTACAAAGAGACTTGTTCAAAGGGAGAAGCTGTTCTCAGTGCTAACAGGCACGAGGGGAGGCCAAGATCACTGAATATCCCATCTGCCTCTAAGCACAGTGGAGATGTGCATCGAGGTTTTAAAGCAAAGTCAAGAACTCCAGAGGACAGACAGAAGTGGCCACAGGAGCAGGTATGAGGTGCTCTTTTTAACCAGACACAGAGGCAATATGCAAGCGTTATGTTAGTGATTCCAAACAAAATTAGTAATATTTTATATATATTAATATGAAAATATATTAGCAATATTTTAAATTTTACTGTTACTGCATTCACATAATCACTTTGTGTGTTTAGAAAGAGGTGCTAAATGTAATCAGCAAATGTAGAGAACTAGCAAAGAGGTTTTGCACAGAGAAGAGAATTCAAACAAAGGTATTCCAGATGCATGGGGCAAAACCAGTTTGTTTACACTATTTTCATTCTGCAATGACGCTCTGGCGAAACTTAAAACTGGGGTCAGCATGGAAATAGTTGAATTTTTTTTTTTCCATTAATGGTTCCTATACCATTGCCTTAGTGGTTGATTACTTTCTATTTTCAATAGCATGTATGTTGAATCTACATACTGTATGTGTTAAAAAAACCTTCAGGAAGTGCCTGCATATTGCTGTGGTTTTTTACTTGCTGGACATATCTTGACCTTGACAAGAAGGAAGAAATAGGAGCTTTACTCTTACCAAAATGCTGTTAAGCAGTTTTATCACAAGAATTATGTAGACGTTAAACTGTGCACGATCTTTTCTTGTTCTAATGCTGAGTGCCAGAGAAAGAGAGTCTAAGAGAATGAAGCTTAAGCTTTTCTAAAGGAAAAGAGGTGTGACTTTTTTCCCTGAAGTTTCAAATTGAATGTGGTTACTTCTTAGAGAGACATACCCCATTCCCTAATGTCATTTTAAAGCCTTGACTTTGCATCTCTGAAATTATACGCAGTTGAATATTAGTTATCTTCTGCAATGAACAGATCTACCTAAAAGAGGTAAAATATAACATGTGCTTGGATAACAAACTAGTAAGGATAAATTAATTATTTTGCCTTATCTTTAATTAAAATGCTTTATTGAACTTCACATGCATAAGTTTCCTGTTTCAGCTTTATCAACTCTGTAAATAGGATTTTCTGTAGTTAAGTGCCCCACAGTTAAAGAATTTAGTCTAGGTGATTCCATTAAAAACAGACATTAAAATACATTAATTCCTCTGAAAAACAATAAAAGGAAATCAAATGTTTAAGTATATGCTGATGAAACAGGTCGACCTTCATTATAATTGTGAAAAAAAAAAGTCCTAGGGGGATATTTTCAGATTTCCCATATCTGCAGCAAGTTTTTAATATTCATCACTACATTCTATTTTCAGACGTATAATTATAACCAAATTGTGCAACTTACTATATTCAGTGCCCTACTGCCAGCATAAAAGTCCCTTAGTGAATAAGCTTGCTGATGTTGAATGGTTTAAACAGTAACTAGGTGTTGGCTGGGAGCAGAGAGGTTGAGGTAGCATTTTTTAGACTTAGTGATGGTCTTTCTCCCAGCAGCTGCTACTGCGAACGTTGCTCCTTGCAAGTTCTCAAAATATTTGCAGAACAAAAGACAAGAGGAGTTCTTGAATAAGAAAGAATTCCTCAATGCTTGACTAAGTAACTGTTGAATTTTTTCACCCCACTGAATGATTGCCCATTCAAAACAATATTCGAAATAGACTTTCATTTCAACAACTTTTTGTTGTTTTGAAGTTTATTTATCAGAAGCTGAGCTGAACTGCATTGTACCTTTGTCATTCTCACTAGACTGCTAACAGCTGAGGGTTGTGTAACACCTGGATGTTGAAATAACTGCCCTGGTGTGAAGAAAACCAAAAGGACCTAAGTATTTCTGAACTGCCTGTCTGAGCTTTAATTATTATTTCTAGTCAGTCTTGGACCAATGCCTTCATCTTATTTAATCATGAGGGAAGCACTGCTGTGATAGGTAACCCCAGGCTGGATGAAGCCACTGAGCTTATTCAATCACTTTTAAAAGCAACCACAAACTCCTGTCTTAATGGATAGAGAGCACTGGACAGTACACAGTGTTTCATTCCTTCAAACATGAAGACAGGAAATTAGAGATACGGCAGTACAGGTATCTACTCCAGATCAGCACACAGGGCTAAACAAGCTGGGTGACAAGGCATGCATTTCATTTGTAAGAAAGGAGAGAGGGCACAGCTGCTGTGGGCGCTTCTCTGAAGAGAAGAGCACAAGCCTCCAAGGCAAAAGGTGTGAAGTGGTATTTCTTACAGAGATACAGAGGCTCCCAAATGGAGACAAGAGGTAATTCTCCCTCTCCTCATACCAAGCCTCCACGGATATAAAAGAAAGAGTAAAAAACAAGTTCAGTAACCTTTGGCAAGCATTACTTGAATGTGTGTATCATCACAAGACTGGTCTTACCCTTGCTGTGTTCTTCTCACGTACTGCAGGTAGTCATTCTCAGCTTTATCCAAAAATCAGGTTCATGGTGAGGACATTAGAATAAGAGTACAGTATCCATTTCTGACCAAGTTAGTTTTTTTCTTAATAGCTCCATCAATGTCCTTAGCACAAAGTGTGGTTGGATGTTTAGCATTAATACTGGACCTCAAAGAATAATAATAAAAGAATAAAGTGCACAAAGAATAAAGTGCAGAGGATTTTGTTTTTCTTCTGGGGCATTCAATTATTTTAATATTTACTATGAAATGTCAAAGGGATGGATGGAATTAGAGTACTGCCTAAATGCATCTGTGTCTCATTTGTGAAACCAAGACAGCCATAATTTTAACTACAATATTTAAACCAACTACAATAATTCAATTTCTTCCACAGTGAAAGGAAAAAACTCCAAGGCCGTTGTCAGTACATTTGCATGCTAAACTTAGTGTTTGCAGAGAAGCTGCTTAGAAGAGCCTTGGTTTTGTCGCCTTGCTAAAAGATTTGTTATAATAAGTGTGCATCTCACAGTACAAAATACCATGTTGAAAGGGATGTCAGAGGCATACATATTGCATATAGAGCACTTTTTTGCCTCAGTTATCTTTATGTAAATGTAGATTTGAATGCTTCTAGGTTAAATCAAGACATACTATGTGTATGTCAGTTTTTGTAAACAATGAGCAAGCAGGAAGGTGCATTTGCTGTTTTATGCCCATGGTATGCTATCTTTAGCTTTTTCATGTTTCTGCTCCTCTCATTTCCTGCCTCACATACGTAGAATTACTGTTTATTATAACATTTACATTCTTTAAAATACACAGCTATTAATTCTTTGCTCATGATAGGTGCTAACATTCTGTTTGCAAGACATTTGCTAAATAACAAGTAAACAAATGTGATTTAAAAGGTTCCTGTTGCTAGGTTTCCACCAGGAAACAGTCACTTTTTAAGAAAGGCCCAACAATTTACAAAGAAGGAAAAAAAGCGAGCATCTCGTTTGTGTGGGTCAGTGTCCTGTCTTAAATACACACGCTCAGGCTTGAAAACTTCAGGGATATATGAGCTTGGCTTGTTTAGCCTTTATTTGTAAATACTGCTAGGGAAGCACTGAAGTGGGTGACTAGCACTAGACAAGTCTGAGGGAAACCTAGGATACATTTAGAGTGTATATTTGCTCTAGCTCACTGCTTAGCACAACTCTTATTCCTTGCAGCTTTCCCATACTTATGTTATTTAAGAAAGGCATCACACCTATGAAGTTAAACTGACTATTTTGGGTATTTTGTAACAACTCAAATTTAACAACTCCCTCAAGCTAGGAGTTTTGTGCACACCCATTTGACATCTTGGTCATCTCTCAGCTAATTGTTAAAGTATCATATGAAGTAGTTTTCTTTTCTGTTTCTAATTTCATTTCATATATTTTACCTGTAACAGAGAAATTGAGTATGGTCAGACATGCTACTGATGTAGTTCTCCTGAATTACCACAGCTTTTAATGTAACAAACATGAATTAACTGGCAGGTATATCTTTGGATTGAAGAAGATGAACTGAATGACTCCTTCAGCTGACAGTAGCATACAGTACAATCAGAAATTTTAAATGTGTGTGGTATTCCTGTGAAAAAGTAGTTAAGTTTTGGAATGCTGTTACATTTGCTTCAATACAAATACTACTACAATAGTAGTAGTTAGCTACAGTACTGTTGGTTTGGCACATTAACAATAATCAGCACAGGAATAGCTTTACCACGTGAAAAATGAGTGTAACCTCATATTGCAAATGTGTGCTTGTAGTGCACAAAATATGAGCAACAGCCTGGTCTAAACCAAGCTGAAACCACAAAAAAGCTTTTCTCCAGTTCACTGCAACATACCCTATTCTGCTTCCTTCCCCCACAGCAAGATGGCATGGGGCAGTCCCAACTCCATCCTGCCGCTCCCTGACTGCACAGCTGAAATAATAAACAATGGAAGATGTCTTTTGCACTAATCAATTAAGTAACTGCTCCTCTGGAACCTCCTGTGTGGCAGAGCTTACTCTGTTCATCCCAGCTAGGATCCTGCCTCTGAAACACTGGCATTGGCATGGCTGAGAGCTATTTCTGCTGGGTGCGGGCTGAAGATGACTGTGGGACTCAATACTTGAGCACTGGGTTTAATCAGCCCTTGTTCCTTATGTCTACTCGAGGTAGATTTCTCTCTCCTGAGAATGTGTTCTCTCCTACCTTATTCTAACAAATCTTATTTACCAGCAGTGAAAGAAAATGTTTTTAACAGCACCAGCACCCTACCCCTCCTATACCCTTTTGAAGAAACAGGAATTTGCCATGAAATTCGCTTCCTTTATGAAGGAGGATGTCAGAGGGAAGTCTGCTTTTTAATGATGCTGCCTGTGACACTGAATCCTACTGCTTCTCATTTCTCAGTCGTTCTTTCATAACACTGGCATACCTTTGAGAACCTAACCAAATATGCTTATACAAACTGCCTGAGTAGGGATACCACAAGCTCCTGCAGTGTCAGTCTGCTTTCACCACTTTCATATAGGCTGTGTCCTTACACTTCTTCAACATGGACATCCAGAGACAGAGAAAAAATCCCTACAAAAATTTGTAAAAGAAAATTTAACAAAGTCATTGTATTTTATCTCTTTTTTCCCCCTCCAACAGCTTTGCACACATCAATGCTGCTACTGCGTTTCCCTTGCCTGTGCTGGTAGAGCTCAGTATTGACACGAATACTTATTTCCTTCTCTCAGCACGGGCACAGGGCTCTGCTGCTGCAGAGTCCAAATCCAGGAGTCTTATGTCCGCAAAAGATTTTGCCTTTAGAACAGTGTGAAGAAACTGACATGATAGACTGTTTAGAAAATGTGTATCATAGGAATGTCTTGCTGGAAGTCAGTCTGGGTATTATGGGATGCATTTGAGAACAGTTTGTAGAAAACACAAATGGGTGTAAATGAAGAGTATTAGAGAAGGTTTCTGCATTCTCCTGTGTGTTCTAGGCAGCTGTGGGGCAGAACTATTTAATAGCTGTTACCAAGTGACAGTTCCCAAACTTCCCAAGTACTTACTGAAAAGTGCTAAACAGTCCAAACAGTCTCAAACAAAACCAGTTTCTCTGTGCTAATTGGCCGAGTCACGGACTTTTAGCAGTCAGCTCCTGACAACAGTTGACAGCAAAATCAATGTCTGCTGCCTAAAGATGCATTAGTGACAAAGTCTTCTCAGGGAGTTTAAATCAGAAGGCAGCTTGTGCTCCTAATTACATCTCCCTAAGAATTCAGCAGAGCTGTTTCTCTGAAACTCATCATGGCTGGTTCTCAATTTTAAATATATGCAAGGACAAAAGAAAAAAAATGGTTCTTTGAGATGATAAAAATAAATTGGCAGTTATTTTAATGTCTATTGAAATTTGATAGAGTATTGAGATAATTTTGTGGAATGCTTAGATCTCTTGACTTACTCTGACTCTTCTTTTCCTGAACTTGACTTATTACTTGGAATTACTCCTCAGAAATATTTTTCTCTTCACTCCTGACGTGTACTAGCACCACCACTAAATTAACACATAAGTAATGGAATCTTTGTGAGAGAAGAGTGTGAAGTCTGACCTTTTTTCCTGTGATCATAATCAGAAAACCTTCAGCTAGTCAAGAGCTGCCTCATTCAGAGTCTATCTTGGTAAGAGTATCCTGCTGGGCCAAACCGCTCCTCCTGCAAACGTTACCGATGTTAAGGATAACTAATGCAGTGCTCAGGAAAGTACATTAGGCCATTCCACTACGCATCAGTAGCCTTCAGGAGGAAGGTTATTTCCCTTGTGCAATTTAATCGGAATAGGATTGCCATAACAGACTTGATACTAGGCTACCATCTCTTTGTTTAAAGGATGTTTTAGATGCACCTTGAGGTGAGGACACATCACCCAGTGATAAACTGTCAGCAGAAAACAACACATCGCAGAAAGTAGAAAGGGAAGTTTTGTCCTTAAGTGGCAAACATAAGATCCACCTGCTTTGCTTTTGTTCTAGAGAGGGACAACAAACCTGGCTGAAAGGTCAGTCAGGTCTATAGGTTTACTTGTTCAACAGGTAACAACAATTCTGTCAATTTATCACAAAACATCTCTTTCCCAAGAAGATTGTTTTTTTCTTCCTTAGAGCCTACCACAAGGAACCTTTTCCAACTGGAACCCACCACAAACAGCTTTTCCAAACAGCTTAGTCATCTTCAAGATGAGTTTCAGAATATATAAGCCAGTACACTGGTCTCTGAACACATTATTTGCTAATGTTAAACAGCATTGCTACTGAAGAGGTGGGCAGGTGTGGAACATAAGGCTCATTATTCAAATGTTTAAACATAATAACAAAGCATTACAATGCCTTTGAGCTTTTCTCTCAGACAAATTCTGAATAAATCAAGGAAGGGACTAAACTACTGCTTTCCAGGAGAACGTTCCCCAGTAGGAAAGTGCTTCATCAGTGCTGAGCACCACAGCAGCATTCAGGATCACAGGCAGCATCGGTGAGGAGGACCAGCGTTTGTGAGAGGAGTGTTTGACTGACAAGTCAAACAGCTCACACTGCAGCAAACAGCCAGGTGTTACAGAAGAGCTGAACTCACTCCTCCCCAGCACCCACCTCCAGCTAAGAGGGACTTTATGCTGCAGGGAAGGGGTTATTAAGGTGGTCTGGGTGCCTAGGAGGGGCCCTGCAAGGTTGGTGGGAGGAAGCCCCATGTGGCCCCAGGCCTGGTAATTAACCATCGGGACGGGGCTGGCCAGAGCATGGGTGGAGTTTCAGGCTTGTTGTGGAAAGATTTCCATAGAGGCTTCAGTGGCCTCAAATAAGTAGAGTCTGATTTTCCTCTCAGCCTAAAAATGACATTTTTTGCTGCTTCATGTTCCTTCACATGCTGGACATTGCCTCAGTACTTGCTCAGAGGCAAAAGTATTAGTAATACTACACCTGTAATTTTTTTATATCCTTGCCTTGCAGAATCTTTTATCAGAATCTTATCCTAGGGTGAGAGACTTTTGACGTAGCTGTGCCTCTGTGTTAGTATACAGTCAATTCCAAATTTCAGGTTTAGTTTCAGGTCCTGTTCTAAATTGCAAGCCAAGGTATAAACTAATTTTAATACCTTGTGTTTCCTTCAAATGTGATTTTTCTATCTGTCATAACACTCAAACCAGCAACATAAATTGGAGACTACGTACGAAACATGAAGAAAGCAAATATCAAGTATGATAATTTACTTCACATTAGTCAGATCACTTCATTGGTGTGAACCAATTCCCAATCCCAGTGAGTACCAGAATTTATATTTCCTAAAAATTATACCACAAAGGAGCTCCAAAATAGTCCCTTCATCCTTGGTCTAGGAGCATCTCCTTCCAAACATCCAAGACTACATTGTTTGTAGCTGTGGATGGGAGATGCAGCCATGCCTGCTCTGCATAGTTCTGTCCTTTGACTCTGTAAGTCTTCTGGAGTGAAAGCAAAGCCCTTCTCCTTGTACTTCTTCTGCAGGCAGTTGTTGGGCCCAGAAAGCCTAAGAGAGGCACAGCTCCCCTTACATGGGCTGCTGCTGAAGGCTGTGCTACCTCCAATGCTGAGAGGATCTCAGTAATGTGGTCTTACAGTCAGTTTTGTTTGCAGGAAGTGCTCACAGTGACACTCTTCCCTCCCCATCACAACCTTTTTAAATAGCAAAGTGTTAATGGATCAGCCAGAGGTGGAACATGTTTGCACAGGTGTGCCTAAAAGACATGGATGAGTTCTTTGTACCTGAGATTCTGCCTAATTAGTCTGGGTCTCCTAAACACATAAAAACTCTGGGGAAAAAATATGGCCTTCATTTTCAGACACCAGATAGTAAGAAAAAACAGTGGTTATGTTCCTTGTAGAGGTGGTGTGATTGATCCCAACTCATCGTGAATTCCATTTAGGCTTCTCTTTGGAGCCAGAAAGTACACAATAACAACATATAGACTACATATGTAGAACATATGGGAACAGTCTTTGTTCATAAGCTTTGTTCATATTTGTGAAATCCTGAAAATAGGAGTTCCAGTAAATCACATCTCTGTATAAATCAAAACTCAGAAGCCATCCAAGTGTTTAGCCAGATTTTTTATTAGGAATGTGTGGAATTACATATGCAACAATTACCACGAGCATGATTGGTATTATGATCCCCAGAGCTGACTAAATCCACTGAGATGGCAGATTTGAGGCAGAGACCTGTTTCAATGCTACAGCACCCAGGTGATGCTTACAAAAGCAGACAATTCTTTCTTTACATGCAGGTGCATTTTCAGTTCAGTCAAGCGTGTGGTAATCAGAACTGACAGAACTTTAAAAATACTGACATCCTGTTGTACATATTAGAGTTAATGTATTTACTGTCAGTGTTTACAGTTTCATGTATCTTCATTGTGGCCATGTCATAATCCCTGCTTAAAGGATACTTGATCTAAATCCTGCTACTTTAGGGAATAATGTATGATTATTATGCTTGTTTTATTAAAGTCCTTCTGATATTTGTTTACCTTATTAATATATTTCACTGCACATCAACACAGATTGCTCCATATTAGTTTAGCCATGCAATATAATTAGATTTGTCTTGTCTCAAACAGAACAGTGTTTATAAGCAGGGATATGGTGAGTTTCCCAAGTCTGGGCATATCTCAGATAGTCTTTTCTTTCTTAAAGTCCTGCTTACTACTTGGGTGAATCTTTGCTTTGTGTATGTAGTCTTACCTGACAATTATCATTACTGAGCTCTAATGTGCCTGCTTCATTAGCATATTTTGTCCTGCCGACTTGATACTAGTCACAGAGAGGTGTCTAGAGGTGAACATAAAGACTTGCTTTGCCTACAGCTACATACTGCATTCAAAGGTCAGAAGCCAAGGAATTACATTCCCATTTAACATTCAGGCCGACCCTTTCAAATAATCCTTGGTGGTTTCCATTTGCACAATTGTTGATACATGTTTTTATTTCTGAAGCTTTACAATGGCAGTGGCATTTTGGCCCTCATTATTATACATAATGGGGAGACTAAGAAAAAAGGGAAAATGAAATATCCTACACCATAAAAATTTGTTCCAGAAATCACCTTGGTTTTCCAGATTTGTAACACTGAAAATCTGAGCCATGAAAACTTCACTTCCTTAGTGTGTGCGGGACACGGACACTCTCCATGCTGGGTGCTGGTGTTGTGTGACTTGGGTCAGGTCTGGAAAAGAAATTCTGCCCCTGAGACCACAGGAACAGGAAAAAAGGAGTGTTCTGTAGTTTAAAAGACTTAGTGTTTTATTCGTGTATGATTTTATATTTTCTCTTTCACATTTCTTCTGAAGCCTGAAGTTGTGCTGCCAGCATCCTGTAGATTTGCTTGGTCCACAAGGAAGGAGATGCCATGAAGTATCTCCTACAAACAGAGGATCCGACATTCAGTGCTAGAATTTTGTTTTTCAGATCAGAGATGGCCACTAGGGCTGTTTTGATTTTGTCCAATACTGAGAATAAACACATTTTAAAATTCTGACTTTGCTTTCTGATTTATTTGGACATGATAGCATTTGACTTTATTTCATATGAAAAATTTGCATTGACATAAAATAATTTAAATTTAAATCAGTACTGTAACTGCTACTTAATGATAACTGAAATGTTCTATTATTTACATCAAAGTAGATATTTTATTATAATTGAACAGCTTAACATTTTCATGTGAAAACTGATATTTGGTAAATTATAGTAGGAAATTCCAACTGCTATATCACATTATAATATTTTGGTACCAGTAATGAATATTGATTGTACATAAATAACTACAGATAAGTAATGGAGAACATGATAAATAGAGTTTCATATGTTAATGTTTTGTGAATTTTTATTTAATTTAATCTGGTCAAAATTTTCTGATTATCTTTGCACCACTGACTTCCAAAGAAATCTCTACTTTGAAGCTTTTCAGAAAATAAAAGGATCTGAAATCCTTTCTTTTTTCTTGCAGATGTGCAATGGTTTAGAGCAGCCCAGGAAGCAGCAGCGTTCAGACCTCAATGGCCCCATTGACAATAACAATCCCCCCGAGGTAGGTACCTAGGGCTGCCAGTTGTGCTGCCTGGCTTCCTGCAGCCAGGCTTGCAGCAGGGAAAGCAGCCCGCACATCGGCAGCTCTCTCCCTCTCACACATGCAAACCCAGGCTCCCTTTCTTTTCCTGAGCTGATAATAAATACCATATCTGCCTACTCTGAAAAGGCTTTGAACTATACCCATGAATTTTTGCTGCCTCATTCATTTTATGTAACTGCCTGTGGCATATACTCAAGCCTAAAATTTTCTGATGACATGCAGAGTAGGGAGAACACTTCTGAAGTTCTCTTTTTGGATTATTGGAGTGCAAAAGTGGCATCCAAAAGAAATTGTGTTCTGCTTCCATTCCTCCCCCACCCCCTCCCAGTGTCAGCCCTGGCTTAGTCAGCTGTGAAGAGACACAGCGATAAACAGACCTGCTCTTGTCACTGAAGACTGGAGCAAAGAAGACATCTGATAATGCAGAATGAGTTATGCTTGGGGCTAGGCAGAATGAAATGAAACTGAGACTTAAAAGCAGAAGTCTCGTATCTCAAAACCATAACATATTTAGCCTGTAGCCTGTTATATTAACGAAGAGGCAAATTTCTAAAGCCTTTTCCCATAATGGAGAAATCAGCCTCTTTCCTGGAAATGGGAATGACTGAGGAGGCTGGCGAAAGACGAGGAATGGAAGGACTATATCTGTTTATTGAGACTAGGACAGTAGCGTAGGAAGAGCACTGTTGTGGCCTCTGCTAAGATTAAGTGTAATTCCATGTACTGAGCAGTAAGGGACAGTTCTTTTTATTCACTGACCCAGAATCTTGCTTTGCAAAACATTGGTAAATGTCCTTTATTGTAAATTTGGGATATCACTAATAGGCGATGTGATCTAGTAGGCAACTGATTGTATTGGGAATTGCTGGTTTGTATTGCTCATTTGACATCTGACCTCCTAGGCCGTTTTCATAGTCTTGCCCCTGCTTCCCTTATTTTTTTGTCTGGTGGGACCTTAAAATAGTTTGAGACTCCCAAGTACAGAGCACTCTGTAACAGTTGGGTTAATGACTGTGAGGTAATGTGTTCAGTGTGCTAAACAGTGGCTATGTGACAGTGGTCAGCTGTTTAAATATAATAACAATTCACTTAATTTTGTGAAAGTTATTTTGTTACAACTATACCATTTTTATTTCTTAACAGACAAAGAAAGTGTCTTCCTTTCCAAGTTTTGTTGATGGTAAGTTTGACATCATCCATGGTTAAAGTAGGATAAAGTGGAAGCAAATACTTTAATATATAAAAACGATCACAGTTCTAAAAACTAGTCAAACCCAAGAGAACACAGCTGAGAAGTATGGAAGTATTTAACATTTTCACCCTCCCCATGGCAATGGGAGCCTCGTGGTGATAAAAAGGAGGAGCAGATAGAGCTCCCAGAAGGATTCAGGTGAAAATGAAGAACAGCTACAAATCTGGAAGGGGTTAAAAAGGGTGTAACATTGGGTCCCAGCAGGAGATCCATGGATGTATAAGAGCATTGTGTTCTTCAGGGCCCATTGTTGCACTCTGGGAATCTCAGTTGTCAGTACCAATGGAAAGGTTCTCCTGAACTGATCAAACAATGGTAATCCAACCCACTGTTCAGGAGAGCAAAGCTTTCACATGTTTCTTCAGAATCTTTTGCAGTGCTATTACATATATTCTGTTTGAAGAAAAATAAGTCAATTTATTAACACAGGAAGGTGGAGAGAAATAAAATAGGACTGTACTGAAAAACATTATCATTCTCTGATTCACAGAGAGCTGAAGAACATTTTATAGGGAAAATGCACACAGCTCTTCCTGCAAAGAAAATGTCTACACTGTAAAGTGAGAAAAGACAGTAGGACACTTTCAAGAATCTGATGCCTTAAATCTGCCATGAACACACACAATAGAAGCCTTAAAAGAATGTGAAAAACTTAATTCCTAATGCCGTTCTCAACTCAGGGAAAACTTAATGCAATTTAGAATAATATTAGGATGTCCAACACATTTTTCTTTTATTCCTTGGTATCACCATCTTGACAAGCATTTTCTGCTTTCAGTAATTTACCTAAAGAACTAGAACAAATGGAAAGTTCAAAGATTGTCCCTTCAAGTTGACATCTGAAGGACATTACACGGAACACTTGGCATGTACTGGCTAACAGGCCCTAAATAGAGGTACATTTAAATGCATTTCCCGAGGGTGGCAGAGACAAGAAAGCAAGCTGATGCTTTGTAATAAGCATCTGCTGATTGTATAGTGGACAAGCATAAAGCAAGGGCAGCATGCACAGAACTTTAAAGCAGGCGAGACAATTCCCCCCTCACAGCGCTGCAGATACAACTGCACATTTTAATTTTACTGGGATAAAAAGGTTATGTCTTTTTCTTTACATACCAGTCAGCTCACTACTCTGTTGGAAAGGGGTCAGGATACCCTTTACATAGTATAATACCTTTTTTTAGTTCAATCATTTTGCTTGCTCTGATTTTTTCTGTAGTGGCACAGTGTGTGAGGATAAACTGTCTATTAGGCTTTTTCTATTGCAGGTATTATATGGCATTGTCCAATACAAATAAATACATGGCTTACTAGGAGCTTATGATAGCTTACATGACTGCTCTCTGAACTCAAAGAAAAACCCAGTTTTTATTATTAATTTGTATGTAGAGTCCCAAAAATATGCCCTTCTGCACATAAGAAAAGATTCTGCCAGCTAACACTGCTGTTGTTCCCTGAGCTTTGACAGCAATACCACAACCATATTCTGGTTATATTCCTGTTCAGTTTTAAAGCACTTTCAGCATGACTCCTTAACTACAGTAGCTATATCTATATTTCTATTGATACATAATATTTTTCATATGCCATGTGAACATAAAAATATAATCTATCATATCTAATGATAACAGGCCCAAAAATATTGGAAATATGTTTTGCAAATGTCCAACACCAAATGTCCTTTGCTGTTAGAATTGTTTCAGTAGTAGTGCCACTATTACTACATGCTTGTAGCAGTAATTAGTTCTATGCTCAGTGGTTCTGGCTTTTCTGCATTCTCCTATCACCATAAATCCTATTCTCTTACACAGTAACATGCATGATGAGGTAAAGAAGTCAGTCAGAAAATGGAAGTTGTAGACAGACATTCTGAAAGGTGACTTATGCCTGGTGTCCATTTACTCCTTATGCAAAATCTGCTGCAGTGCCACACATCCCAAGGTCTCTGTGTCTCCATGGGGTGTGATAGTTCAGCAGGAAACTGAACTTCTGTGCTCAGAGTGCAGTCTGTAAATACTGTCTGAATCTTTGGTTTATATGACTTTAGGTAGATGTAAAAATGCATTCCTAACAGATTAATGCATTCAGTTATGCTGAATTACTGAAATTTTTTGTTGCATTTTCTTTTTTCCTTATTTTATGAACACAAATGTTAATTTACAAATGCTTGGACCTAGTCTCCTTAGTCGAGAAATATCTTTATACTTGTTACATTAGTAGATCAGCAGAAAACCAGGTAATCTCTATTGCCTTGATAAGTGCAGAAATTTGCAGTTAGATTTTTCAGAAATAGTTATCTAATGTTCAAGCACCAATATTCAACATAAAATTCCAATCTTTGCTCACATCAAACTAACATTCACGTTTGAAACCTGTTCCTTCCCTTCCTCATCAGTAAGCCTTTACACATGCTTGCAGTCAAGGGCATGCTTAAGTGCTCTGATGAGCTGGGACCTCAGCCAAGTCTGCATTTTTGCATTATTTAAAGCAGACAGAGATAAGGGAAGAAAACACCCAGGTGACCCAATCTGACCCTGGCAATTTTCAGTACCACTCCATCCTTCCAAGAGATGTCTTGTTTTACCTGACAGTTGCTTACATTGCCTTCATGATGGGAAATGTATGTTGGAAATGTTTTCTGCCCAACATGTCTTTTTTTTTTTTTTCTGTCTTTTTTTTCTGTATTATCTACTGCTATAAGCATTTTCTGCATGCTGTTGATTTATACATGATGTAGCTTTTGTTGCTAGTATAATGATTCTGCAAAACATAATTTTTTAAAGCTATGAAGAGACGATGCAATGACATCCAATCAAAAAAGCCCCACTCTTCAGGGAATCCAAATAAATAAAATTAGGATTATAAAATTGCTTAACACCCTGGGTTATTTCCATGCTCAAGAATTTTTTTGTACAAATTAGTTAAAAACACCATTGCTGTCACAAACAGCCAATACATAAGAAGAAATCATTGTTTCCTTTGTAGCATCCATGGGTTGCACAGACCCCAAAGATACCCTGGGCATTTTGCTCGATGTAGTAATGATTGTATGAGAATTTGCACAAAGAATTACAGTTTTACTTGTCTTCAGACACAAAACATTTCAAGAAAATTAATCTAAATTACCTACTAAGGGAGTTTATTTAAACTGATTTAAACATGTGGGTAAGCCTATTTCAGAGTTAAAGCAATCTTGATTCAATTCAGCCTCATTTACTTAACCCAAAGTGAATGAAAGAAAACAAAATTAAAGCTACTTTAATTTTGAGTGAGCGTGTTGATGCAGGTATCTAATGAAGTTTTGCTACCTTAACATTAAATTCACGTAGTTAATTAATTTCCCTCTCCGCTGCCCTTGAAACAAGATGTCAATATCATGCAACATTAGTATTTTGCTGCATGCTGGAAGAAGTACAGATGTATGAGACTAAGTTTTAGACCTGAAAAGACATATGAATAACACCATCAAAAGAGGCACCATACAAAATACACCATCCATCTGCTGAAAAACATAATGGTACAAAGGTATAAGCAAAGAGAAGCAGTGATACAGAGATGGAGTTCTTGTGGAATTTTCATTCTCTGTGATTTAATTTAGTGAATTAAGGCTGCAAGAACAAGGATTGTTTTTTGAGGTGTTGAAAGACTTGGTCTTTATGAAGAGTTTCAGTGACTTCTAAATTAGTAGCTTCTCAAGGATTTCTTTGAGGGTTATCATACTTCCAGTGGTGATTGTCAAGATATTTTTTTACGCTTTCCCAATACTTCAAAAATTTTAAATTCCACAGGATTCTATTCTGAGTTATAACAAAGAGCTAAACCGTTACTGGATTTGTACAGATGTGAGCTAAATAAAATGTGTTCTGTGGTATATAATTATCACTTTGAAGATTAAAACGATGGTGTTTGATAGCAAACCAAATAACTCAAATTTGTGTGAGCACTGTTAGTTAATCTCAGGTCTCTGAAGAGTACAGGACTGGTATAAATACATGTCTACGTGTTTATATACCTTGAGTACTGAATTACAAAGACTGTGTGTTTTTGCTGGGGGTTGAGATTTCTGGCAGGTGGATTTGAGATCTGCAGGGATGAGTAAGTGTCAGCAACACTGCCTAAAGTGGAAAGTCAGTTCTTTTAATCATTTTTATATTCCGTTGGAAGACTTTTGCTAAATCAGAATGGGAAAATGAAGGATAGAAAAGCTCACTAAAAGAAATATGTGCAAACCACTATTTCAGCGTATTTAATCAGCATAGCATACCATATATTTTTTCTTCTCCACATAATAATCTTCCACATTGACTTGATTATAAATAAATTGAACACTGAACAATAAACCTTTTTTTTTTTAAATTAACATTCCCCTTCAGTGCCATTTTTCTCCTCACACAAGACTTTTATACTTTAAAAAAATGCATTAGAAGGTTGGCAAGTTGATCTAGCTCAGAGCACATTTCTTTTATAAAACTGTTGAGGAATAAAAAATATTCACTGTCAAGAGATTTCAGCCAAACTCTGGAATGACTATTCTTCACTGTCAATCTAGTCAAGTTGGATGTAAAGCTTAATAGCTGAATAAAGAGGATGGTGAGCATAGTCCCAGTATTAGAAAGGTTGCTCAAGCCTTAATATCCTTTATTCAATTTCTCATCTCCCCACTCCTTAGAAAGGCAGTAAATGTCTCCTGTCAGTTCCAGGACCTTGTGAACCTGAGGACCTCATTGATGGAATCATCTTTGCAGCCAATTACCTGGGCTCCACACAGCTGCTGTCTGAGCGCAATCCTTCCAAAAACATCCGAATGATGCAGGCCCAGGAGGCAGTGAGTCGTGTCAAGGTAGGGGATCTTTATGGGCTGTAGAATACTCTCTGATCCTTTGACAGCTGATCCCTGAATGATGCAGGATCTGCAGCCTCAAACCTCTCCTCAGGTGCACTTAGGTAAGTATAGCTGAGTACTGTAAATACCATTAGTTTCCAGTGCTTGCTGTAAAAATATATACAGCAAAATATAAATTATTTCAGAGTCTATTCAAAATTCTTTGGAAGCTGTTCAACACATTCAAGTATGAGAGAAAAATTGCAGATTGCAATTAGAAAATATTCCAGTGCCAAAGCACTGAGATACTTTTTTGACTGTGGTTTTCCTCTTCTGTTATTATTTCCTTTAACTTACTACAAATGGAGAAAATTAGTCTCAATATTATTACTTATATTATGACTATTTTAGGACAAGAATATTCATTACTATTGTGTTTGGATTTGGTGTTATTTACAGTGAACAACTTCTTTGTAAATAATGTATCATAGACTGCTTCATACAGCTGTGTAAAGAAAATAGTTTTGTGATTAAGAATCCAAGTAGGAGATTTTTATTTTAGAAGTTATTTTACCTCTGCTGTAAATACCTCATCTGAATAAACACACTCTTAGAGGCAGAATTAAATGCTAGGAGAAAAAGTATGTGCATAGTCAATGAAATATTTAATTGCTAAAATTTGCATGGTTTTGAAGGAAATGAGTTTGGAAAGGCCACTTACAAGAGGTTGTCATGATTGATGATTGATTTAGCATTTAGGAAGAAATGGAATGCAAGAAAGGTCCAGTTCTTTAAACTTTCCAAACCTTTCAGTTTCTATTTAGCATATTGTGATATCTCAAGCTACAGTAAGTAATTGTTGATTGCAATTAACTCCCTAAAAACTGTTTTATATATTAATACCAACCCTTGATACTTGAGTACTCTCGATAGTCATGGCAGGGAGCTTGAGCTGTGTTTTGTTAAAAAGTTACATGTAGATGTGTGATGAACATGGAGAGAAAACCTTGGGTTTAAGATGCATGTGCTGCCATTTTTGACTGCTGTAAATTTGGCAGGATAAGTGTTGGGAGCAGCTGATAGCAGACACCACTTTGGTACCAATTCTTTTGTAATTGATTGTCAATGTGCATAATGCCATGAAATCCAATTATGCTTGAGAACTGTGTAAGGTATAAACGAATCTTTCTCTCTTGCACATCCTTCCCCTACTGCTCCCAATTTTTTAATTTTCAGCAGTCTGGATTCACAGTCAAAAAGTTTCCTTGACTTCCCACACTGTCTTTTCTCTTTCCCTGTGTGTACATCTGTCTGCATTCTTTTTTTTATGCTACTCCTCAGAGGATGCAAAAGGCAGCTAAAATCAAGAAAAAAGCGGTGTGTAAACTGTTTTTCCTGAATGCTAATGTTTACTTACATTTTTGTTGTCCTTGTTTCCCATGGAGTGTCATGTCTTTCATTACAGATCCTCATAAAGTTGTCATTTTAGTTTCTTCTTTGGTCCACAGTAGAATAGTGAATGGAGTAAAATGAACTCATTTTCTTCATTGTTCATTTGCTGGAGTGCCTGTCTGCTGCCCTTTTCCTGTTGAATACCTGTGATTTGTTTACTCCAGATGTACAGCCATTGTTATCTGGGAGATGTTTTTGAATGTAATGCTTATTTTGATTTTACTAACCAAAGCAGCAAGATGTATTTTCTGTGCCTGTGACTTACTGTATATTTATTAAATTATTGTTGATATTTAAAACCAAAATAAATTCACCACATAGTAGCTGGAACAATTCCTACAGGAAACATTGCACTCAGTTAAAAACAATACTTCAGATAACTAAATACAGTTGACAAAAATATCACCAAAAGGATGGAAGCAATACAAGTAGGGGTATACTCTGCCAAAGTTTGTGCTTGCTTTGTATTTTGCGGGAAGATAATTTGAATAAAATTAATCTAAATTAATTATGGGCATAGCTAAGCCTTTATAACTCCAAAAAAGAATAGCGAATACATCATTCTCATCATGAGCCAGTGTCTGACCTGGAGACTGGTGCCTGCCTTTAGCCCAGGCTGAGACAATCTGTGGCCATTTTATTCTGAGGCTGCTGCCATGGGTGTTGCTCAATGCTAGCTGCAGTGGTGCCCTGTGGACAAGCAGCCTGGAGGAATACATATGTTCCTGCTGGACTAGAGAATTAGGGAAGCTCTTAGAGAATGCTTCAATGAGAGGTAGCAGCTGCTTTGCCACCTCTTCTCCTGTTTTCTCAGGTGGACAGAGCCAGAACTCACTTTGGAACATGGCATTGCACTGTAATCGCTCTTGCTCTGTGACCATGCCCTCCAATGGGGTATGGAAGTGTTTCCCTAGGGAGCAGTGCTCAGAAGTTGCGGTCTAGAAGTCACCTGATGGCCTTCTGCGATATGAGAGAAATGTTAGTTCAATGCTCAGTTCTTTATTTTCTTGGAAAAAAACAAAAAGAAAAACAAACAAAAAAAAAAAGTCCTTAACCCCACCACAGTACTGAGCATCAGTCTGCACTTTTTTTGGTGAGCTCACTGAAGGTCGCAAGGGCTAAACAGCTGATGAGGACTAAGTCACTTTCTCAGTTCTCCCACTTTCTCAAGTCTGGTGCCTCAAGTACTGAAGTGCATCAGTGAGAAAGTGAGGAAAAACCAGACATACTTTTTCTCCTGTTTTGGCTATAAATAGAGAATTTTAATACTTGAGCTGTCAATCTCACAGGCTCCAAAAATTCCCTCTTACCCAGAAAATCAGAGTCGGCTTCACTCTGTCTATGCAATAAATGTACTCCTTGCATGTCTTTAGAAACACCTTTGAATAGCCATCTCTGTAGAGGTTGAAAGTGCAGTTGCCTCACATCACATTATGCTTGAAGCAGTCAGTGAATTTGTCATTCTGAAAAGAAAATTAAAAATCCCCTTGTAACAAAGCATCTGTCTTTTAGACTTCAGAGGGAGATTCCCAGGCCTTG
This sequence comes from Melanocharis versteri, assembly GCA_013397845.1. Lineage (NCBI taxonomy): Eukaryota > Metazoa > Chordata > Aves > Passeriformes > Melanocharitidae > Melanocharis > Melanocharis versteri. Next base: position 338,695 of record VZTG01004391.1, on the reverse strand, counting down.
ACTGAAGTGGATCTGTTCATCTCCACGCAGAGAATCAAAGTTCTAAATGCAGACACACAGGTAAGTTGGATTTAAACTCTTGGAGAATAATGTTGAGTTAGACTGTGCTCTTATACAATTAGTGGGATACCTTACTAAACCTGGATAAATTCAGGTATTCAGACTACTCAGAAAGAGCCCCTATTGTTCTAACATTTGCCAATATAGTAACACTGACACCAGTTTTGCTTATTCGATGTATTGGAAGATGTCTGCATGTTGCTATAACTGAGCTGTAATTCAATTTAAAAAAAGATTCAAAAGCCTTTCAGAATGCATGTACACTGCTCCTCTGGAACAGTTTCAGAACCCAGATTTACAGTCCAACAGGGAAGTCATTTGCTGCTTTGACTAAGCCATTCATATCTTACCATTTTTAACATTTAATCTCAATTTTTTTTCCATAAATCACACCTGAGCCACCGTCCTCTTGCCTAAGGTAAATTATTCATTGTTCGTATAAAAGCAGCATCTGGAGACCACAGCAATGATCAGCCCCATCTTCTAGGAATGCTTGTATATTCAACAAGAGGTGATCTTCATAAAAAGGAGTTTTTGAGGAATTTACAACTAAATACATAAAATTTATACATGGATCCCAATATTTAGTAAGCTCACAAGATCTCTTAACTTTGATACTTACAGAAAGTTTTCAAATTTCCATTCTTATGAGAGGCATTGAAAAGGGCAATTTTAGCAACATTTTGTCAGAAGTAAATCATGTCAAATCAATAGTTTTCTTTTGTTCAGTGAATATATTTGTCCGTGGCACAGAAGCAGCACATGTCATCTCTTGACTTAAATAAGGCTTTATATCATATAATATTTTCTAGATTATATGATCTAGATATATATCTAGAGATAGAAGCAGGCTTAATAACTTCAGAGTGTTGTTATGTCTGATATATTGCCATTTATCTGGCAATGTAAAGAGAAAAAGGGCAGTGTGAGACTCACAAGAATGTTCCTCTAATGTAGTACTGTTCAGTATTTTCATAACCAACTTGGAAAATAGAGAGAGAAAATGGTTATTGAACTTGTAACTTGGTGTATCAGATCAGAGTTCAGAAAGATGGCTAAATGAAGAAATGAGCTGAAACTATAGGAGACACTTGAACAAAGATAAATTTAGCACTCTACATTTAGGGTTTTGGTTTTAATTATTATATAATTTGTTTTTCTAACAATGGAAACTATGAAGAACCTTCCTCTTCCTGAAATTTTGGAGAGCATTTAATGTGAGGATAGTGATAGTATCTCCAGGAAATGGATTATTTTTCTTTTAATATAAGCAGATGTCCTTAACATGCCACTAGGACTCCCATGAGATGAGCCAGATGAGTGGAATAGCCCATCTAACATGGGCAGCAGTATTTACAACCTGCCACCCATAAATCATCCTGAAACTGCATTTTATCCACCATAAGCAATACCACTATGGGTTATGGCTCAGCCTTTTTTTGACCTCATGGTAAACATGCATCATCCAGAGATTATATCATCAAAGCTGGTAACTACTTGTTGCATTAGCAGAAAATAACATGCTCATAATTACCAGTGTAAAGATGACTAAAGACAGTTATTGATAAATGAACAGCTACAGTTTATAGTTGCAATGTATGGCAGTAAATAGTTAAGGTGTCTTTGTTGAGTAAGGATTAGTCTTAGTGGAAGTCACTCTTCTTACTTCTTTAAATAGTTCAACATTTCAGCTGAACACGAATCTTTTTAAAAATAAAAAGGGAAGGTCCTTTGAAGTAGCCCAGAAACACTGTCAAAGGAACTGGCATCTTACTCTTCTGATCCCCTGAGATTTATAGTGATGCAAAATGCAATGGTCCATCATGAATCGTGTCTAATATCTGAGCTGTTCAACCAGATGAAAATAGTAATAGTGGAAATTGTTCTAATTCCAAGGTCTCTAGTGCTTGCCCTGGGGTTTTGGTTGTGTTTTTTGTTTGTTGGTTTGGTTTTGTTGTTTTTGTTTGTTTTTTTGTTTTACAGTGTGTCTTTCAGAGAGCTGTAACAGAATTAGACCCATGGTAATTACACCAGTTGGGAACTTCACTAGCACTGAAAAGTGTTACCAAGCCAAAAATGCTAAAAAGTCATGGGACTATTTCAGCTGGGGTGGCAGCTGGCAAAGACAATCTGTACTTTCATGGCTTTATCAATGACATAAACTCTGTTTCTGCAGTGTGCCATGTGTTTTAATCCATCTGTAGTGTTGTATAGCTCACGTGAGGTAACAGCTGAATGAAAATGTAAAATTCCCATTCAGAAAATGACATGCAGCAAGGTTCAAAATGCTGAGCAGCACCAGTCAGGTGCATTCCCAGGCTGGAAGAGAGCCAGCAGTGGTGATTCTGTTGCCCTCAGCAGCACTAGGAAATGGCACCCCTGCCACTTTTTAGTTGTTTATGCATTTATTTGCTGAATACATTCAGCCCAAGTCGACCACCTGTTCAGTAGGGATGCAGTAGGAGCAGCCTTAGGTCTGGCCACTTATCTTGTTGATAGGAGAGGAATTCTCCCCTGTGCCACAGCTTTGTGGGGTTGCAATCAGTGCCCCAAACCAGCAGAAGCCACAGCAGCTTCTCCCAGCTTCTTGCTCAGTCAGTGAAGAGAAGCTGGGAGTGAAGCAACTGGGAAAATGAGGAAAGAAAAATAAAGATGTAGAGCTCACAAATGTGTATGTGCAGAGCCTCTAGTGCATGATTGGCTCCATAAAATCGCCTGACACATTAGGCTGTCTAATTCACACTCCCACGGGACTACAGCACTTTAAAGCTTGGAGGAATGCTTAGGTTTTTTCCTTCAGCTGTTCTTTGGGTTTCAAGAGAAGTAACGAACAAGATTCTAAAAGAATTCCATGGAAAAGAAGGGAGAATCTGAGAAAGGGCAATCTAGACAGGAGAAGAGATCAATGGTTTCAGAAAAAGCTGAGAGAGGCTGAATTTCTGAGGACAAATATAAGGATAACAAGAATGGAATAGATGGGACTAGAAAAGGGATAAGGGAAAGAACAGAGGCAAATGGGCAGAGATGGAGGGATTTATGGGAAAGTAATAAAGGAGAGGGGTGAAAAAGAGATGTTGGTAATGGAAAGTTGAGTACAATGGAAGAGAGGAAGGAAAAAGTCAAGTCACAAGTCGAAAGTAAACACATGTTTACAGTCACTAGATGGTATTTGCCTTATTCTTAACAGGAAAAATGTGGGAGGGATGGGGGGAATTATTGCTTTCACCCCTACAAGGGGAAAATAAAAAAACCCCAAACCCTTTGAGTAATCTCTGTGTGATGATATGGACAGAAAGCCTTTCTTGGCAGGTGAGATGAAATGCCTTCATTTTTCCAGTGCATTCACTCTTGTGCACACTGCATGTATGATTACACCCTTACACAATGCTTGGTGCACACTGCTGAAAAGCAATTATCCCTGCAGAGCTCCCAACATCCTACTGAGAGATGTCCATTATAAAACATTTTTCCATTCTGACAGAAGTGCTGTAAATCCTCCTGAGCCCCCACAGCCCTTAGAGACACTCCCCAAACCACCTCTTAACCATCATTACTTTTCATAAGTTGGGGATAAGCATTATTTCAAGCCTGAGAAGAATCATTACAATAATTTTATGGGTAGTGATTATCTTCAGCAAGACAAGTGATTCTAAGAAACAATGATAATTTATAGTTTTCTCTGTCAAGTTAAATTGTACTGAAATTCTTAAAAAACAATTGCTTTTGTTGACTTGAAGAACAATCCTTCTTCCTTAGGCCTTAGAAAATTGTTCAACTAATGCTAAACTAGTGCCAAGCTGTTTGTATTAAGAATTTTATTGCTTATATAAATTACTAAAATTGTGAATTATCTCATACCACATTTTTTTGTTGCAATTCAGATGGAATTCAGTGGATGCTTTTAGCTGTTCAAGGTGAGGGACAGAGATGGTCAGGACACATCCTCAACTAGTTTGATCAGTACAACTATTACGCTTCTGGTTGTTTCTAGTTTGAGCAATAGATAAAAGCCTGGAAAAACTCTCCAAACTGACCAGTGACCCCAGCAAGAAGCAGTTTTCAGATGTGCCTTTTCTGTTTCTTTAAGAACAGTTCATGTTAACAACAGCAAAATACGTAACGAAACAAGATAATTTTCCAACAGCATGAAAATATATGTAAAACACTTGCACAGCTCTTCATCCTTGCTTTACAGCAGCAACCATGCTGTATTTGCTCAGGCAACACTTCCATTGAAGCCAATGTCTTGAACAGCCACTCTGCTTCCCTTGGGAGTTGGCCCCATCGACTGCGGAGGGAATATCCGGTCTGGGCCCATAGGAAGTGCTTCTGTAGCTCTTGTCTTTCTTAAGCAGCGGGCTGTCAAAGAGAGGGCAGATGCAGTATTTGTGGGGAGCAGCAGGCATGGAGAACTGCTTTTTTTGTCCTTGCTTTGTGCAGGAAACAATGATGGACCACGCGCTGCGCACCATCTCCTACATCGCCGACATCGGCAACATCGTGGTGCTGATGGCGCGGCGCCGCATGCCCAGATCCGCCTCCCAGGACTGCATTGAGACCACTCCTGGCGCCCAGGAGGGAAAGAAGCAGTACAAGATGATCTGCCACGTCTTTGAATCAGAGGATGTAAGTAAATGGAATCAATTTATTTAAACAGCATAGGTCATGTAGAGATCTCTGAAGTCAATGGCCATTCATGGGCAAAATTAACCTGTGGGATATCAAATTGATCATTCATCCTGGATTATATCCTTTAGTCCAGTGGGTTGGCACAAAATGATACATATGTGCCTCCAGGCACCTGGAATGAGGTGGAACCATTCTGGACCTCTTTCTACCTGAAGCAAAGTCGCTGAGAACATCTACCACCTTGGCAGGGCTGCACAAGGCTGCCCTCTACCCAGTCCTGGCTCCCTGTGGCTAATGACCTGTAGTTGTACATATTCTCAAACATGCCACTTGATCCTTCGTCGTTTAGGAACACAATCAGCTGTTTATTTTTCAGTTCTCTTTTTTCTTCCCTCGCAAAGATGATGAGTTAGAATTTTTGTACAGAATCATAGAGTTCTGTTCATCTCTGTACATCCTGTTTCGCTGTTGTAAAAAGTGCTGATGTGCCATCCCATACCTCTTGTGACAACAGAAGATAACCTTGCTTTACTGCTGTCATATATCCCAGTTTGGGTTTGTAGTGAAATAGGTACTTGTGTCTGAAGTGGCAGAGCAAGGGACTTCAACCTAAAACATTTATGGAAAAATATACTGAGCCAGTAAAACAGAAGAAGCAAAATTTGTTGTCTAACTTGACAGTAAGAGGCAGTACTAAACATTTCTCATCACTGTTATTATAGGAACAGCTTTAAATATAATTTCTGTCATACCAATTAAAAAATAATGGAGTTCTTTGGGTCGGACAGTCATAAGTCAGAGGTTGCATATATTTGTGAGCTAAGCAACGCATTTTCATTATTTTAAAGCAATTAAGCCTGTGAAGGAGAAATGGCATTGTCTAAAGGTTAGAGTGCTAGACTGGGGTTGTTCTGAGACCAAGGTAGCTCAGCTCTGTCACAGCTTTGCTTGGGTGACCTTTTCAAGCAACTTAACTACATTATCTCTAAGTTGTGCATAATGCTGAAGACTTCCATAAACATTCACAAGACCTCAGAGATAAAGATGAAATTAGGATATGAGAACTGGCTGTTACTGGCAGCAATAGAATAGACTATGACATCTGGAGATACCTCAGAGATAAAGATGAAATTAGGATGTGAGAACTGGCTGTTACTGGCAGCAATAGAATAGAGCAGGACATCTGGAGATTCTACATTTTGGAAATGTAGAATGAAGGCAAAAGCAGAGGATGAACTACAGAGAAAGCAGTGGCAATGGAGATCAGAAGGACTCAGTAAGGACAAACTTTAATAATGGAATGATATGAAAATGTCCTGAGTGACTTCTGTACTACCATAGTGCCAGGGCAGTGGCCACAGCACCAAGCCTGACCCAGTTCAAGAAGCATTCGGACAACGCTTTCAGGCACAGGGTGGAATTTTGGGGATGTCCTGTGCAGAGCCAGGAGTTGGACTTGATGATCCTGATAGGTTCCTTCCAACTCAGCATATTCTGTGATTCTGTACCAACCTCTTGGTACAGAGAAAAGACCTGAAAATACACTCTAAAATATAAAGAAACAATTTGTGACTGTCTAGGCTACTTATGTCTGTGATTTTCTAAAGTCATTTTCCAGTCAAGCAGATTGGTGTTTTTGTGTACTGCAGTACAAACAACATAAGGAAACAGCCTTTTAGCATCAAAGAAAACACTTGATCAGTAGATTGCAAGAAGATACAGATCTATAATGTCCAGAAAAACCCATGTATTCAAGATACATTTGACATGTACTGGCTGTCTAAGAAGGTGTGTTGCATTTTCAGAATACAGGTTTGATTAGTAATATTTTTAGGGAGTCTAAGGTGCAATTAACTTCTCATATCATCAGGAGTTACTCATATGCTCCAATGACCCACAAAAGACAACCCACAAATATACAAAACTCAACATGGCATTCTCCTATGAGCTGCAGTAAACTCAGAGTAGGGAAAAAAAGTAATTCAAGTGTAGAAAAAGTGGACTACACATTCCTTTTACTGGTCTCTGTTTCTCTGTGTTCCCTTGCCATCTAGTGGAACGTGCAGATAAGTGCTCCAAAATTTAAGAAAGACAGGGGATTTTGAAAGGGGGTTCTCAACATTAGTGAGCTTTAATTGTGGCTCTGGCTGCATTCCTGAAATGACCTCTGACATTGCTAGTTGAGGTGTTAATGGGAATAGCTGTCCTAGATGTGCAGTGGGTAAGCAGGGGTATTACTGGTTTGCTGGGAATGTGGGACAGGCGTCGTGGCAGTAATAGGGGAGCAGATGGCTGTGTTGAAGCAGTGTTTGCAGTCCTGGAAAACCAGGGTGGAGAAGCAGCAGGTGATACCACAACCAAAATCATCAGTGCACATGCCTGTGAAGGCATGTGCAAGCAGAGCACCCCTCCTCTCCTCACCCCTGCAGACAGACTGTGTTCAGGAGCAGGGCTTGTGGCACTCTTTTCCATCAGCTGTGTTCCATGTTGGGCCAAAGCCAGGACTCTCCAGTGTTTATTGGAATGGGTACATGAGCAGCATATGGCTGCTTGCTACTGAAACATACTGAGGAGGGGAGAGCAGCAGGGTATTTTAATGCAGTTTGCAATTTGATTTTGGATGTAATGGATTCTTTTTGTACAACAGACCTTAAAGTGACTTTATATCCATGCTAATGCAGAAACTTTGCGGGATCCTTATTTTGATTCTGTCTTAAAATCCAGTCTCTTTCCTGGTTGCTTTTGGTTTCATAGGTAAACTGTTAATCTGTCCTTTCTCTGAGCTCTGTTTTGTTCTACATTCTAGGCACAGCTCATAGCTCAGTCAATTGGTCAGGCTTTCAGCGTGGCTTACCAAGAGTTTTTAAGAGCCAATGGAATTAACCCAGAGGATCTCAGTCAGAAAGAATACAGTGACATCATCAATACCCAAGAGATGTACAATGATGATCTCATACACTTCTCCAATTCAGAAAACTGCAAAGAGGTAAACTAGTTTTGGATTTTCATTTCAGATCGATTCATTTTTTTCAGAGGAATGTAGTTCTCAGAAATACCTTTTGGCATTTATAAAGATGATGTTACAGTTTCAAGATGTGTCCTTCGTCAGTCCTGTGTACTAAAACCAGCTTTATGGGTTATTAGGATTTCTTGTTTTCATGTTCAGGATCTTTCTGTTTCCATTGATCAGAACAGTAATAAAGTACATTTACATCTGACATAGATAAGCTCTATGCTATTCGCAGTACACAGTGTAAGGTGATTTTATGTTTCACCAAAGTCCTGATACAGAAAGAGATGACAGAGTTGTGGTGTTCTGCAATAGATAACCTCAGCAGAAGTCAGCTGGCCATCAGCATTCCCTGTCCTTCCACAACTGAGAGAAAATAAGTCCCTGTATTTGCTTCAAGAGTATGTTCTCTGCTTAAACTCTTGCTCCACTTCTGTAGGTGTTAGCTGTGCTGTGGCTACTGACAGTTCAGGAGAAGGCATCATTTATGTTACATTAGAGATCTTACATTAACATGCTAGGCACGAGTATTTTCAATAATTAACAATATTAATAGTAATAATGTTAATAATCATCAAGAGATCCTTGCCTGAAAAGGAAGACAGACAAACCCTGAGATCAAGAGACAACCTGAGCAGCAATGGCAAGAGTGGAGCTGAACAAAGCCTGTATTGCAGGCATTGCCGTAGCTACAAAATGTTAGAGCCTCCCCCTCTGGCTGCCAGGTTCCAGGGGCAGAAACTTCCTTAGCATTCGTTCACTTGGCATCCAGTTCCACCACTTCCTACAGAGTTAACGATGTGTTAGTGTTTTGCTTATTAGACCTCTGTGACCTTCAAAAAACAAGTGGAAGACACCCCTGAAAACAGTTGTGTGTTCCACAGTTAACATTGAAGTCATGCTACTACCTAATGGCAAAGAAGAGAATTTGTTCTGTGATTTGTAGATGTTATTCAGGAACAACTGAGATACTCATGCTCAAAGTCAGATGAATCAAAGAAAAAAAAAAATATGTTTTTCCTTTTTAATTGCAGCTCCAGCTAGAAAAACAGAAGGGAGAAATTCTTGGGGTAGTGATTGTGGAATCTGGATGGGGATCCATTCTACCCACCGTTATCCTGGCCAACATGATGAATGGAGGCCCTGCAGCACGTTCGGGAAAACTGAGCATTGGAGACCAAATTATGTCCATTAATGGTACCAGTTTAGTTGGTCTACCTCTTGCAACATGCCAAGGGATCATAAAGGTACCCCAAACTTACAACTCTATGCTGTAGATTGTAAGCCAACAGAGATGTAATCTTCTGACAAGTGATCCTGTAGATTTCCAGCAGATAGAATTTTTCATATCACTGCAAAAAAACCCAGTAATCTGTCATTAACAAAAAGCAGAATTAGAGATTCAGGAGTGGTAATGCACAGAAATTTAGGGCTGGAGAACATGACTGCAGTTTTGTTACTAGTCTATAACAAATGAGGCCAGGTCTGAAAAACTTGCCTAAATTAAGTTACTCAGCTATCTTCAAAGTTTCAGGCTTCCTCACAGCCTCCAGAATAAAATATGAGGATTAAAATCTCTTATACATTTCTGGGCTCCATGCAGATAAAATGGATGAAGGCTGGTAGACTGCAGGACAGATCAAGTGAGTAGATGAAGATTCTGCAGACACGATGGAATCTCAGAATGCGTTATCTTTAGTCACAGAAACTAAATCTGATGTCTGTGCAGATTTACCAAGAGCAGCAGAAGCAGGAGGTTAATTAGCCAGATGCTGGAAAAGGGCAAGCAATAGTCAGTTTTGGTTTTTATTGAAAGATTTGTTTAAATTTCTTCAGTAAATAAAGGCAAAATTTTACTGTTTTGTTGAGCCATATATCTTGGGAAATAAGTAAGAGAAGTGTACCTCTATGTTAACAACAAATTTCTGTTAACTCTCACTGTTCTTTCTCAGATCAGCTGCTTAACACTCTCGCAATTAGGAAATCACAGATGAGGGCACAGTAAGATTCATTTCAGGAGTATTGACTTTTGGAATATCTTACAGGGACTCAAGAATCAGACACAAGTCAAACTGAACATTGTCAGCTGTCCTCCTGTTACTACTGTCCTCATAAAACGTCCAGACTTGAAATACCAGCTGGGCTTCAGTGTACAGAATGGAATTGTAAGTTTTTGTGTTCATTGATTGGTTTGGGGTTTTTCCCTTTACTTTTGTTTCTTCTTTTTCAAAAAACATATGGAAGTACTGAAAGAATCTTGCATGATCTCACTTTTTCTACTGTTTATTAAAACCTTATAGTCTCTGAGTAATGTAATGCAAATGGATGATACTGGGAGAAATTTTTGAGGGATTTTCCTACATAATACAGCAACAAGATTTATAGCCCAGATTATTTGGTGCAATAGCGTGATCAGCTAATTAATGTAAAACTATCATTAATGCCAGAGTTGCAAGGAAAGGTTATTCTGAAGTAGGTTTTTACAATTATAACACTTTCATCTAAGATCTGATTCTGTTTCTCATTTTAAAATTTCATGACACACTCACTTTTAGTTTTTCTTCTGCTGTGCACAATTTATGTGGATCACATGGTAGTAGGCAAGAGAATATAATTGTGACCTCCTCTTTTATTAAAACTAAACTCTTATGAAAACTAAACCTCTTATTACAGAGTAATGGTATAGGCTGTGGGCCAGGTACCCCTTCTCAGTGTGCTGCAGCTTCCATGCAAGAGGAGAACAAATGTGGCAGGGAACACTTACCCCAGGAAGCTCAGGGTCCTCCTCTTGCAGTTCTTCCTTCCCAAGCCGTTCTCTGACACCTTTCCAGAGCAAACTCCCCACACAACTAGCTCAGGTAGCCACTGGCCTTTCTGGGGGCTGACACTAGCACTAGAGACTGGCTGCAGTGCAGGACCATCACCATTTCCTCTTCCTCCAGTCTAGGAAAAAAAATAATCAGGCCGCTCACACAGAAAACCACATCACAAAGGACTGTGGGCTCTGTCCCCTGTTCTGTGAAATGCATTGATTGAAGTTGCCAGATCTCTGTTTGCCACCCTTTGAAGATTTGGAAGAGTAGCAGGTAACTCTGCAGGATGTGGTTCATGGGTCTTCCTGCACTTCAGCAAACAGATGGCTTACGAGTGGCTTTGCAGCTCTCCTGGCCATCTCTCATTTACTACTCCACCCAAGTTTAAAATGTCCCTACCTACCTAAGATCACACGTGGTGTAAAGGACACTGCTGCACGCCCTGGTGCAGCTGGACGCACTCGGAAGTGATACCTACCCCAGGATCTGGTTTTACCTGATCTCACAGAGGGTGCCCTGTTTGAGGCACTGATCTCTTTCCTAATTGCTCGCCTTTGTAACGCTCGTATGTTCCACTGGTCCATGAATTTAAGGACCTGTAAGCATCACTGTGGTGTGATTATTTAGTCTTCAGGAGCCCATTCACAGCATTGGTGAGGGTGGGATCAGGGCTGGGAAAAAGCATCAGGCCGAGGTGGATTAGGAGCATCCCATGTCCTCACATGCACAGGGAGTCTGTGTGACAATCTATTCATCTGGTCCCTGCTAATCATCTCCTACATGATGGGAGCCTCAGTTCAGTAAATTCTGCAGGCTCTGGTTGTTTTTCTGTCACAGTGTGCTCCCTCCATCTACTGGCCATTTGTCACCACGCTGGCAGATCATCATTCCTTCCAGTTAAATGAGCAACATTCAGATGACATCAAATATAAAGCTCACCAAATTCAGCAAAAAAATCCTTTTCATATAGGAAAAAAAAATAGCCTTGCAATGCATTTCATTTATGAAAAGTCTGTTTGAATGTGAAAGCCAGCGAACAAAAAGCGGAGATTAACATCTTTTGTTATGCTGCTATGGAGACAAACCTCTGGGCCTGTAAAATCCTTTTCTCTGAAAAACTCTCTCAGCATTTGAAAATATGACTGCAAAATATGTCTCTTTGGTAGTTTGACACTGTACTCTTTAAAAGTAGATATGTAATTGCCAGCAATTGTTACAAATTATGATAGGATCCAGAAATAATATTGTTATTCTTTGTTGGCTCAGCATTATCACAGCAAAGAAATAAATGCCCTGTCAGAAGAGATATAATTAAATGTCTCTTTCTGGTAGGCCATTACCTCATTATCCATGCAGCAGGGACTTATTTCTGTGCATCCTCTGATAGCAGCTTTGCAGTGGTTCCTTTTCACCCTGCCTATCTCATCTGTGCATGATGCACAGCCATTATAGTGGAAATAGCCCATCAGCAGCCTGGCCACACAGAAGCACTGTCTGAGCAGGGTTTGCCTGCACAGGGTATCAGGCAGATGCAGTGCTGCAGGTGAAAAAAAGGATGTTGTGCATACACACGTAACAAGTATGAATGCTGTGTGATCAGGAGGTGAGCATTAGATCATCTATCAGCCACTTTCTGAAAGTCATTATGCTACAGTTCTTTTAAAATTATATTATTTAAATACAAGTGGTCCTTTTGTATCACATTATTGTGTTCTAGGTTATGAAAAAATCTGGGTATTACCAATTGTATTTTTATTGCTGATAAAATACCACTTCTCAGTCTAGATCTCACTTCCTCTGAGAAGTCTATCTAGCCTGTCCCTAGCCTAGCACAAACTACCTAAAAATACAGTAAAACTTTACAGAACATTTTATTCTTTCTTCTCTGCCTTTGTTTACTGTCATTTAAACTGGCAAAAAAAGAATTACAATAGTTTCAATACAGTAATATAAAAGTGAGATGAGGAGAAATCTGGTTTTAATAGGTTATGATTAAGGCATTTACACAGAATAAACAGTTTGTCTGTTTGTTTGGCACTATTTTATCCTTAACGCTTTGCTACTCTATGGACAGTTGCAATAAAACTGATTGTGAAGCTAGTGAAGTTTCACATCTGATGTGCTGCAGCTTGTCTAAGACATTGCAAACCTGCCACAGCTGAATGGATTGAACCAGTGTGGTTTACACCTTTTGTTTTTTTCCTTTTTTTCCCCTTCAGTTTACAGAGTCAATAGAATATAGACTCTTGCTTACAAGAAGCGGATCTGTCTTGCTTTATCTAATAATATTACAGCAGTTGCCATGTTCAACAAATACAACAAGTTAAAGAGTCCTGGCTGAATAACATCATATTTACTTAGAGGTACTGCTCAGTTTAAACTCGCCAGCCTCATCTGCCAGAGCTCCACTGGCTGGAGACAAAACTCTTAAGGCTGCTTTGAGTCAGCCCTTGCAAATACAGGAGCCACTAAATGTGTGCTGTAAGCGCAGAGTATTTTTTTCTCTGTGTGCTCTGTCTCTGGCTTACCAGGGTCTGGGAGCCTGCGCAGAGCCACTCAGCCTCTGTGTCTGCTTCTCTTTCTACCTCATTAAAACACTTAATCCTCACAAAAAGGAAGCTGCCTGTCTTCCCTGGAGAAGGCTTCTTGAATGAAGAGACCACTTTCTGTGTCTGGGGCTGATGGAAAGAAGAAACTCACAGATGGTATTAAAAGTGCTAAGACTGCTTTGATAGCCACACGGTGAAAAGTGCCCTGGATATGCAAGCCATTATCTTTTCCTTTATGCTGGTGGGGTGAGGGATCACATTTCCATTTGCTCCAAAAGCTTTTATTTCAGCTGTACTGTCTCTATATTTTCCTTTACACCACAAAAAAATAAATTTACAGTGTTTCTTTTGGTACATGCTGCATTTTGTCCTGTCTGATTACTGCTCCCCAACAGCAAGGAGCAAACTTTTTCTAACAGTGAGTTGAATTGAGAGAAGATCTGTGTAGTACAGCTGTTGTGAGCTGTATGATTAGAAAGTAGACTACCTGCAAAACAACATACTGTACGTGACTGAAATTCAAGACAATTCTGTGAAATGACAGTGCCTCTTTCTATTGAAGCCCATCAGAAATACTTTAAGGACCACAGTAGGTAACAGCCACTGGAGAGAGCATGGTGGAAGACAAATCTCACTGCAGGAGGAATGTGTTGGTTTTTTTTTTTCCTGAATACTGAGGAAGGCCTTTTAAAAACAAAGAATAACAATATATTCTCACTCCTCATATCAAACAGTCCGAACTTCAAGTGAGAAGGGATTTCTTTTTTTATAGCATTGTTATTTGCAGAGAGGAGTTTAAAGGAAGCTGCTAGTGCCAAACAGGAAAAGATTCCAGTCAGCCATAGACAATGTTTTACCTTCAATGCATTCCAGAGTGGCCATCTCCCCACATACTGTGCTTCTGAATCGGATAACAAACTCACTGGGACACAAGCCACATCTTATCATACTTGCATCTAGCTCTGAGCAAATGACCAGACTGCAGCAAATAATGATTCTTGGCGTATCATTCTAACCATTGACAGTAACTGCAGAAACAGTCATTAGCTGATGTTCCAGCACTCATTTCTTTTCCTCCAAGAATTGGTTTTTCTCAGTAAACAAAAGGTAAATCCCAACGCTGCTAAACTCTGCTTAGTTCCAGAGATTCGAGCTATACATTGGCTGCCTTGTGTGATGCACGGGCTTAGTCTTTTGAAATTATTTACCAGCAATTTCTAGCTAACGCACAGCTGTCTAGTCTGCCAGGGAGGATCCCCTTGCAGCACAGCTACTGTTGCTAAGGAGGAAACATTCTTTTAAATTCCCCACACTGGATTGAGATTTTCTGCCTGAACTCTACGCATGTTGCAAGTTCAGAATACTTCAGGTAGCAGTGTCTGCTGGGACTGTGTCTGCTGAATGTAGTTCTTCTTGTAGAATTATTCCCCTATTGTAGGGGTCATAACATTCAAAACTTGTGCCTAGTTCTTTACTGGAACCTCAGCTGCCAGTTAAAGAAGAGTGGCCTAACTTGCCTTCTTCATCCCGAGCTCCCTGTGGCCAGCAGCACTGAACAACATGGAGGAAAGCTGTGAGCCTGGAGAGCAGAGCCCTCCCCTCTTCTGCAGGGGCACAGGAAACAAGTTGTGTCCCAACAGTGGATAAAACTCTCTTCCCCCATCTCCACTTTTGCGTGCCTACTGCCCGTATCACTGTGAAAGGTATTTTTATGTTCCCAGATGGAGACTGAAAATGAAAATTATCATTGGTAGAAATCTCAGAAAAAAACCCTCTGACAAAACACTAAAGCAACATTTAAAAAGTCATTGATTAGTATTTTTGACGAGCATCTTCTGGAATCCTTACAGTGTCACCACTCTATTACACATTAAATCCCAGAAGTGCTACATTATGATATTTCTAAACTTCACTGAACTTTGCTTTCTCTTGGCAGATTTGCAGCTTGATGCGAGGCGGAATAGCAGAGAGGGGAGGGGTAAGAGTAGGACATCGGATTATCGAGATCAACGGGCAGAGCGTCGTGGCTACTGCTCATGAGAAGATAGTACAAGCACTGTCTAATTCAGTGGGAGAGGTAAGGAAACATAGTCTTTATCAAGGAAGTAAAATAGTTGAAAAAATATATTTTTCAGTTGAAAAGAGTGTCAACACAGCATTAAAACCACCATTTCAGTAAACTGAGTTTGGCACTAATAAGAAACAATTAACAGAAGTTTTTTAACAAAAAATTATGCACATTCACTGCATTTTTCCATTCATTTTCAAGAGTTCCTGGCATAATTCTGTACCTTCAACCTACTGTCTGAATCAAACCAAGTGATTAAAGGAAGAAATCACTCAGGCATGCTGGCTGTGAAAATGTCTCTTGGCTTATCACCACAGCACCTGCCATAGAAATGAATTACTATTCAAAGGTCTGAGAGATGCAAATTGATATACATTTTAATAATTTAATTTCCAGCTTACCCAGGGAATAAGTTAAGACACCTCTCTCCAGTATTTCTAGAGAAGTCAGCAATGAATAAGCAAGATCCTCCAGTTTTTTAAAATCCCTCCTGAATTTAATGGTAGTCTAATACAGAACCCTGGCCAGATCTCCCACTAGTTTCTCTGATAAAAATCAAAGACAGCTGGTTTCCTTCTGGGAAATTATGCTAAACAAGTTACAATAGAGAATGTGCATTTTGTCAGGAGCAAAGCTGTAGATTCCAGTAGCCCCCGCATGCCTTTATGGTCCCTATTTGCAGTGTAACTTCTCATAACATAGGAATACAGCACAAAACTTTTCTTTACAGCATGAAGAGAAGATACCAAGGCAGCTGGTAAGGGTCTGTATTACAAGTTAGTAAAGTTTCCCTTCCTTCCTCTTGTGTTGTCCAGTAGGTACTTAGAGCTGGAAGTACAGTTCTGGTGGAACCCTGATTACCTGGGTCTTGGACCCTCTTTATCTG
Organism: Melanocharis versteri; assembly: GCA_013397845.1. Lineage (NCBI taxonomy): Eukaryota > Metazoa > Chordata > Aves > Passeriformes > Melanocharitidae > Melanocharis > Melanocharis versteri. The sequence continues at coordinate 322,680 of VZTG01004391.1, read as the reverse complement.
TGAAATCCCTCTGGCACTGGGGACTGGAGTCCCAGTACTCCTTGAGGAAGAAATTTAAGTACAGTAGCCATGAGAGAAATTGTTCCACCAAACTCTTGATTGGCATTTAAACATCAGGTGGCAAAGTCCAAGATTTGTGTTCAGAGGATCATACTGTAATTAGGTGAAAATACATATGAAATTACTTTCCCACGGAGAAGGAAGATAGAATACAAATCTAAGTTCCATTAATACCAGAACAGCAAAATGAATTTTCAGAGAAGTTTGTGCTACTTCTTATTTAATGTCTGTAAATTTTACTGTAATTGGAGTAGGGTGTAACAATAAAAAGCATTTAGGTGGCTTTTAAAACTATATGGTGTCACATCATGTAATTGTCATTAATAAATAATTACAAAACAAAACAAAACCAAATAAAAAACCCCAAACACATGCAAAAAAGCAAACACAGCAAACCATCATCTTAAAACCAGAGAACTTTGAATTAGAATCTCTAGTAACACATCTATAGAAGCCACGAAAAAAAATGCACTTCGACCACAGGGAGAGACAGATGGGGCCTTCTGGATTATTTTAAACTAGTACCAGCTCTAATAATTTCTGTGTAATCGACAGATTCACATGAAGACTATGCCAGCTGCCATGTTCAGGCTTCTAACAGGTCAAGAGACCCCACTGTACATCTAACATCTTCCATCCAAGATGAAGCTGTCCTAGCTGAAAAGAATTTTGTATTTTGTATGAATGAAAGGCTTGGAAGCTGACCTGAGGACTCCAGAACAAGGAACAGACAGGTGTCTCTGCCTTTTCTCTCCTTCATTTCTGTTTCTTTGACAAAAGGTGTTGAGAAGGATGGTCAAGGACAACAATCACTGACAAAAGTCTTTGTAAACATTTAAGTATTTTGAACATCTTCTAAACTCTTTTCTCATAGAACTTAAAACATATTTATTTGTAACCTTTATGTGGAGTGATGTATGTCTGTCTTGTTTGATAACACAGTGAATGTGAATATTTGATGAATGAGACTGCAGGAAATGGCAAAGAGAAGCAATTAGAGAAAGTTCTGGCTGCCTCAAGTTAAAAAAAAATCCCAGTCCCATAAAGTGGTCCAATACTGATGACTTTGCATAATTTTAAAACTGGTGCTGAATCGATGGTATTTCAGTGGAAAGGAATGTGTGCAGTTCAAACTTTCAGATTCTACTGTAAAGAAAACCACTGTAGTACTTGGTATTGTTATGACAAGTGTAACCTGTTTGGCAAGGTGTGAACATAAACATGTAACAAGTGTTTCATATGCTAAATAAAGAATAATTGCCACAAGATTAAAATCAAAATATTTATTTAGATACATATTTATTTTTAATGCTTGTGATTTTTATGATTTAACAGAGTTATTTCATGGATAACTTATTGCACAGGCTGTGTAATGTATGTGTTGGGCTGGGTTTTTTTTTTCTTTCATTTTTGCATATTACCTTTTTGTTCATATTAGCTCAAAATGGGAAAGCCATGCTTACCTGTTTCTGTCTTTTATAAAGCATTCTTACTCCTAAGGCAATGTGTTCTGAATGTAAATTGTTTTGACAAATAACCTAGCACCATCAGCAGTATTAGAATGTGTGTAGATAAAAAACCTAGTAGAAAAGTTGTAATCCTTATGAGATAAATGTTAATTGGTGTAACTTTGTCTAATTTTTTTCTTTCGGCCAAGGCCTTGAAGAAAATACACTGTGACTTAAGAAGCCTTACCATGCAGTAACTAAAGAGCTTTAGATGACTGTACTTCAAGGAGTAGTGTGTTGCATGCAACTGACCTTAGGAAAGAATTAACCTATCACTAATAAATCTGAAATAAGAAAGGAAGCTTGCTTATTTTGTTTGTTGTGTAACTTTACATAGTAAAAAATTCCAAGTAGAAGATCATTTAATTCTTCATCTAAGTGCAGTTGCAAAGGTCACAGATTATTTTTTAAAAAGGAAATATTCTCTTGAATTAGGAATTTGTGTATCATTATGATCTTGAGAGTAGAAGCTTTCAATTAGCATACCTTGTTGCCACTGGATGTCACTGTAACTTCACATCAATACAGAAGCATGCTATAATTAAAATATATTAAAATGGATGAATCTGTAAAACGTAAACTGCCCATCTTCAGCTACGTTCCTTTGTGACCTTTTCACAGGATGTCTGCCCAGCTCAGAGTGACACAAATGAAACCAGTGTATGATTAAACCTCAAATGGAAACTAAGGCTACTGACAAGCACTGCTGCAAAAAAATAACCCCCCCGAAACATCAACCTGTGGTAGGTTCTTTATGAGAACCTTCTGTTTAAGGCCTTTCCAATTTCCTCTGAGAGAGCCAGGATGAAGCTTGCACTGGAAGATGTTGCTGGCAGACCTGTGTTTATGCTGGTAATGAAATCAGTGTCAATATTTACTTTATGATATTTTTTTAAAGATCAATGTTAAATAAATCATAAACACAGCAGAACCATAATAACATGTTTTAGTAATAAAATTTTCAAAACTATGAATTGGAGTAATAATTCTTTTTGAAAATATTCAAGGCTCTGCTAGATAAAAATTCCTCTAACTTCCTATCGGTGTTGGTAAGAAGTTTGTGAAGGATGGTTTTGGAAATGCAGAATTTCAGTCTTCTTTCCTAATGCATCTTTTGGTCACGCACTGCAGAGGACTTTAACATCAGTTCTTGGTAGCTCATGCTACTGCAGGAATGAACTGTGAGCATTCAGAACAAAGTAGGAATAAACCACACTGCAGCCAGTACTGGAGTTTAAAAGGGCAGCACTGGGAGGGCGGAGCGGTTTTAATTGGACAGATCAGTTAGCCTGGAATGAAAGACACTGGAAGAATGGATTAGAAGCAGCACTGTATGTGCGTATAAACACATCACCTTTATGTTTGTATCCAAATCAGTTGTTGAAAAGGCAAAGTCCAGAAATACTTTTTATTAAAACACTGACAATAGTTAAAACACTTTGAGGTACATTAAATAAATACAACTTTCAAGTTGTACAGCCAGTCTCTGGTGGGTTTGCAATGGTTTTCAAGAAATGCTGGGCAGCATCAGTAGCATTTCTGTAAGTACAGTGAAATAAACGCATTTCTGGTTGGGAAAACACTTGTTATTACTTAAGTAATAAATCAATTAATAGTTTGCAAAAATCAAGGCTGAAATTTACATTCAGAAAAACAGGTGTTCTCATCCTGCGGTGGGGAAAAAAGTGGAATTCCAAAGGAAGACACTTTTTCCTTTTAAAGTCATCCACTACTTGTATTTCTCCCAGTCCTGGTTTCTTCCATAACTGTCTCTGCTGGAATGACATACCTGTGGATATGCTCAAAGGATGGTCTCCCGGCAGACTCCGACGAAACTGTGCGGCCTCTCCCGCTCCAAACCACGGCTGAGCCGGGGCCAGCGCGTCAGGGCAGCAGGGGAGCTCAGAGCACCACAGCTCTGCAGGTGCAGATCTTCCTGCAGCCGCTTCCTGCAGCTGTTCACATTCTGCTGGGAACTCGTCATTACCTGGGAAAAAGGCAGGGGCAGAGAAGGAAAAAATGGGGAAAACAGGGAAAAACAGCTCTCATTTAAAAGGTTCAGTCTCTGAATGATACTTCATTTAAGCTGTTTAACACTGAAACTCTTCCAAAGGAGGTGCAGCCCTCCAGAACCCCTCGTCCTTCTGTCCTTCCAGCTGGTCAGGGCTCAGGACTGGGCACCTGGAAAGCACAGCCAGGCTTTCTGTCTGAACTGCAGTGTAAAATGCATTGCTGCCCAATAAATACAAATTATTTCTTGCTAATGCTATGTTACTATAAAAGAACTTCTGTAGGAATTGTCTGAAGAACTTAAACTGTAAAAAGATTTAAATAAGGTATTTCTCTATGGAAACTGGACACATCTTTAGAACATCAGTGGCCTACCTGGTCTATGATATTGGCACTGAAGATAGCTTCTTCCATGTGTCTCTCATCAGATTTAATGACTGACCGTATGCTGTTCACTACGTGACGCACTTCTGGAGGGAGATTACAGTTTGAATGTTCCAAAAATTTTGCCACTAAAATTTTAGTGTCTTTATAGGCCTTAAGGTCCACTAAGGAGTGTGGCCGCTCTTTTGAGACTGTGGGAAAAGCCTTTGGCTTTAGATGGAGATCAGTTTTCCTTGTATCCCTCTGTTTTCCAGTTGGTAGGAAACTGCTCAAAGAATGCTGGCAAGCAGAGGCAGCCATATGAGAACCAGAAACAGGAACTAAAAAAGGGGGGGGAAGAATATCTTTAAAGTAATAGTTTAAAAAAAGAAAAAGAGAAAAGAAAAAAAGGCAAAACAGATATAGTCACAAAGTTTTTACTTTGTCATAAAATGTTTTGTTTGAAGAGCAGCAAAAACATGCAGTCAAGGAAACACTACAAAATAGGTAATTTTAACGAGGGTCAGGAGTAAGACTTTCCCATGACCAAGGAGGACTGCCTTGAGAATGAGTGGCTGGGTAATTAAAGTACTTCACAAACCAGACATTTTTGTTACCTCCACCTTAAAGGACTTCATTAATGATATTGATTTCCTTCTCATTAATTGATATCAATGATAAGGAAACCCACCAGGTACTCTGTGTTACATGTAACTCGTAAAGTTTTAGTCCCAGCCCCTCCCCTCAACTTTAAGACTAATGTTCTGCCTATTTCTAGGCCTTGGAAATGATATGCAAGAGAGATTAGGGAGAAACAGAGAAAGCAAAAATGCTGATCTAAACCACAGGACCTAATTCACAGCATTTATTTTCATTCAAGGCAGGTTCCATCAGCATTGTACACCATACATGTATGCTGTTAACTGACTTTTTGCCCCAGATTTTTTAAAGCGCATTCCTCTCTCAGAAGCTTTTCATTATTTTTAAAAGAAAAGAAGGAAACCCATCTCCTGCTTTAGAAAACCAATTCTCACCTGTTTCTCCTGTAGCTGGAGATAATCCTGCATCTTGGCACTGGCTGCACACAGGAGTCCAGGCACAATTATCACCTTTAAGCAAAAGCAGACAGAAAGAGCAAAGTCAACCCCTGCTGTGCTCTGCCCAAAGCAAGGAAAAATACACTGGAACATTTTATTATCTCCTTTACAGAATTAAACTACTCAGAAGAAATACTGCTTTCAATATGCCCATTCATAAAGAGAAGCTACTACACCCAGGAATGTCCTATGAGTTGTTACACAGATACAAATAAGAAGGCAGAGCTCTTGTTTTATGGTTTCCTCTGTAATCCTAAATATTTCAGGCCTAAGTGTTGAAGCTATGGAAAGCTCCCTACAGAGGCAGACCTCAGACCTTTTCTGTATTTGGTCTGGGTGGACAGAGTTTATATTGGAAAATGGGAAAAACGAGAAAGATGAATCCTTCTCATTTCTACAAAACCAGCATTATATTCAGTATTTCTCCTCCTTTTTAAATATATTCTCATTATTTTCAGTACAAATGTAATACACCACTGTTTAAATTAATGGGTAGGTGAGAAAGGAGATACCTGATGAGCTGATCAATAACAAGTCGTTATGAAGCATCTACAAACAGCTTTGGACACAGTTGCCATCTAATGACAGTTTCTGGGATTCCAGCACAAGGATCAATGATGATGAGATCACGCTGTACAGTAACTGTAACTACAGTAACCACTGCAGTCTTTTTCATTTGTGACAAGATGTAATAAACCTTCAAATTTGGTTGTTTACATCTGTTTCCAAGACTGAAAATGGTTTTGAACTTCTAGGTAGGTTAGGAGAGGTTTTCTTCTGTATCTCCAGGGACAGTTTATAATGAAAAGCTGACATAATCCTCTCTGGTAGAATGAATAATTAAATGAAGGAAACAAATATAAGATGCTACAAACATAAGAAATTAAGACAGACAACTTCTATTCTGTCTTTAATTTGCACTATTATGCTCAAGTACTGCAGCACATGAATCATGGCATAGTTATTAAGAGGAGACACTTCAGAGGTTCTGTCTTCCCATCCGTTACTAAACTGTTTAATGTACTTGCAGCAAGTCAAAACTACACCACTGGACATGACCCTGAATTATCTGGAACACAAACACTACAATAATCACTCAGGCACTTAACTGATATAGCCACATAGTCTATCACAGCTGATTATAAATGAAGTTTATTGTAATAAACATCTGTGCTAGGAGTTGATTTTGTCCACCTTTGCCATGATAAACTTTACAGGGAAAAGACAGAAAAAATGTGCAAACTATTAACTTCTAAGTAATTTTTTTAGGAGGGAACTATGACAACGGTATGTGAACCCACCATTTTTATGTTCTTCAGGGAGTACACAGTGACTACAAAGGCACCTATTAAAATAAACCTTCATTTATAATTTCTCCACTAGGAATGACAGGTATCTCAAAACAAACAAGTTCACTTTCAGCATTAAAAGTTTAATGGGAGAATTATTTGACTATACCATATAGACCCCGTCGGGTCAAGACGTGCTTGAAGCAAATGAATTGTGTTTTATTGGCCTAAAAGACTTAAGAGATCTTTATTAGATCTCACTGCTGTTGTGTCACTGTCCTGTTGCACACATGCACCATTCCCATGTCAAATAATTTATGTTCCAAACTACAGGCAGTGCAATCACAGTAACATTCAAAACCCATTTCACAAAAATCTACACAGTAAATGTCAAGGTTGTGCTTCTAAATCTCTTCACATTGGCTTGTACAGGGAGGTGAGGCAGAAGATAAATTAGTAATTTTTTCTTCAAGTAGAAAGACAGTGTCTTAAGCAAAACCCAAACCCCAGCTACAATCTGACCACTGTATTTTCCTTTTTGTGAACATGGCTAAAGCTCCTCCAGCCTAAGTTCTCCAAAATCCACAGTTATTAGTATTAACAATACATCGTTACAGCTCTGTCTTTCATATAGTCAAGTCCACTTGACCAGTTTTTTTACTCCAGGACAATTTTTAAAAGTAGGTGTATGTTACTGAAAAAAACCCAAAGCACTTTTTTGTGTGTGTTGGTTGAGGGAGCTCAGTTGGTTCCCTTTATCTTTGCCTATTTTTGAAGTCCGTGGGTATATTTGAAAATTCTGCGGTGAATATCAACAGTCAGTCATGAAAAACCCAGATCAAATGCCTTTTTAAACTTACAAAGACTGTAAAGAGCTTCAGCTGTTTGTCACAGCTTAGGAAAAATACACTTCAGAGCTGCTACCAACAGCCAGAATGTGTTACTAGAATTGGGCTGCTTCTAACCTACGTATGATTTCCAAACCAGGTTCAATAAAAAGCAGGAGAAGGGGATGCAATGTAAACCTTCACAGAGTAAAATTTTGCAAACTAGTTTGCCAAACATATTCATGAAGATATACATCTAGGCTTAACTAGAGACTCAACTCAATCCTTCCCTTAAGGATTTCATTATGAAGTGTCTCCTGTAGGCAGCAAAAAATGGCAAAGTCAGTCAGCACCCAGCCCCTCTGAGTCATTGCTCTTGCTCCCCCTCCCCTGTGTGTCAGTGTCTCTGGAACCTTCTCTGCCTCTTTACTCCAGTCTTTGCTAAGCCTGGTTACGTCTCAGTGATGTCCAACTCATGTCCCTCACTGCCACTTTTCCAGAAGAGATGATGAATGTATTTAGGACACGTCAAAAAAGAAGGCAGAGCATCTGTTCCACCAGGTGTCCAGAGCCAGCTGGAACACGTGGGTATGGCTGCCCATGGCAAACGCTGCTCAACGAGCATATGGAGCACAGTTTTGGAAAGTTGCAGAGCCTGATCCAGAAGAGAAGGAGTTGTTCCTCTTGTCTTTCACACAGCAGAAAGGATTCAGAAATTCCTACTTACTGTCTGCATGGGAGCTTCATAGCACATATGTCCTAGCAGGGTAAATGTCATAAAATAAACGCAGACTTCTAGATTAAAGATTCAGTTTTCCTGGCCCATATACAGAGGCTACATTTCTAAAGGTAAAAGACATTCAATTATTGAGCTAAGTATGAAGTCTCTGAAATTTATAAGGATGCAAGAAGTGTAATGGAACCAAAACATCATGATAAATGAAACCAGTTATTTCAATATTTTGTCTCCTTTTGCTCTGAACTAGACATGATTGTTCCTCTAGATCCCTTAGAAAGCCTGGTGAACAGATCTTGTAGCAGCACAACCCATGACATCTTAAAAAGCTTTTAATCTTTACTTTCAAGCCACTTCTCCGGGTTACCCTTCTGAATCTCTCTGAAGCTTAGATCCTTTTGTAAAACCTCCCTTTTCAAATGGTTTAGACAGTTCTACATTCCTGCTATTATTCTCTACTAAATCAACCCTTTTTCACTAACAAGCAGATTTTTATGAAGATACACTGTTCAGCTAACATCTCCTCTTGTCTTCCCTACTTTTCTAAAAGGAGATTCATAGCAGAAGACACTTATCCACGACAGCCAAAAGCTTTCATTTTCATTTATCATCTTGTCATGTGCCTCATGTTCATTCCTTTGTCCTTCAAAACTTTTCACCATACACCCCGAGTTGCCACCAGTCACTGACTGCCTCTGACATGCCCCAATACTGCCAATGTCAGTGTCACCTTGACGAAACACAACCTGCTGTATAACAAGCGTGACAGCTCCAGTAATAGTTTCCTAAATAAATCCCAGCTACCATTGCACTTCTTAGTTTAGCCTCTCAGTAGAACAGTAATAGAGAGGTGGAAACAGCTACCCAGCACATGGTTTTCTTAGCAGTGCAGAAAGAATGGTGATATTTAGAAAAGCCAAAATTAATTTCACTCTGTCAATTTTTCCATTTCCATTCTTAAAAATTTTCAAATTTAGAAAATATGCATGGAGCTAAAGCCTTCACACCTAAGACAACCCTCTTTGGAACGCTGCATATAATTTCCAGCAGCACCAGTTGCTGCATAAATCAATACTACTGATTTGCTCCACGTTTGCTGCCCTGTGGTCCCACAGCTACCTTCAGTGGCAGACGAACAGGACACAGGGGCACTGCTGGATCGGACGATGGTTGATGCTGGGTGTTCTGTAACGTGCTGCTGCTGGACAGCAGCCTCGTGGCCAGTTGCACATGATGAAGTATTTGCAGGCCCAAAACAGGGAGAGGTCTGGAAAGGGGCAGGAGGCTGGCTAAAGTCCACACAGCAGGTTTTCTTTTGCTTCAAAGGTGGTGTGGCACTGCTCTCTTGAGCAGAACTCTGCAGTTCTCTTTCTGAGGGGCTATAATTCCCTGAGGAACAGTCCAAGGACCTGCTGTGGGCACAGTTCTTTTCCTGTCCTTGAGACCTGTCTGTAGAGGCTCGGCTGTGGGAACTGTCACCCTCATCAGGAAAGCCCTCGGAGCGAGTTCTGTGAAACCTGCAGTGAGTGTGGCAATCCAGGGTGCTGCAGCTCTGCTCTGCAGCCCCCTTGGGGGTTATGCAGTAGGGAGAAAGATCTGCAGAGTGGAGAGATCCTTGAACTTCCAGCGAACAAAGATCTTCAGAGGAGTAGCTACGGTCTGGGATATCAACAGCCTCAGAGACCATCAAAGAGGTGCTCTCAACAGAAACTGCAAAACAAGAGATTCAGAGAAAAAGAAAAACTTCTTGCCCCCCCCCCCAATCCTCTCCCTCCCCATGTTCTGTATACTGATTTAAATTTACTAATCTGCAAGTATACCAATAAGAACTCAAAAACTCTCAGATGAAGAATGCCAAAGCAAAAAACACTGAAGTAATTTACTTCTTTCTATTGTCCTTCAGCAAAGACATTTTTGTGCTGTTCTTGATACTGACTTTTCAACTAAATAAACAGGCTCTGTACTGCTGCTCATCTACTTGCATCCCCAACATCCATGCTTCAGGCAGAAAGCTTCCTATTCAGACTCCTGGAAGCCATGGAGGAAACTACTCTTTGGAGAAGGAGTGTGGGGACCATCAGGAAGCCACCCATGGTTGCTGACAATGAGAAACAAGCTGCAAGGAATGTGCAGGACTATTCAGAAAGAAATGACAGTCACTAGATCCACCTCAAAGGGCTTAACTAGAGCTTGCTTTGTCTAGCAAAACTCTCTTCTGCATTTCCAGCCACAGCCTCTGACTGTGGAAAGGTCCTTCTTGCCATGAATAACCTGAAAACAAATGCTTCTTTCTCCATTAGGAAGGGCAGAAAAGCAGGGAAAGTCTGCTCCAAACTCCTACTCCATCTTTAAGGAAACAAATGCTAAGCCACAATCACCTTGTGTGCTGAAGTTCGGGGTCGTGTTCCTCTCCCCCAGGCTCGATTCAGACACTTGCTGAGTGGTACCAGTGACCTAAATGAAAATTTGTAATGAAAGATGTCATTAATCTGCAACTTACCAAACAAAATGTAGTGCTCAGGATCTGAAGGACACACCTGACAGTGCTGAGTCACTTTCATATGAGCTGCTATTCAGATTGAAAGCTATTTAAAGTATTTTACATCTTTGGGTCAGGAGCAAATGCAGGGCAAAGGAATATTCTTAATGCAATTTTTCATTTTTCCAGAATCTGCAAGGTAAATTTATCTTGAATTCACAGGCACTTGGGGCTGCAGGCTCACACTACTAAACTTAATGTCTGCAGTGCTTAAAACCAATGGTTTTAGTACAAGCAATCTCTGTTTCTACAGTCTGTGTTTCTCATATTAGGCTTTTTTTTTTGTTCACCACATCATATAACCCTAAAATATGAGAGAGAAAACCAGAAACCACAAAAACAAGCACAAGAGCAGTATTTTCCTTGGGTTACTTGTGAGGATGTTAACTCCTAATGTGTTTTGAAGCCCTACACCATCGTTGCTGCCCAAGGTGTTGATGCAGAGTGCTCTCCAGCCTGCTGGAGATCGCTGAATGGAGACAATATCCCTTTTTTCTGAAGGGATGGATTCACTTTTGAGAATCATGCGAACAAAATATAGAATCATTCTGGCTGGAAAGACTGGATTCATAAACACCTGAAATTTCGGAAATTTTCTTTCTACTGATTTGAATAGACTTTGGATTGAACCTTGTTGCCAATATCAATTTTTAGCAGTTCTTTGGGAATGTGATTACTAAAAAAAAGATTCCAATAAATAGCTGGTAACAATAAATGAGAAAAAATATAAAAAAGGTTGAAAGGAATGAGATTGATACCGTCTTGAGCAGAAAGCATCATATCTGCTTCAGTCTGTTGGGCCACAATTAACTAGTAGAGCTTATTATGGTTGGTGACAGTCTAGAAATCAGTATCAGTCACCTCTGTGCAAACCTTTTTGTCAAGCGCTTAATCTGTGTCTGGCCTTCCAAAAAATTGGATGTGACACAATTAGTCTGAAGCTATCAGGGAAAGAGCTTTCATTTCACATGCCAGTGTAGATTTAAGCACACCTATAACTTACTGTGCTCACAGTTTTATTTTTTGTATCTATCTATCCATATCTTACTATGACCAGGAAACTTCTTCTGATACAAATTTCATTTTAAAAAATTATTTTAAGGGTTAGCAAATACATCTCCATACAAAGAACAGTACCAGAAATACTTTAACTCAGCAAGAGATGGATAGAGGACTGGGAAGCAAAAGTGAAATCGCTCATATTTTTAGAAAATTCCCTTGGAAATTTCTTAATGGATCTTTCTTTATTGTAGCAGAGTACCACATCTGTGGTAAAAAGTAAAATGTGGTGTCACTCGAAATCACAGGTTGTTCCTGGGATCTAACTGTGGAAGTTCTGGGAACTAACTGGAAAAGTAAGAAATGTTCACAAATGCTCTTTGTTGTTGTAGAAAATTCAGACTGACTACATTTCGGAAGAAACAGTATAATGTTTTAAGGGTGTTTGTTTCTTTTTAAAAATCTAGGGATTCTAGGGGCTTTCATAAATTCTTAATCTAAGTGCTTTCATAATCACTGACTTAATTTCTTAATCACTGACTGGAAACTATCTGCTGAACATTTGTGCTGAAACATTTATTGACACTCTACATTGTCTCTGAATAATTGCTGAATGTATTTTATATGCATTTGGAATTGATAAACCGTCTTGCTTGGGGGAAGGAGAACCAGGGTTTTAATTGTAGGAGGTAACACTGACAGTTTTGAAGCCAGGTCAGAGTTTTGGTTCACACAGGGACAGCACATGGTTTCATGCAGGTCCCTGCACAGCCAAGGGGAACAAAACCTTATTGAATTCCACATCCTCAGACAGTCACTAAGCCATCAATGGAAAAAAAGGAAGAAAACCTGTGCTTTTAACAAGTCTGCACAGCCTACAGGTTAGAAAACCTTATAAAACACTGTCATTGATTTAGTTCACCCAGAACCCTGATCCGTTTGTTCTTGTCTTTTCTATATCCCAGTCAATACTTTGCACGGAAAACAGTGGGAAAGCCACTTTTTTTTTTTTTATAGTCATGAAATGGGAATTCCTAATCAGTACAGATGACAACAGCAATTTTGACATGGATGCAACCACTTAAATTAGCACTGACATTTGTTGCCCATAAAATGAATGCAATATCGAGTCTAATTTGGTACAATTTAATAAAATTCTAAGGACCTCAATCCATTTAAAAACAAATAAAACCTATTGCTTGATGCACAGTAAAAGGTTTTACAATTATGACATTATTACATAATGGTTCCCAGAAGCACTTTTGTAGCTAAATCCCTGCCATGATTTCCATTGCCAAGCCTGCCTTTGAGGGATTTATAAATCTCATTATTTCAGTTCATACTGTACTGTGCTCTATGGGAGGATTTGCAGCATGTAAGAACTCAGGTCTCCATTTTGTTCTTCTTGTAGACCCAAAACTGTCTTAGACTTTGGCTCCATTCTCCATTTACAGCTCAAGTGGGACACTAATTGCAAAAAACACATGAAGGCTTTTATTGTCAAGAAAAATCTGTGGCTACAGTGTCACTGTAGGCTTTGGTTATCCCTGCCAGTGAGCTTCAGTGCTGAGACACAGAGCCTGTCACAGGCTCTCTGAACAGCAACAACCAGGTTCATATAAACCCACTCCTGGTAAGAAACTCTGTAACTATCACCGTTAGAAACCAAAAGTCACCACTCATCTTCACTCGTGACTCGAACAAACACCTCTGGAGCTCAGGTGGCCAGAAGTGAACAGGCAAGGTGCTGAAACCAACCCAAGATGCCAAAAATTAACAACGAATACACCTACTTATTAAAGCCAAGCTCTTCTTGCAAGAGCGTGACTTTGCAGCTCTAAGTCACATCTTGTTAAATTATATTTGTGTTACATGCTCGTACTATTGTGCTGCTGCATGTTGATGCTCACACACCAAGAGTGGTACCAGTTACAAGAATGCTCAAAATCATTTTGTGCTTTACTAAAAATAGACACTTTACTAATCCTTACTTAGTACCACATGTGAATTCTTATCACAGACACGAGCCTTCTCTTTCCCCCCAACCATGCATGATTCATCTCACTTTTGTCCATGTTTTTTATTACTGAAAAATATTGACTTCTCCAAGGCTTGCAGGTTCATCTGAGTTACTGCAAAGGAAAAAGGATAGAATTTGGATAAAAAGTATTCTAGAAGGAGACGGCCTTGAAAACTCCAATTCTGCTGTTCAGCAAAGAACTTCACTCACAAGCAGTTTATACTGATTCATTTTATTATAGCCAAATAAATCAAAAGTAATGCAATGTTTGGCCTGTTTGCTGTGTTGGGTGGAGGGTATAGTACAAGGCCAGGATCAGAAGAGCTGTCAAAAGCTGCTTTGCCAGTCACAGAAACCGCTAAGTTAGGCATATCTTGGCCAGATTTAATTGCATTTTTGTTGGAGGTTTTGCATTTCAATGTTCTTTTTTCTCAGACACTTGTCCTATTAATTATCTTAATAATCTTCTTGTGTATAATAGCAAAAATTTGTATCATTTCTTTAGGTTTGTGGTTTCAATTCTGGTTTCCCCCAGTGTGAAAAAAGTCACTAGGAAAAATTTCAACGTTGTATTTTGGGGAAAGGCGAAGAAGTTCCCTCCATAATGGGAGTGCAATTTGGCAACCTGAACACATGCATTTCCTCAGTGTTCTATGAACAACTGATAAACAATACCTAGAATGTTTGACTCCTGGAGCTTTTACTTAAGCCTGCAAGAAATTAGAGCTTCTAAAAGCAATTGTAAGTATTTTCCCTTTGTGAGAGCTGATTCAATTACCACAAATCTCTTCAAGCAAATGCTCAAATCAGCTCTGGCTGTACCTGCAGATACATTGTAATTCCAGTTTCAGCTCAGTCGATACTGTACAGTACAGAATAAGGCAAAAAGTGTAATGTAAATATTTGTCTCAAGTACACTGGATCCTTTCTGTAAGTTCAGGGTACAGGTGTTCTGCACTCTTCAGGAGTAATAATTTCTTGCCATGTAACAGCAGAAGCTGATCACTAAAACCTGTAACAATCAGGTCAAGCAATAGAGAACTACTCTCCGCTGTTTCATAGGAAGTAAAATTTGTTAAACCCTTATAAAGAAAATGGTCTGGAAAACATTTTTAAAGAATGTAAGTATTTTCTAATGGTTGTTCTTTAAAATTTATCTAGAATTGCTTTGCACCATGAAAATCTGAACACAACATAGAGAATTTCCTTTGGCTTTCCTTACCTGACTGGCAGGCATCTCTCCAATCACTGCCTCATAAGGAGGGGGCAGCTCACTTGGATACAGCATTCCTGGGCTATTAATGGTCACTTCATATAAAGCACCAAATGGGGAATGAGGGAAGTCCAAATGGAGACCTCTAGATAAAAACATAAACAAGCAAACAATTAAGAAATGGCACAGGATTTATTACCTACACAACAGTGATGTAAAGACTTCTCTGAAGTCAAAGCCAATACACCACAAAGAAATACATTCAAGAAATTTATTAGACATCCAAAACGAAGCCCTCGTTCACAAGATAGCTTTAACAACTGTTTTTTATCTAGGATGCCAGCCATCTTTACCAGCCTGTTTTGCCATCATTAATGTCCTTCACTACTCCAAATTAATACATATTAATTGCAATGATTTTGTTAAAAAATTAAACCTCATACTCAACTTCAAATGTATAATGTTAATAGCTGTGAAAGGATCACTTACAAAGGGATCTTTGCTCAAAGCTCAGACATTGTTATCCTTGTCTTAGCTAAGTTCAATCATTTCTCTATTGCAGCAGTGCTTTAACACAAGTATTTCCAGATGTAGCCTAACAAGTTTGCAAAAAACTGGACATAATCTCTCTGGAAAAGAAGAGCCTAACGTAAGTGAAGGACATTATTTGGCTTCGTATTCTTTGAAAGAGCTCCTTAGCCCACATCTCAGAACCAAGTGCTGACTGCAACAACAGAGAAGGAGAATCACCTCTGTGCCTCCCCCATGGGTGTGCAGGTGTATTCCGGTGGGTAGTAGGGAGGGGGAGGGATTGGTGGGATGAACTCATCAAAATCCAAGGTTTGGTGCAGGACAGTTCCATGGGGAGTCATGCAGTCAGGATTAGCAGAATGTGGCCTCTGTGGCAGAAACTGAAAATGAACAGGTAAAGTTCCTTCAGATGGTAGAAACATCATCACCAATATCAACAATTTTAATAAAAGGTCAATATTAGCAACCCTGACCAATACCAAATTAATTAATATCCAAACTGAAATGAAAAAGGCACTTCTGGGAGCATAAGAATACTTGTGATCAGTGAGGAGGGTGAGTCAGATTGCCAAAATACAGCACAAGGTTTTACTAAAGACAGAGGCCGTGAGCCTCCAAGTCAGTCAGTCTTAGGATGCAGGACACAGACATTTACAATTTAATGGCTTTTCAATAAGTATTTCTACATTGTATAGCGTTTTATTATAGCCCCACATAACCAGTTCTATTTTAATAACTGATGAACAATAGATATAGCTACTAAAATAACTATTTGCATGTTTTTGTTTCCAATCTGAACTGCCTTGCACTTACAGAGAAAAAACCCAGAGTGCCAACCCCCAAAACAACCCCAAATAAAACTAACTAGAAACAGGCTACTACACAGTCATTATGTTTTGAATAAAACAACTGGAAATATCCCACCTATTTTTCACTTCCAATGAAGGGGTCATTTATAACTATTCTTTATTATTCTTGTAAAATGAAATATTCTTAATAGCTGTTTGTGGTTTGGTGATACAGACAATGCACACTTATATGTGGTATAAAAGTTATAAGTACTGGTATGAAAGTAAGAAAAACACTTATTCCATATACACATCTTAAAACCCAAAAGAAAATAACTGCACTGCACAATAAAAAGTAATAATACTGTGAACTACATCAAGATTTGTGACAGGAACATTATCAGCTTCCAGCAGAGCAGGGATTTAAAGAAGCCATTCCAATACCACTGATATCAGGAACACTCACAAGTGTTCTGGGAAAGGCCTAAACTAACTCAAGATCAGGTATGGACCATCCTGCAGATCCCTCAACCCACACCTGGCTCTACTTGGTCCTCATGAATCAAAGGGGACTAAAAGACAATCCAAAACCACAGAACTTTTTCTTCTCCAGGCAAGCTTCTGCTGTCATATCACTTTTCTTGGATCAGTAGATGACTTGATCTTTAGCTCCTGCCTTTCAAAACAAGCCAGCTAAGAAACTTTGCTGAAGGCACATTTCTTTTTTATACTGGAACAAGACAACATATGTTTTTGTACTGTTGGCTCATTACATTATTGTTTGTTTAAATCCATGATAAAGACTTGGGAAGCAGTAAAATAAAAGGGAAAATGTTTATGCTTAGGAGATCCAGCAAATAGAAAGTAAATTACCTTCATTTTTAATATCACAGTTCTATATTTATCACCTTTTGAAATTTAACTTGGTGTAATCCTGCTGAATTTACATTACCACAGAAATGATACTGGTCTTTGGTGTTTCAAAGCTTGAGTTACATCTTAGTTCTATTAAACTCACTGTTGTTTCAAAGGTCAGAGCTGTAATAATACAGCACAGCAGAGGGTCAGGAGGACCAATATCAACAGTTTGTGAAAATGAAGTATTAGCTGCTCACTGACTGGCTCTCCAGAGATATTTCCACATGTAACTATTAATAAAGAACCTCTCCTGCAGAATGTGTTATTTCCTTACACCCTACAAATAACCAAGGACTTTCAGCCATTGTGTTCTACTCATGGTACAGCACAGAAACAAAGACATAGCATCAGTTTGATTTATTCTTTGTTATGTGAAATGCCTGATGCTCTTTCATCTGCCATGTGAGGAGGGATGCTGTTATCCCAGGTACTATCAGACATTTCTCTATTTGGCTTACAGTAAAAAAAGTTTTTCTTGCAGTCATTTGGTCTAAACTCATCTGATCTTTCAACAGCCATTTCCCAAAGTGTAACATTACATTAATATTAACCATTAAACTCCAAACTTCTGCCCTAAGTGATGTGATCATCAGCAACCATCAATCTGCTACCATCTCAAATACATGGAAGAATCTTTTAGGAAAAAATGAAGCAAGACATACTTCAACATAATTATCTAAAACCTGTAAACATTTATCATAATGAAAACAAATATCTGAATACTCTGGGTCACATTTTGTACACTATTCGACTCCATCAAACTCAGGACTGCACTCATTTTCCTAAAAGAGTTGATAATTTGGGTCATTTTTACAGTCTGGAAACAAAACTATTTTAATTTACAACTTCCTTGATCTTCTCCCAGACTGTTTCCATATACTGCCATGGACCCCGAGCTCTGGTTTGCACCAGAGAACTCGTAGCTCTGTTCCCTCAGTCCTGGAGTTCCCTGGAGCTGGATCCATTCAGCCACATATTGGGAGCGATACCCTTACCACTGTCAGACCAGGGCAATTAAACACACAGCACTTTTACAGCAGGTGAACCATCAGCACACACTTTGTCGGACATGACAGAAGGGAGAGGTTTTACACAGGGCAGAAGGGGCTGTGGTTCCAGGAGGAAAAGGCCTAATGTTCGGGTGCAGTTTATTTGAACAGCAGAATTATCTGCATCCCTTTCAAGATCCGGGAATACAAACCATGGCAACGAACTGTGACCAACACTTGACAACGAGCAGCAGAATGGACACGAAAACGCACATGTTTGGGGTGTTTATAAACAACAGTTTACCTGTGTGATATCATCCTGCTGGAAGGCACAGAAATTAAAGTGAAAAAGGCTGTAAGAGGGAAACTAGCAGGAAATGAAACAATAGCAAATATAAGGGATTACCACAAAGAACAGACATCCTTGAGAAAACAATTGAAAGCTACTAAGTGGAAATTAAGTAATATTTCATTCCATACTACGTTACCTACTGATCTCTGCTAGCCTGCAAAAGCTTATCTTTCTACAGGAAAATGTATTTTAACAATCTTCAGGAGTTAGTCCCAAATAGCGAAGTCTGGCAGGGTTTCAGCAAAGGCTTAATACAAATTTCATAGGTTAAAAAAAGACAGTAATAAAATGCAAACAGCTGAGAAAGCTGGACTAGATAAAGAAACACTGGCAAATACTTTCACACAGAAACACACATTTCTGGTATCAGAAGACAGCTGTTATCAAATAATCAGTCTCAAGATGCTGATGGCAAGTGGGACAGGCAACAGCAAGAACTGCCAAGCAGAAAATGGGGGTGGCCTGTTCAGTCACCAGGATAAATAGGATCAAGTTGCACTCAATATCATGTCAAAAACCACAGCTCACACTATGGAACAACTCACACAGTGGTTCTCCCAGCCAGCCCTGGGATTAAACTAATGCAGAGCAACGGATAGAAAAAGGTTGCAGACAAAGATAAACAGCACTGGTAAATGCTAAATACCCAAATGCATTAAAAGCTTAGCAAAAATGTATAGCTATCAATAGATACTTCAAACATATTTACTAGAAATAAAGAGAAAGCCTACGGCCGTGGAAATCCAAAAGACTCAACCATTTCTGCTGCCCTCCTGGAGCTGTTGGATGCTGGGAGCTTTCAGAAATCTGACAGGCAGTGAAATACAGATCTGGAATTCATGCTCTTCTTTTAGAAAAGAGCTGACCTTACGTTTGAAGCTTAGCATTCAAACTGTTACACTCACACAGGTGTTTTCTCACCCTTGGCCTTACTTTAGTGTGTGAAACGTGTCTGATACTGGACGGGCATTACACAGACCAGTGCTAAAGGGATGTGCAGCACAGACCACACACTGACCACAGAACGCGGTGTGTTTTCATTGGGCACATCTGACTTGGACAGAGTTGAACAGCCTGATTTAAACAGCCCTCATATTGAGGACTACTTAATTTTTCATTTTGTCTGCATTTATGGGGGAAGAGTAAAACATGCTCTCTGGTTGCAGCAGGGAAGGAAGCTGTAAAACAAGGAAGCTGTAGAACACTGTAAACCCACTTCTGCACTCAATACAGAAGTTTGCCATGGCAGCAGCAGCAAGTTGTTAGGAAGCAGAGAATTAGAAGCACAGTGCTAGAAGTACCCCCCTTGCAGAAGAGGTAAAAGTTTTTGAAAATGCAGTTATGCTCAAGGGTCCATTGCCATAGTACTGAGAATTCCACACAGCCAACAATGGGGCTGGACACCAGTGACCTCCTCTGCCAGCTCACAGCCTGCAGCCAGACACATCAGCTATCCCTGCCCAGCGAAGAATAACACAGCTCTTCTCTCAGTGTTTAACTTTTCCAGGTGAAAGAAACACCATCACATACATACACGTAAAATTGTAAAACTCATTCTCTTTTTGTCAGACCAAATTTCCACCTCTCGCTGAAAGGTCATCTATAAGTTGGCCACTGAAGTGATCAGAAGGTATTATTCATGTTCTGAATATTTTGAGTACACTGAGGTAAAAGCTGATGGAGGAGACCCAGTTAAGGAACTGAAGAAAGAGCAGGTAAGACCTGTCAATATAATTCTCTATTGAAACAGTTCCTCATGTGATACCATGTGGTCCATCCTTCTGCCCAAGGTATGTGAGACTAACAACTCTGCATCAGTGTTCCCAGCTGTGGGACCTCCCCACTAAACATCAGCAAAGACATCCTCTGCTCTGTATATCCTGCAGCTGCTCAGCTCTACTGACCCCACGTAAATGCCACTGCTGGGAGTCACTGCTCAGCAATTACAGCTTATCTAAACCACAAGTGCCATGTATCAATATGTGACTGGTGCTCTAAGGGAAACTTATCTGCAGCTTTTCCCATATCTGCATGTAATTACCTCTGCCTTCCATATCACACTTATTAAATGTACTGTATAACTTCAAAACCAGTCCTTTGGAGGCTCCAGAGTTCATTATTCTCATTTCAGTCATTTATAAAAATCTGCTAATTTTTGAGAATGGGAAACAAAAATTTCTAATTGCATATAATTAAATATTGGCATGTTATCTTGAGTAAAAGCTCTGTGCAATACACTCGGGTCTGTAATTCTGTCTTCAATTAACTGTCCTCCTGGACAGGTTGCTGTTTTTCTTTTCTGAAACACTGGAATCCATATCTGCTGAAGGGAAATGTAGACTCTAATTGTCTGCAAGAACAGAAGGGCCATGGTTGACTCTTGTAACTTGTCCCTGATCTTAAAGTGAAATTATGAGACAGAAGATATTTTGATAAGGAAAACACATTCAGATTTTTCTGCTCAGTTGTTTCCTGTTGCTGTTCCTACAACCACCACAAGCCATTAGCTCTGCAGCCACATGGGCACTGCTCTGTGATATCTTTTTTGAAGTACTGACCATATTTTAGTCTTAAATATTCTTATTCTACTAATAAAATGTTTGGTGAAAAATGGTACATTTGTTAAAAATGTCAAAAGATTTCCTGACCAAAGGTTTGTATTTATGGCGGGTGTGAGCGGAGTATTTATCCAACCATATTCACATTTAGGATCTTTCTATGGATGTACATTTTTTATTACTATTTCACCAGAATATGGGGGTTAAACAATGCCAGCAAGATACCATCCTCATACAGAGATGCTTTCTGTGAGGCATTTGAGTAGAAATACTAACTACAGCCTATTAAGATAATGACATGCTGAATTATCATTAGGACTGATGAAAACAGTAATTAAACGTTACAGCTTGCATGTGTCATCATTACCTTATTTTCTTTACAAATTAGGTATCACATAACATGAACAGCTACTAACAGTGATGGTGATAAAATCAGAACACGTTCAATGGTATCAGTGCCAGCACTTCCAGGATAAGAACTGTACAAACATATCTGGAGTGGAAGGAGGACTGGAATAGGTGTAATTCATGCTTTAGCTTGGCCACAGTGGGTGTCATTTCTTGTATTGCTTACTTGAATCCAGGCAGCTACCTTTTGAAGAAAACAGGGTGCATTTTTGCAGTAGCCATTCATCAGACAAGATGCAAACTGAAACTGCCTCAGGCAACAAATGAAATATCATGGAAGTGACAGTTTGGTTCTTAAGAGAGGTTTCTTCACATTACAGAGCCTTGATATGATCTGATTTGGTTCACATTTATCTCCTGGAGAGGTGTGTACATAGAAAGAACAATTCTGGGAAGCCTTGCAATGGAGTGCAGCCTTAAACTCTTAGAGAAACACAACAAATGCCTTTTCAATGTTTAGCTATGGTATCACTCTAGCAGCTTCAGTACAATTGGTAGAGTTTCTTTGCCTCAGCAAATGCATATACTTAACAGAGTGAGAAAGGTTAAAGTAAAATGAAAATTTTGGGGTACTTTCTGAAACAGTCAACTCAAATAAGGAACAATCTAGAAAAATATAAAATAAAATATAAAGCAATAAAACCACTTTGAAGTATTTTGCAGTATTTTTTTCCTTAGCACTTGAAATAAAATATTTGTTAGGTAGGACTGGTTTTAAACCAAAAAAACCCTCTTCAATTTCATTGGAAAATTACTGGACAGCTTGTGTTTATGTTTTTAGGACATTTTTCCTAAAGGCTGAGATGTCAGAAGACAGCAGTTTCCAGTAAAGCACATCAGTTTGCCTGTACGGATCAAGACACTTGCTGTATGCAAAAGTCATCAACAAGCACAAAATCACAGAATCATTGCTGCAGATTTTCTTGAGATTCTTACACCTGCTTTATGTTGCTAAGCAATAAACTGGAATTCTTTGAATTTGCAAAAATTACCATTCTAACGCATTAATTTCTGAGACAAGAACGCTAACACAGCACAGGAATCACAGAACTGATTGCTCTAATGATAATCTAATGACATCCAAGGAGGGTGTTCCCTATTGCCTCTTCTTGCTACAGGAGAGCCTACGGAGCTCCTGAATACTGTAGAACAGAGTGAAACAATCAGCACAATAATTAAAACCTTCTCAGCTATGAGGAGTGGTAGCTCTTGCTGCTGCTGTCAAACTTCCAACATGGTACAACCCACCTAAGAGAAGATGCAGGCATCAGTGAAGAGTAAAAGGAAGAAGCACAAATCCAGCATTAACAAGCAAGAGAAAAGGAAGTTAATCAGATTTCTGAGTGTAGTAGAGCAAAGAGGAACTGCAGATCATGGGACAATAGGCTGCAAGTAGTGAAAGAAAAAGAAATCCTCAGGTCAGAGTTCAGCTGGTCTAAGTCAGCGTAGCCCCAGGGAAGTTACGCTCACTTAGGCCCGGTAGGAATCTGGCTCAGCAACCTGAAAAAAGAAAGGGAAAAACTGATAAACAAGAAAAGACTGGGATTGAGCAGAAATATATATATATATATTTCCCTTCTTCTGTGGAGAGGTAAGAAAATTCTTGTCAATGCAGCTGAAAGGGTGGGAGAACGGACAACTAAGCAGGAAGACAGAAAGCTGGAAACACAAAGCATAGGAAGAAAAAGAAATTAACATAATGGCAGCATTGCCAGGTGGGAAAGAAAGAATCTTAAAGACATCAAGAATGAGGTGGCAGAGAGAAAAATGATGTGCTTCTAAGGAATTTGACTTCCTGTTGAGGTCACTGCTTCTTGCATATGCCCATCAGAAGCACTTTAATATTGTTCTTGGTTCATTGTTATCTATTTCTTTTTATTCCTCTGACACTGCTAAATACCACTAAGTGTAGATCAAGATTCCTGGAATACATACACTTCTAGGTCACTGCTACCATTTTTCCACTAGACAGACAGATTTTTCAAGGTGTGATAATCTCTTAATCTCACCATCATCACTGCAAGGTGAAAAAGTTCTTTAGTCAGTGGGCATTCTTGCAGCAAATATGGAGGGGAAGAGTGTGTGAAAAGAAAGAATACCCAGAATATGATAAAATCCTTTAACATTTAAAATGTCAGTGTCATCAACTGCAATGATTATTTCTGTGAATCGTTTCACATCCACACTAGTGTTATTAAATAAGCACTGTTTACAAGCCTCTATAAGCCTTCACAATACGCATACACAGAGCCCTACAGCGAAAATGCATTCGTGTACTATTTGTAGTCATTACCTACACAGATGAGCCTAACTTATTATTTCCATTACTATGTGAAGCAAACACCAGATCCCAGACTGAAGATATTCTATAACTGGGTTTGAAACCCAGTGACTAGAACACTTGTCTAGAAAGGACAGCCTTATCTCTGTAATTAATGCACTTAAATCAATATCCATGGCATCCAGTGTATTTCTAGTTATTTATTTATATTTAAAACAACCACATGCCTGCATGTCAGGTTATACAACATTTCTGTGTAGCTTAAATTGTTTGCAGCTAACTTGCTGGACCAGTCTTCCATCCATGCAAACTTTTCCAATAGAAGATATACAAATGGCTAGTATTAGTGTTTGCCCTCTCTTGTTAAACAGGACATTTCCTAGATTAATCAGCAATAGAGCAAGGTTACAAGCAGTGTAGCTGGCCTGAAAAACAGAAAGGTTTTTAAATTTTTCTTTTTCTTTTTTGTCTCAGCATTACATTGAAACCTTGTGAATCCCAACACTCATTTGGAATAGGAAAGCTGCCTTTGTCCAACTAAAACAAGACAGCATCCTGTGATGCAGCTGACTATGTGGAAGACTAATGATCCTTTTCCCTCTTGTTTTGAACACATATGCTACTCTGAAGCTGAACATGTTTTCCTCATGAAAACACAGTTATTGGCACAGGGCCAGTTCCAGTTTTGAGCTTATACTTCTCATACCAATCTAGTAGTGAGAACTGGGATCTTAAAGCTAAGTAATTTCTCTGGGGAGTGTGGAAACTGGAGATAATATACAAGTGATGACAGCAAATGTAACGTGCATCTGTAACTGAACCTTGTTAATAACCTCGTTAACAAAAATAACAACTCCCAGTTGCAAAATCCTGATCATAACACTCCACTATAATATAAAAACATTTAAAACACAGCAGCTCCTCATGCTGCATACATCTATATGCTGTATTTATACAGACGTATGCAGACAGAAAACTACACCCATGTACACACACACTCTAACACTACACAAAGACATGCAAATAGGCTTAAGTTTATAAGCAAAGAGTAGGTGCAAATGAATATCCACAGAGAAGGACACTGTGTTATGCTGGACAAACCCTGTGTTGTCACTGAAACATACTCACCATTTGCAGAAGATCAGAAGAAACCATCTGCATGCAACACATTGCTGTTGCCAAAGCACAGACAATGGTGGAGATGATATTGAGAGCGCACACACTGAACAACAGGTCCTGCGAAGAGACATCAGCAGAATATCATCTCTTATCTCGGGCACACAAAGGACAGGAAATGCTTGAGGAATTTGATAACAAACACTGTCAACATCTTTCAATTAATATGGTCTCAAATAACTGGGTAGAACTCATTTAGCTTGTAATCTTTTTCAGGTAGCAATCCATAAAGGCAGCGATTACAGAAACAAACATCTTCCCTTTCCCACTTCTCACACATTTGCAATTAGATATTTCCTCAGAAATATTGATATTCAAATTTCCTAGTTCCCCAAAAAGACAAATTAGTCTTTCACAGTGGACTCCAAGCCACGGCTATCACAAGAAAGATACTATGAAAGACACTTCTGATTAAAAACAACGACATGCAGAAATATCATTGCTTTGAGTAGTTGAAATCTACAATGTAGAGTTGTGTGTTAAAAAAATTCTAGTATGAAATAGAGACTTATCCTGTGTCAGAAACTTGATGCATCTGAAATATTTTTACACATTAGAGAAAAGCAGTGATTACACACTCAGGCATTTCACCTTCTACTGATGAATTGAGTGCCTATGGTCATATTGTTAGCTTGGTTTTTTGTAAAGAAAAAGAAGTTTAAAATAGAACACAGAGAACTGGTTTAACAAGTAGAATAAAAGAAACATTTGAATTAAAATGGAAACATTTTTATATCAATGGTGTCATTAAAAATAAAGCATCCATCTCTCTTCCAATCACTAGATTTGTATTTACTTTCTCCACAGCCAGTGAAAAGAAAAGAATTTAGTGTGCTGGCAACATTTCAAAACTACTACAATCCTTGTACAGCAGCTGCATGGCTGTTGTGGCAGTTGTGTGGCTCAATTCTCTGAACAGTCAGTAAAAGCATTTGAGAAAAAGCAACAGAGAGAACAGAAGAAAAACTAAATCAAAATTGCTGCAATACCATGAGTAAAAAACACTCACTGTGTAAAGAACATTCCATAGGATCTAAGTTTAAAAGAGTATTTCATTCACTGCCAGTGCATGAAACAACTTCCATGCTATAAATCGCTGTGTTTTCCCCAACAGTACTGAAACAAATGATAGAAAGGTGCAGATTTACTCCTGCCACTGTAATCGCATGCTCCTCAAGCGACCTTCATTTGAAGATGGAAATGCCAGCCACAGGAACCAGGCAGACAATAAATGGGCCAACAAGTTCTAGTCATTTAATAACTTACACTGAGCCAGATTTGCTCTTGCTGATCTGGTCGGTAGTCTTCTGTCTTCTTGGCCAGCCCCTCAGCCAGGGAAATAATGAATCATCAGCATTAACAGCAAAATACTGGAAGGGCCAATCTCTAACTCACTTACAGAAGGTGATACAGAGGACTCACTCAAATACAAAGTCATACAGACCCACTCAGAGCATTCAAATGGAAGTAAATAGGCAAAGTGATCCCTGGAGATTCAATTGGTTAACGGTGGCAAAAAAAGGAGATTGAGATCCTTCATGTTCCGCTTTCTATATGCAAACCTAGGTAAAGAACACCGAGGCAGAGACAAGATCTAGGGTAGAAAATAAGACAATTTCCTAGCAGGAAGAAACTTCATTCACTGCTTACTACAGCCATTTAAATACAAAAGACTTAGCCAGTCTGAGTGCATAACTTAATACCATTTATGCTAAATAATAAAATCAAAGGTCTAAATTAGGATGCAAAGTGTCTCCAAGATCCTCATACAACTTTACATGCCTCAGGACAGACTTAACTGTGCCTCTAAGTCTCATGACAGATGTTTCTTTGATCTGTTCCTAAAGATCCCACAGCTTCATCCCACTATGCCAGTGTTTATTTTTACCATCAGTGTCCTGGTTATCTCCATCCCACAAATGTAACGCATGGCTTCTTTTCTTCCATAGCTCTTGAGAGCAGGCTGTTACACAGCAGACTTTTATACCTTTGAACCCTATTATCACTCTTGAAGCCTTTTCCACCTTTACTGCACGACATATTAACCCCATTTTCTCCAATCCTCGGCTGAAATCAACTTTCTAGGCCTCTGATAATTTTCATTAATTTAATTTGTTTCACCTCACCTGGGTCCACATTTTTCCTTAAATGCAGAATCCTAAACCAGGCACAACTGAAGGCCTTGCAAACACTGACTGTAGTGTGAGGATTATTTCTTATGCCTTACAAGCTACACTTATCCTTACCCATCCTGAGACTCTCCCTGGCATGCTGGGACAGCTGCACTCTGTTATTCAGCATTGTGGCTTTAATGTAGGGCAGGGATTACTGTCCACAGGAACAGCAGCCTCTTTCCACACACTCCTTTCCAGGCTAAGCACACAACAATTACTGTTCCTGCTACAATCTCTTTGAAGGTGAAGGTACAACCAGAAAATTCCAAGTGCAGTGATGCAGAGTTTTTACGTATTTCATAAAGATAAATAAGAAGCAGACATCTATCAGCCAGAAAATGTAAAAGACAAAGTCAAACAAAGAGATGAAAAATACTGTAAGTTTAAAATTTGAACAGAGACAGTAATAACTAAACAATGATTGTAGAGTCCTCACCATCACCAGATATTTCTTAAAGCAAGACTGCTGCTTTATTTGTTTTGGCTTTTTTATCCTAAAGTCTGTTTCAACTCAAACAGGAATCAAGGCACAACCCACCCTTCTCTGCTCCCCACTTCCCTCACCCTCCCCAAACATTAATCAGCCTCAGGCAATTTACCATTTTCAGGAAATTCACTCCCTGTGCCCTGTAGAAAAAATAATTAGGTAATTCATGACACTCATTTATTCAGCTATAGATAAAAAGTGAGCAGGAGCTAAAGCCCTCCACGGTCAAGCATGCTGCCAGGACAGGGTAGGTGCGTACAGACTGCAGCTGGAACAAACAATGACAATTAAGACGTCCTTTAGGAAATGTCTGTGAAAAAAGCAGTAACCACAACAGGGCCAATCATAACTCCCCATAGCCTCCAGCCACAGACAGCTACTTTACAGGTGTCTAAAGAAGTAGGAAATTTGTATTAAATACAAAATCAGGGAGCTTTAGTAACAGATCTGTAGTCGACCTCTACCAGAACGCTAATCAGAACACACAACACGTGAATCTCTAATGGTGTGAAATACAGTTCTCTGCTCCTCAGAAATGGCTGAACCAATTTTCTCTTGGATGCCTTCTCTGTCTTTTTAAGACAAAAATCTGATTCTTCAGCATGTTTATATGATAATTAATGCTCTGGTAAGTATAGTGTACTAGGTAGAATTATTCTTCTACAGGTTACATATACAAATTTCTTCATCCACCTTAGCTCCCTAACTGCAGAGGACACAAATCCCCTTCAGAGTGGAATCACCTGTCAGAATTGCCTGGAACCATGCCTAGATCAGTCCAGATACACACTCACAGGAATCAGACAGCATTGTGAGCTTTGTGAGCTGTTCCTCTGTGGCCACTTATTTTCCCAAGTAGGTCCCCCACTAAATCTCAAAAGCTGAACTAAAATTTAACACTGATAGTGAAAAAAGCAAGATGTAATTTTATGATACAATTAATTGAGAATATAATATTAAACACTCATACTGCAATATGCTTGAAAAGCAATTTGTCCTAAAAACTGATTTTCTTTGTTTTCCATCAAACTGCTGGGTGATAAAGCAGTCAGATGGTATCAAACTGGAATAAGTAAAAAATTGGTGATTGTCACATCGATAACTCAACTGTAGAAACAATCATCTAACAAAGCAATTTAGAACAGCTGTTAGCACACGCAATTACCTGACAGAAGCAAAGAGATGAGATAGAATCTAAAATGAAAAATGACAATGGCACGAATCCCATCGCCCAGTGATGGGCGCACTGGCAGAGCTGGGTCCTTTACAACCAAAGAACACTCACTGCACATGTGTTCACCCTCCTGAAATTCTGCCCTTCAGAACGTCATTTGTACCTCCTATCACAGCAAATATAAAGGAAAACTGGAATAGCATCACTTCACTCTAATGGTGGGCCATACCCATAGAGTTCCTTCAGCTTAGAAACCAAATTTGTAACTGAATTTGTCTCTAGTACCAGTTACCTTTCAAAAGCATCAAGTAAGCCAGACTAAAACAGGAATATCCAGACATCTTCAAAACTGAACTCACATGCAGACTTTGGTAAATATCTAGTCACTCTCTTGCCTCTTCCTATCATAGCAATAAACTGTGCTGTAAATTAAGTTACATGCATGAACATCAAACCAGAGAATTTGTCACTCAATACAAACCATACCACACAGATGAAGCACTGTTACCTCAAAATATTCACTCTGCTAAGTATTATACAGAAAATTAATCAGCTGTGCTGCTTACACAGAATTGAGAAACTGTATTTCAACCTATTTTGCTCTAGAAGGAAACAAAGTACATCCATTTCATTTTATGAGTTCCAGTCTCAGCAGTATTGAACTGGCAGCAGCTCTCTTTACAACACACGTTTTGTTGGCTGAATAGATTACTCTCGTGTGGAAATAAAAGGTTTGTAGTCTTTGAGGTTCCTAAGTTCTTGGCACTTTAGAGACCTTAGTCAATATACGATGAAAGAAGCAAAATCAGCTTGCTGATGAGTAAAAAGAACACTCTGTAAGCGGCAGCCCTGAACACATGGATCTAAACATCCCCAGCGATCAATGGCCAAAAGCAGCACCACGGCTGCGACGCTGTGGAGATGATTTATTTTCTCCTTGATTGACTTCAATTACACTGCTTCATTTCTTATACTACTGTATCCTGAAAAGAGATAATGAGCAGCAAAGCTTTTTCACCCATGAAATTAGTGTCAATGTACCTCTTTTATTCAAGAATTCAAGGACAACAATCCTTTTAACTCAAAATATAACTTCAGTTGTTCTCCCTGGAAACATCTGAAAAACACGGAAAAATATCTGCTCTAATACAAGGAAGCCTCAAGAATTAATTCTGAGCCAAATGGGTCTCAAACATACATTGAATTGCAAATGGAGAGATGGCCAACACTTCATAAAATGGATTTAAGGTTTGAAAGTACAATATAATTCTCTACTTTACATGCATCTAAAATATTTACTGTATTTTTAAGAAGCAGTGTACATCTGCTACTAAAAACAAACTCAAAAAGGTCTTCTCTGCTTGCCTGCAAGTTTGCACACCCTCCAACTCAGGTGTCTGCATTAAATTTAGTACTGGGGATATGATAGCTAGAGACTCCTGAAAGACTAAGGTTTCATAAAATAAGTGGACAAGGATGGAATAAACAGATCCCAGTCATTCAAAGAGGCACCTTTTCAGCCATGAGAGAAGTTTACAACCATATTAACTCATTGCCCAAGCTAGGAACAGAAAAACTTAGGAGGAAGGAAAAGCAGCTCAACTATTCAGACTCCAAAGCCCACCCTGACCTGCCTGGTGTGGTTAAATATACTCTGAATGTAAGGAATATTTTCAGCTGCCTGTAAAGGAATGTGAAACAAGTCCAGCATTTAAAAATCTGATATGCAATTACCTATCTATGCCAAGATTTATCCAATTTTAAGTAGCTTATGAAGCCTTTCAAGTAAGTCATTCAGCAAAATTAATAATATTGCATTTGGTCTTACAGCACATCTGAGGAAAGGCTGTTCTCATAACTCTATAGAACCTGTTAAGAGCCATCCTCCTCTGTTTCGCAAGCGGAAGCATCTTCTTCTGAATGAAAAAAAATTTAAACATATGAGTAGACTTGGTCATGACAAAACTCAGTAACAATAAATTTGGATTCAAAGAAGAGGAGAGGAAAGAAAATATTCACAAAGACTGCAAGAGCCCTGAGCTACATAAATCTCAAATAGAGATGCCTAACTAATGAATGGACTCAGAAACCTGAAAAAGCCATTTACTATTTATATTGTACTTGAATTTTAGCAGCTCCAAACCAAATATTTATGCTGAAGACAGAGGAGGAAATCAGCTTCTCTCCTTGCCTGATAGTTACAAAAGCATCCTACAGATGGACCTTAAGTAAAATAGGAAGCAATTATGTAAATAGCAAATCTATAAATTCACACACATGTCTGCAGGTGTTCTGGACTGTGTAAGCTGTTAAAAATAATTAAAAATACTCAATTGGATCATTACTAAACCAAAGCAGCATAACATTCTCCTCTTACATGCCAGTATCAGACAGCAATAATACATTACAAAATAATTTAAACTTCTAAATATCTAACTTCGTCATCTCAAAATGTTCCATGTGCATCTTAAGTAAGTTCAGAATACTCTGAGTTTAGAAAGAAAAGATAATTTTCACAGATGAAAGATGTCAGAAAAATTCAGCCTTTGTATTTTAATTAACATTACAAGAAAAACTCAGTTCCTTATAATTTCATCCACAAACTAACACGCTTCCTGCAGAAAAACAGATTAGGTTGATGTTATTGAAACTGCATCCTAAGTCCATCCCATCTGTGGCGATCATCTCATTTTTGGACACCTGATTCTTAATAAACCTTTTAAACTCTTTTCACTAATTGTGTAAATAGGTAGGATTTACTTCTGCTTTCATTTGGCTTTAATTAAGTCAAGTAACTTCCTAACATAGGGTAAAGCTGTTCTACAAGTGTGGTTATTGAAAAAATAATCAAGATACTGAGACACTGACATCCTTTAGAAGCACAGATTATTGGCCCTGAGCACCCAGAGGAAAGCAAGGAACCTTATTTTCAGGGGCAGTTTAGGAGCTACTAATGCAGAAAACTGTAAAAAAGACACCTTCCAGTGAAAAACAGAAACCAGGAAGTCTCTCCACTGCAGAACAGGGCAGATGGATCACACTTGGGTGCCTGCAGATCTTAATGGCAGTTCATCACATCATGCAACTGTGCTATATTTACTGAGGTGTGCAGACAAGACTACAAGTATGAGATCTCATAATTCTAACCCCACCAATTCACCATCCTTGAATGGGCTGAGTCCCCATTACAATAGTGAAATGGCAGGGTATTATTGTCCATTTTACTGTAACATATAACTTTGTGCGGAAATCCCACTATTCACCTAATCTCAGAAATCAGCACTTATAGATCACTCAGCATTTGCAATCGGTACTCATATCTATATATGTGCATATGTGTGACCATACATATTGCAGTGGTAATTTCTTTGTCCTCACTAAAATGTTTGAGTAGTTTATTCAGGGCTTGAAATGAAGAAAGGAGGATTGATTTACAAAAAAGCACAAAGAGATGGTTCATAGCAGAAAGAGCAACAACAAATTTAGAGAATTTTCAAAACAATTATAAAGCCCCCACTGAATATTGTGCAAGGCACAGTTAACATACACAGGACCAGTAGCCACTGCTGGTTTCCCTTCTCCTGTTTGACTGCCTGGGAACAAGATCAGAGAGCTGATATGTGCTGGATTGCTCTGTTCAGAGTGCAGCTCCACAGCTGCTACCACCAAAACCCCACAGATAACTCAGTGGCAACACGAGCTTTTTACCCCACTTGCAATAAAGAGAAGGAGCATGAAACCTACATAATGTTATACACGAATGTGTATAATCTTAACTCTGGTTCTCTACATTTTCTCTCCCTCTGGCTCCTCAAAGGAGTACTTTGAGGTACTCCTCAAAGTACCACAATTGAGCTTTTGGTACCAAAACATCTGTTTCTTTAAAATCACATTGTAGTTGTTAATTGCAATTAAAGAGGGTGAGCCTTATCACTGTCAGCTGTTATCCAATGAGCTGTAATTTTTTCTTATGGGCTTAGTAGAATGCTCTTCTTAAATTTACAGCCAGGAATCAGAGCTAAGCCAAATAGAAAACAAATGGAGAATTAAAACTGAAAAAGATGTAAGAAACTTTCTGAAAAATTATTTTCCTAACTACCCTGTCTTAGATGAAAAGTTCTGGACATAATTAAAATTGCACTCAGACTATACTCAGGGGAACTCCCGTGTTTAAATCCATTCTCTTGTAGTGTAAGCTGACACGTCAATTCCCTTTATAAAATACAGTTATATCTTAAAAGAAATTGTGTTTTGTGCTTGTATTCTGACTGCTGTATTGGTTAGAAACCTTGTCTTGATTTTCAGCATATGTCACTTCTAACTCACTTCATATGCTGCCAATGTCCTCCAAAGATAAACAGTTGTTTTCCCTCTCATTAAAGTTGACCTTACTGACATATTTACAGGAAGCAAACATATGCTCATTCAATCTTTATTTTTACAGAATTCGCAAGTCAGCTTTTCCTGAATGACAGGTTCATGTTTTTGCATCTGTCATACTTTGAGGAATGCCCTTCTCAGAAGTTACCCTCTTGTAATACATTTCACTGCAGTTTGTTATGTTTTGACCAGCAATGTCAAGTTATAGTTATGCTTCTTTTCCACTTACCAAACTCCTGCTACCCAGTAGGTTTTTGCTCTATTACCTTTATCATCCCCATCAAAACCTGAGGCAGAGTTCTTACTTAATTTTGAGGCCATGAAAAATATTTTAACTTCTACCTCATCCTTATTACTTGGTGGTAGCTTTTTTGCTTTTTCTTAACAAGGCTGAAGAACATTTAGGTATTTACTACATACCTTGTACAGGGTTTCTACCCATTCTGAATTTTAAAATATATCTTCAAATACCCATAAAACTTTTATAGCTTTCTCAGGACCTGCCCCGTAATCTACCTCCCTAAGATCCTTCTCACAATGAATTTATCTACTTTACTCCATTATTTTCAATTAATTTTATTAAAATAAAAACTTTGAAATTGAGAGTCACAGATGCAGAGTTAGTTCTGTTGATCATGAAATTAAACCCAGAATTAATCAACATCTGCCTCTCAGGCTAGGGTTCCTTTTTCTGAGCAGTTCCTTCATTGATTCCTTATTATTTTTCAAAACAACATAGCACCAATGCCTTCCCATTTGGTGATAATGAAGTGAAGCAAGGATGGGAGCAATTACACTGAGCTCTAACTCACTTATACAATATTCTTAGTATTTGCTCTTGATTTTTCATCTGGGTTGTTGTAACACAAAACACTACAAGAGTTAAACTTCTTAAAATGTTGCAGGGCAGTTTATAAGCACGTTTCCAGCATTACCCAGAAAGAACACTCACTCTTCTCTCCCAAGGTAATGCCCAGCTGCCTTCATGGTAGGAGCACATCACGAAATACCTCACCATTCTGCAACACTTTGTGTTTCTTTGCAGTTTACCATGACATCAATAAACACCACCTCGGAACAGCAAAGTGAAAGATACCTGTTCTTGCACCTTCCAGCATCAGTCATAGCCAGTTTTAACTTCTTTTTCTTGAATAATCTCAAGCAAAACAGTTACCCACACAAATGCTGATATTGTGATGAAGATATTTTTTGCCCGTAAGAGTGGATGAAGACAGAGAACAGCAGTTGCTGCTCCTTTCATCACACACTTTGTCTTGCTAAGTTAAAACTGCAATAAACTGTTCATTCCCTCCTAACGCACCTTTAGGGTCAGCCTCACTGCATTGCACTCCTGCAGAGGGTTCAGTTTCAGTGTTTCTCCCAAGTTACTGCAGCCTGATGTTTGATGCTGCATTTCACAGCAAACACAGACACCATCGCTGTCGAATTTAATCTGTCGAGAAAAGAAAAGGTCAGAAAAAGTATAAATCAACAGGAACACACTTCCCAAAAATGGTATTTACAGTTACAGTAATGACTACTAAATGCAAAATGAAAATCTCTGTGCAGAACCCTTGGAGCAGAATATTCTCCATTGGTTAATATAAGCTATAAAAACAGGCAAAATACAGAAAGAGGATTCAATATCAGAAACTGTTACCTTTTACACCTCTTTTTGAAAAAAATTTGCTTTCCAGGGGCAGGTGAAACCAGAGCAACTCAACTGAATAAACATAAAATCATATCCAATGTGGGAAAACCAAAAATAACAGAAAAACGTCAGAAAATACATGAAGGAGTCATGATCACAAATCAGTCCTTTATTCCCCAAAGTAAGGATAGAAGCCCAGTGGCTAGATGGTGAGATCTGAATCACCATGTTACTTACTCTTTTGCATTAAAAAAAACCCTGAAATTTCCAGACACAAATCCACACAAAATTTCCTAATGCAAATATGCATTTGCTATTTTTAATTCAGATTGTCCCTAGGATGTTGCCAATTTCCTAAACAAAAACAGCTACCAGCATTCCTTGTAGAATTACCTTGCACAGCCTTATCCATAGAATCATTTCAACAGAATATTTACTTACTACTTAGACCTCAAAGAATGTTTAAATTGTTCATATGATCTTAAAAGTTATATATTTAAATATATGTATTTTTTGTGCTACCCCTATCAGGCTTATGTAGCACTCTCTCCTTACATGCTGGTGACCAGGACAGCAGATGGAAGAGGAAAAATAAGAGTCAATTAAAAGAACATAATAAACTTCTCCAGATGAGGTACAGATGACTGAATGCTTGCTTACTGTGATGAAAGCATGCCCAGGGCAGGAGCTATCTCAGGGGACTTCAGCTCCTGAGACTCCAGATTGCCCTCCAGCCAGCACAATTTGTAAAAAGCTTTAAAAAAAAATAGCTATGTAAATTACACCATTTCCCATATTCTCCAAGGCAACACCGGAAATAATTGTCTATGGCAACTTACAGAGACTGGTCATACCCTATGCCATAGACACTACAAAGAAATAAAGAAAAAACAGTTTGCTCACCTCTGTGACAGTTGTGGGTTTTATTTCTCATTAGCATACAATTCAACTACAAAGCAGCTTGAACAATTTCAGACGGGTTCTTTTCCAATTCCTGTAATCTTTTAATGTTTTCTTTTAAAAGGTGAAAGATCCGAGCAAAACCCAACTAAATGGTTTATGATCAGATGACCTCAGCTCTTCAAGACAATGTAAAATCAAAGCAGTGATGTCACTGGGGAAGTCTTGCTCCCAAACCCCTCTAGAAATGGTTCAGTGACAGAGAAATGCTGCCAAGGAAGTTTGGAACTCACACTTTGAGCTTAGAGCTGTGCCAAGGCCAGGGCCAGAAGGCTACACCAGGCAAATCAATATAAGCTTCAGCTGCTAAAAAGTTTTTGTAACGAGGAAAATGAACTTCAGACAAAGCTTTCTACCGCAAGATCATCTCCTCTGATTCTTGCTGCCCCTGTTTAATAAAGGACAGACACTGACTCATGGTATGTATCTGGCAGTCCTAACGTGAAATACAGATCCCAGGGCTACCTGTATCACATGTAATGAACAGGTGTCACAAAAATAAGGCTGAGAAGGCTGGGTCAAGATTCCCCATTTATGAGAGATTCTCAGTTCATTCTGTAAGTTGTTCCATAACTTTGTACTGCCCAGTAACTCTTCTTTTAATTAAATTCTTAAAATTAGCTAAAAGCTAATTGTTTACATGAAAGTTCTTGCAAAACACAGGGACATCTTAAGAATCACAGCATATTCAAAACCACCCAAGATTCATTACCAGATTGGAAGCATATTATTTTTGGAGCATTTCTGTCAATTTGCCTTGTTGTGCACCTTTTCCTTCTATGTTTGTGAAGTGACTTCTTCGCTAAGTTTTGTTTCTGTAATGGGGAGCAGGACAAAATGCTGAAGGTGTCACTGTATTCATGTTCTCAACAATACCGCAGCTGAAAGCACTCCTGAGCCCTCTGCTCCAGAATGCCCCTCCCTGCCCTGCTGCTGTCTCACACTTGTGCAGACAGGATCAAGAGTTCATACAGCTATTCTGTGACCCAAGCAGTGCCAAAATTAACTTTTTTTTTCTTTTGGGAAGGAAGGAAGGAAGGAAGGAGAAGCAGTTTATTTTTAGCCCAGATCACACCTCAAATGCCATTCACTGTGTGACTTCATTAACAGAGACAGCAGCACTGACAATAAATCTGCACTGGTACAGGGAGAAGGAGTTGGGATCACTCCTTCCAGCTGCTGGGCTGGTGTTTGCCAACGTCAGACACAATTACCTCAGCAGTGCCTCCAAAACTGTCTGTGTTTCAGTCTCTTCTTGGCTGGCAGAGCTCAAGAATAAAGCATCATTCACTTCATCCCCTGCACATACCCCCACCATCCTGTGCATATTTGTATTCTGCTTCGTGATTCTTACTCATGCTAGTCAGTACTCACAGTAGAGTTTGCGTACTTTCATATTTATGACAGTTGCACAGTACACCCTCATCCAAACCATATTTAGGATTTCGAACTTCAGCCAGAGCTGCCTATATGCACAAACTGTCTTGTAAGTTCAATTTGTTTTGTCAAAAAGCAGTACTGTTATTTCAAAAGTCATAAAATACATTAAAACCTGACTTTTATGTAGCAGAGGATCAAAAAAGGACATTCCAGATTTATTACAAATACATGTGCACACACTCACAGGCCTTATGTTACTTTTTTCATCTGTAACAATTCATCAAATTCTGTCAATGCTGCTGAAAAGAAGCTTGTTTGCTTGTTTGGCTGCTAAGTGCACACACATTCCCCACAAAAAGGGCAAATTAGGAATTACTGTTACTTTGCATTCTACCATCTCCTTAAGGCAAATGTAAGTCTTCCAGTAAAAGCAGGAATAGATTTTTCCTTCTTCTTCTTCTTCTAATATAACCTTCAGGGCTTTTTATAGGGAACGTAAAGAAGGCAAGGAAAAATTTCAAAATGAAGTATGAGACTTCCAAAGTTGATAACAAGGCAGGGAAGGACAAGAAAGCTCCACTGATGTACTTATGGGAAGGAACTTCAGTCAGTTCTAGCACCTTGTGCAAAGGGAAAGAGGGGATGATCCAGTAAGGATAAAGTTGCATTGCAGGGAAACATGAAGATTAAAAACTGACAGATTAATAAGAACAAAACAGAGTATATTCTTTTTCCTGGAATTTTAAAACTTGTTTTTCAACATGCACAGACCTGAGTGTAGCTCCAGTGCAAAATGAAATACAAATAAAGCTCATTCCTGAACCTGGGCTCTGCCATTCAGCTCTTTGTGAACCTGCACTTGCTCCGCTTTTCCTTGCTTTGTCTATTCCAGCTAAAGGTAATTCAGGGGAAAGAAGACTCTTCCTTTATATGTTACTATAACCACTGGCCAATTTCAGCTGTACAACCAACAAAAAAAATTTTAAGTAATCTTTTAATGGAGAGATTGACACTATCACTACTTTTCTGAATAATAATCACCTGCAAATTTCATTAAAACTACAGCATTTATTTTAAATGAATAAGTGACTTACAAGACAGATAAACTCAATAAAAACAAATATAGATGAAGAAATAAAAAACAAATATAGATGAAGAAATAAAACATATTTTGTCTTGTGCAGTAATAGTATATAAATTAAAATATATTAATTGTTCTACCCATATATGTTAAGCACAACTTCTAGAGATCCATTATTTGAAAAAGAAATTCCTATACAGAAATGTTTCTCCTGTACACATTAATGAAAAGCTTGAGTGTGTAACTGCTCTGTACACGTCCTTCTCTCACTGACTTATAGCAGTATCTTGAGGTTTTGGCTACAGGATCTGCAGCTAATCATGGGGAAAAAAAATCCAATTAATTTTTCGTAACAAGGTGTTAAAGCTACTGCCCTTTCCTCCCCTCAGTGTTGTATGTTGCTAAGCTGCAGGATAAAGGGCTTCAACTTCACAAATTACACATTCAAAATGCTAACATATGGCGAGCACATTTCTCATATTCACACAAAAATACATATTATGGAATCTACTATAAATCCCCAGTGCTTTAAGCAAAACAAGACCACTGTGTCTCGTTCTTTTTCTTCAAATAACCACTCTACATGTGAAACACTGCTGAATTTAAACTCCATAATACAGTAGATACTATTATCACTTTTAAAGCCATGCACTCAGCATGAATGAGTTTGACAGAAATACCAGAACTAAAACAGAATTTATTTTGAATTTGACTTTTTTACTATACTATGCTTGTAAATTTACTGGTTCAGTTATATGGAATGTTAACTACATTTCAAACCACATGTCTGCAAAGGCTGTATTTTGACTCCTAGAACTGCATCCCCAGAGAGCACATTTGTATCCTAGGAGGCAAGTAAAGGATTTAGATTTGATAATGTACACCAGTCACATAGAGCAGGATTGCACAGATCTCCAACACCAAAGAGAGCCATCTAAGGAATTAAATTTAAATATACACTTGGAACAAGCTGTTAAGAAACTGGGATTTTTCCTTTTTGAGTGAAAAATGGTAATAAAGTAATTAAATATGCTCAGCATAATACAGCACCACCATCTGAGTCAAATCCTGTGCTTAATCATAAAGCAGTGCTGTTCAGTACAGTGCATCCCTCCCAGAGGGTGGTCTATGAGAACAGAACTCTGGAATTGCACATATATGAGCCCTGCAACATGGCAATGCAATACATTCATGTGCAAGTCTCCAAACTGACTGAAATGGGATTTTGAGCAAGGAAAACCTAAAAGGCAATGTCTGGGTAGAAGAGTGTTGCTTTTCTGTTTTTGTTTTTTTTTTTAATAGTTACAATATGCTAAACAGCCACAATGAAATTAAATTGCCCTTACAGAGTACAACACACTGTGGCAAAGCTACTTAGCATTTCATCATGCTCTGAAAGTTCAAACTACAGTTGGAACACTTGTTATTTAAACTCAAATATTTCAGTCACGAGTTTACTTCTGTAGACATCTTTGCAAGTCAGAAAATACGCTAGAATTCAATGTGTGCATACTTTTTTCCTGAGATAAAAACATAAAGATACCTTATAATTTAGAGCATACCACATCATGATAATTTGTATTGTTCTGTATTTTATTTAACACAAGTAACATTTATTTACTTTGGAAATTAAAAAGAAGAACAACTCAGGTTGGCAAACAAAGTATTAGCATACATATACCAAAACATTCCTATTGTGAAATCCACTGCCTGGACAAGTATTGGATGGAATCCTGATCCCACTGACATCAAATGGTAGCCACCACATTGCTTTCGTGAGGCCCGTATTCCACCTATTCTGCTGAAGCATCATTTTTACCATGACACTAAGAAGTAAATCCTTATGATATTAAAACTTACTTTTTAAGGTGGCAAAACATTAAATCCATTAGCACTGTAACTCAAACTTTTCCCAAAATGTTTTTTCAGGTTGTAACACCTATAGATTGCTCTACTAAATATAAATACCTACTTTTTTGGAAATTAAAGGGATATGTGTATAAAACCAAACAAATGAAAAATAGAATCCTTGCCCTTGGGAAGAGACGTGTTTCCCATCACTCACCAACTGACATCCTTCCAGGGACTTCACCAGCTGAGCGTTCTGACAGGAGAGAATGGACCCGGCCAAGTTCAGCATCACACACACTGCAGAGAGCAGCATGAAAAAGGTTATCTGGAAAAAAACCCAAGCAGCCTATTGTAACTCACTTTAAGAGGCAAACAAGGAAAAATATAATTTAGATGTTCATGAACTTCCAGCGTGTCACACAATTACATGGATGGCAACATTTTACGTATTTTAAAGAGAGTAGGGTACTTAATCTGACAGCATCCTCAATCTCGCACTGTAGGAGAAAGCAAAATCAAAAATAGACATGATTATTATATGTTTTCCCCCAGCCATTTCAAAATAATCCATTTATCTCCCACTTTTATCACACACTCTGAAAATTTAATGGGTTTTATTACCAAGCATTACTAAAACGTAAGATTTGAAAAATGTTTTATTAGAAACAGATGTAGTCTTGAAAGAATTTAAATCCTTTTGATGGGGACATGGGTATCTTAAACACGAAAAGTATTTGTGAATATGACGTATCATGAGTTCCTACAAGCTGGGAAAAAAGAGTGAATAAAATTCT
The DNA here is from genome assembly GCA_013397845.1 of Melanocharis versteri. Classification (NCBI taxonomy): domain Eukaryota; kingdom Metazoa; phylum Chordata; class Aves; order Passeriformes; family Melanocharitidae; genus Melanocharis; species Melanocharis versteri. Next base: position 282,086 of record VZTG01004391.1, on the reverse strand, counting down.
GGAGATATATAATGACTCAGTTTTTAAACAACAGTAACAATTAAAGCAGCATCCTCCACATCAACTACTCATGGTGTCAATTACTCCTTTTTTCTCATCTCAAAATGTGTCAAAACAATCATTAAGCTGATTCCATCAGCTTAATTTTCATTTTATTGCTTTAAGTGTGAAAAAACCTGGTCCAGTCAGGGCAGACCAATCTCAATATGTAGGGAACGGCATAAGCAGTAAGAGGCCAAGAACAAATGTGTGCCTAATGTGTGGCCACTCTGAATATTCAGCGTTGACACTGCCATAACTCAACAGGAGTATAAGTGTATTATATGAAATTAGTAAGAAATTCTGTTGCATCTCTTTTCCATATGCATGCTCACAGTTTACAGCCCTTCACTGTTCTCACAAGATGTTATCTTTTGTCAGTGCATGTGCTATGAATATTTTTGACAACCTTAAACCCAAAATGGCTGTGTATTTTCTTCTAGTGCTTTTGGACAAAAACCTCCGTAACCTCCACAGTATTAACCAAAGGACAGAAGCTGTGTTACAAATTTTAGTTGCCAGATTCAGATTCTTCCAAGCATCACAGCTGACAACAAAGGCTGTAACCTACATCAGGTTTATCTATCTTTGCAGTACTTTCTCCATATCAGCATTCATTAATGAAGAAACCTCTACTGGTGTTTTCAAGGTAACCTCTTCCTCTTGTCACTGGCAAAGACAAGAGGGAAGGACCCAGCACTGTCAAAATCATGAAACAAGCTCTTAGAATTCCTGTTCATCTCGGTGGGTCTAAGTCTCACATCCTGTTTAGAACCTGCATTTCAAAGTGACAGCCACTACATGGTATCAAGCACTGAAATTCTCAGTCACACTTGTCGTCCCAATTTTGCTATTTTATGCCTCACTTCTTAATGTCCCAGGCAAGGAACTACCTAATCTGGACATGGAGCTAAACGGGAAAATTCATGTCCTTTGCAAGTCTTTTGAAACTACTTTGCCTCTTGCAGAGCACAAAGATCCTAATAAAAGTAAGTGAAGTATTTCCAATCTCTTTCCTCAATGCTTCTCAGCTAAATACCAAAAAAAGCCTTCTACTGATGGAGTAGGACACACTCAGTACTCTTTATCACAACTTCAGAGGTAATGCTTACCACCACGCTGGAAGCCAGAACAGAGAAAAAAGAGGCATAAAAATATCAATTCCCACATTAACAGACGTTAAAAAACATATTCAGTGTGCTTAATTTTTTTATCACAAATCAGTCTTTTCTAACACAACACAAGCACAGAAGTCAAAAAAACCACACTTGCAGCCCTTTGAAAGAGTGGCCATTGTGGATTATGATGGAGACCCAACACTACACTATGAAACACTATAGATGCAGTTAGATATACACTATTCATGAAGTCAAGTATGCCTAATTTCCACATGGAAATTTTCCTCAGGAAGAGAGCTACCAAGTATTTGCTCTGAGAGCTCAGTGTGACATACTTGCAGGAGTAGTATGAAACTATCAGGAGAGAGTGTAAGATGCAGTTAACCCAATGATCAAGGGCAAAAACTTACACTGAAGTAAACATAGAATTGTCAGATATTGAAGGGCTGTGACATCTTAATGCTGATTTAAAGCTACAATATTATATCATTCACCTTTCTAGTTACAACATATAAACAAGATAAAATATTCCTAGAAATCAAGAAGAAGCATTAATGCCACTAAGCTCCAAAAGTCACCAAGAACTAATACGTGAACAAAAAGCAAAGCCAATGCATTTATTATGACATGGTGGTAGCAGAACTAATTGGGGAAGCCAAAGCTTATATTCTATACAAAGGACTCTATGGAAGAAATGTTAATAGGACTTCCTACTTAAATGTTACCATGGTCCTAATCTAATTCTACACAACTAAACAGTTTGGATGCAATAATTTAAAATGATGTAACAACTCACTGTTTGAGATGTCACCTTGCACATGGACCCACATGAGGCTCCCCTTTTTACTCCATTTCTGGGAACTACTTCGAGTATAAATATGCAGAGAATATGAAGAGTGAGTTTGCATCTTTGCAGTCCCAAGAGACCATCCCTTACACATCTGCACAGAATGAAAATATCAGTACCCCCCATGCCTTTGCAAGGGGGAGCCCAGAATAAGTGACCTTCTATACTGAAACAAAAATAAATATTTAAGCCCTAACCCTAACAGGTTATATTATCTTTCCACTATAAAGGAAGTTGTTTGCAGTTCTCTCTTGAGCACAACTTGACCTTTTAGAAAATTATTAGCATTCTGAGATTATTTGTGAAGATTTTTTCCTGCACATATCTTAAATGTAGATACAACGATACACCTGCCTTCAGAAAGTCCCAAAGTAGATCATCTTAATTTTATGGATACCATCAGAAAAATCTAAGGGATTTACAGAAGCTGATATATTCTCCGCCCTCCATTCTTTTCCATTACTTTCCTTTTTGCCTCTTAATATTTCTCTTTTCTTCACAACTGGCCTCAAGTAATTTATTCTCTTTTGTTTTTACCATAAGCTTTAGACTTCCTTTCATCTTATTTCCCAAAGGCAGTGTTAAAACTGTATTACCTGAAAAACTGAAATCTTTAATCCTTGAGATAGCTGGCTCAAAGCACCTTCTTGCCCTTACTGCATCTTTCACAATTTGTTCTTGAATTGATAGGAGGCAAAAAGGGGAAAAACAAATGAACCAACTTTAGCACGCACCGCAGTTTGTGACTTGCAACAGAAGACATTAACAATTTAGATTTTCTGTCAAGATACAGCTTTCTACCAAAAAATGCAGAGAGAGCAGCTCTGAGGAGGAGGACTTGGGGGTGTTGGTGGATGAGAAGCACAACATGACCTGACAATGTGTGTCTGCAGCCCAGAAAGCCAACTGTGTCCTGGGTTGCATCACAAGCAGCATGGCCAGGAGGTCAAGGGAGGGGATTCTCCCCCTCAACTCCACTGTCGTGAGAGACCTGGAGTGCTGTGTCCAGCTCTGGGGCTCCCAGCGCAGGAAAGACGTGATCCTGCTGGAGCAAGTCCAGGGAAGGCCACAAAGATGCCCAGAGGACTCCAGCACCTCTGCTATAAGGACAGGCTGGGAGAGCTGTGCAGTTCAGCCTGGAGAAAAAAGGGCTCCAGGGAGAACTTAGAGCACTTTCCAGTGCCTAAAGGTGCTCCAGGAGAGCTGGAGAGGGACTTTGGACTAGGGCCTGGAGTGTGAGGACAAGGGGGAATGGCTTCAAAATGCCAGAAGGCAGGGTTAGATCAGAAATTTGGAGGAAATTCACCCCTGTGAGGGTGGCGAGGCCCTGGAACAGGTTGCCCAGAGACGCTGTGGATGCCCTGCCCCTGGAAGTTTTCAAGGCCATGTTGGATGGATCTCTGAGCAACATGGTCTAATGGAAGGAGGCCCTGCCCATGGCAGGGGGTGGAACAAGATGACCTCTCTCCCAACCCAACCTTTTCTACGATTCTATGACTTCCCTTTCACAAATTTATATTAAACCCTGCTTTTTGCCAACAGTTTTGATGGTGATTCTTTAAGTGACCCAAACCACCCACTCACTACTGCATATATACACATCAAGAGCACAGTAAAAAGGAACAGCACATATTATCGTTTGAAGAATTACTTACTTCTACAAGCAGAAAGAAGTTTCTACATGCAAAATAATAAAGTCCTCCAAAAATCATGTAAATATTGTATCACACAAAACCATATTTCTAAAAGCAACATTTTATTTCATTCCTTGCACTTCCATTTTGGAGATATATACGAAACAGGATTGCTTTTTCACTGCTGGCATTTCAACCACTACTTCCCCTGATGGTTTTCAGTGGTTTGATAGTCAAGACATGAACACTTAGACAAAATGTTACCCTCTGTACTGATGAAACATATTAATCAGCTCTCCTATGCAGGGTACTTTGAATAAAACCAGGCATTGCCATGGTAAGCTGGCTTCTGTAAATCTGTCAGTACTCTGTACCTGTAATACTGTGTCTATGCATTTTTTCCTGTTAATTCCTGTCCTGCAGTTCCTGAAAGGTCAGAAAATCATCCTTGAATGAACTTTGGTTTACACTGAAATCACTTGCAGAAAGCGCTTTTTTGAGACACTGTAGTTTGACATGAGGTACTACATGCTTCTTTCCAATCACAATAAATGTGTGTGTGTATATTCAATGGGATTTAAAATATATTCCTTTTAACATACACATTTCTCATTTGTGAAGCAGCAAGAATAGCCAGAGGTAAACGTGCTTGTCTCTGTAAACCACTGTATAAGTAGATTAAAATCTTGCCCCAAGGTATTTTGCTCACAGAACTTTGTCTGACATGAACTGCAGACAGTGTAATTTATTGTTATTTGCGCTACAGAATTTATAGGTTCCCTGACAGAGGTGCAGAAGGATAACACCAGAAGCAAACCTGAAAATTTATGACCACCAAGAGCTATGAAGCAGTGAGATCAGCAATTGTGCCAGGACTGAGTTAATGCAAGATTATCTGGGATACAGACAGAAACTACCTGTTGGATCAGCCAGATGCTGAATGCTCATTACATATTACAGGTTTAAATAGATAAAACATATAATTTCCAAATGAGCCCATTTTTAAAACTTACTAAACAGAAATGGCACTCAACCCAACACTCTTGACTCATGGCTTGCAAGTGTACAAGAAACAACAAAATTTATTTTCCCATTATTTGCCTCATCATAGATTTCTTTTCCATGATTGAATTGTACCACTTTTAACATTATTTTTCAATGCTTGCCAAGAAGAGACAGGATGAAAAGTGTTGGCATTTCAGATCTGTTTAATTCAGTATTCCATGTCGTTTGCCTAAAATAAAATAAAGATTTGAACAAAAATATTTTCTCTAGGTCTAAAGCAATGTTCTGTATTAAATAGGCAGAAATACTCTGCAGTGTGGCACAGCATTGGGCTAAAGATTTTAATGTTTTTATGTTAGGAACTATAAATTATAACCTGTTTTATCCTAAATTATATAAGCCTGTTCAATTCCAGTCATTATTAAATAAAATTACATTTTCTCCAGATTAAATTCCTTTTGACTAGGTCTAATGAGGCTATTTAACTTTTTAAAGGAAAGCTGAAACCTCAGTATAAATACAAAAATCCATGCAACTATTTCTAATTTCAAAGCTAAATACTTCAGATGAAAGCTTCTGAACTTAAACTTGGTATATGTGATTTTATTGACCACGTTATGGCCCTATTAACTTGTTTTCGTTTGGATAGATCTTGGAATTTAATTAATTTATTATTAGTTGCTTGGTTGTATCTTCATTTCTGTATTTTTCATAAAATATTCTGTGGAAAATCTAACTTCAAATATAAGATCTTCAAATACAATTCTATTTAAGATTATAAACAATGCTACTGGTTTTGATTTACAAGTAAAAATGATGCCTCCCTCTGATGGTATTTCATTCATTGCCAGAGTAGCAATCAGTTCCACCAAGAGTCAGCAAGCCGCACCTTTGCAGTGGTGATGTGAATGTCGGCAACAGCCCCGTGTACAAGAGAGGGGCACTGGGTGTCTGCAGCAGAATTTGCATCACACAAAATAACACCTATTCAAAGATCAGAAGAAGTAGTTTGGTTTCCTCCTGTTTCACTGTGCAGCAAACAACAACATCAATAAAGTGAGGGATTTGGGAGTTGCTGCCAAGGCTTTTCAAGAACCCTGGAACCCAAAATGCAGGCTTGGCTCTATATACAGGAACACAGAGTGACAGATAAATGCAAAGATGCATTTATATCAAAACAAATCTCCTAATATCTCATGATAAGAGATATTCAATACCTCCAAGAAATTCCCTGTCAGTAGAAGCAATGGCCATACAGATAATTTCCTCAAGTGTGATCAGATAAAAGACTGTAAGACAGCAGTGAGTGCAGCATTGTCAAATTCTACACACAGCAATAGGTGTTTGTTGTTTCTGTAATGTTCTGTTACAGCTCCAGCAATTACACTATTTATTGTAGTATTTTTTAGGAAAGTGTAAGAGGGGACCTGATTTGGTAATAAAGACCTTGTGCTCTCAACTCAGAGACATTCACCAGAAATTTGGTAGACATTTCAGCATCTACTAATTTTCTGCTATTTTGATTCTGATTAACTCCTTTAGCATCTACATCTTTCTGAACCACAGAATATTCTGAGTTGGAAGGGACCCAAAAGGACCATCAAGTGGCCTGCAGACTACTGTGGAGGAACAGCAAGAGGAGCTATACCCTTTTTTTCAGATAAAATTCAAGCTATCTCTTGAAGTATTCAAGTACTGTGACACACTTTTAGCAGTAACTATCACAAAAAAAGTTTGCAGGTAATTACTTTCATAGCAAGCTGAAGTTTTGTCTAACAATCTAATAGCCTAAAAGAGCAATGGGGAGCAGCCAGCAAATATGCTAAAGAGCCTCACTCAAAGTTTGCTACATGAAAATAAGCACTCAAAAGAAAGAATCCTTCAATGATCTGCAGCTAATACTGCAACAAAACTAATCATATAATTTTTACTATATGTGCAGGCAGTCAAAAGAAGTAATTTTGACAATTTTTTTAATGTAGTAGCTGTATCATTTAATTTTTATCACTGACATTTCCATTTCTGTACCACTGCTCCCCTAAGTAAAAAATCCATGCACATGAAATTTAACTTAAAGTGTTGTTTTGAAAGAGAAAGAAATCAAACAGCACTAACCTATTTTAATGCTACTTAAAATGTTGTCAATTTGAAAAGCTTCAAAAACAACTGCTCCAGCTGTACAGTCAGGTGAAAAAAGAGGAGCTGATATCCAGTGTGATGATAAAAACTTCAAATATAATGCTTTCTGAATAGAATTTTGACCATATAAACCAGATCTAAAATTTGCAAGTACCTCAGCCATATCAGTTTAATTTTCCATCCAACATACTCTCCAAGGAAGTAAAAATTGAAACTTTTTAAAAATTAACTAATAAGACACTGTTTCTCAAAAATGTTCCATGGCAACAGCAGAACAGGAAAAGAAAGCTGATGTTTAGGGTCTTTAGACATTTAGGATGTTAGGAAAGACAATGTTTTTCTAAATTAGCTTTGTATACAACAATCTATATTTAAACAAAGTAGTCAGATAAATCAGTAAATAGAAATGAATGTATTTTTTTCAACAGTGTGAGTAGTCTAATAACTTTTTAAAAAATCTACGTAAGACTGAATTTATACTTCCATAACAACTGCATAACGGGTTCATCCACCTAAACAATACATTACTTTTTGCAAGTGTCACATTGCAGGAAGAATTCACCTCTATGCACGTGTCAGTGAAATGCTACTCCATACAAATTAACCTTCCATAACATCTGTAGCAGAATTCCCTGAGGACATAAAGGCATGTGTTGTCCTGCTGACAAGGACAGGCATCAAAGGCTTTGCGAGCAGCCCTTCCTGGCAGCAGCGTAATGAGACAGCAGCAGGATGTAAAGGTCACACACACAGATATTTTGCATCTGTCTTTCCCTACATATTAATAGCAATTAACTGCTCACGTGCAATTATTCTCATTAATTAAGAACTGCATGGTCTCTCTGAGCCTTCGCACACCAGAACTCTGACTTTCATCCCTGAGGAGGAAAATTCTGCCAGGTGAGCGGGGTCAGGAGCCACGACTGCTGATCTCCACCAGGAGCACATGAGCATTTACAGTACCAGTTTCTGAGGCAAGGCTTCAACGTGGACAGCAGCTTTTTCCAATTTGATTGTAATGTAAACTCGCTATAGTTCTGGCCATTTCAAGAAAAATTGCACACACATCTCCAAGGAAGACTCACATGAATAATTTGATGGAGATCCATCAGTAAATGAACTTTAAGATTTCAAAGATCTTTCCTCATATATCTGAAGTAGAACTTAATCCATAATGCTGTTGGAGGTTTTATAGTATCTGTAGTAAGGAAACTCAAACACTCGATCACACATATGTCTAGCTCAGGATCTAAACTGTGATTTACCAGGCAAGCAAATCCCACTGAAATCATGGTATTTTTCTTCAACAAGCACAGGCTAATTAGATTCTCTTTGGGTAACAGTGCATTTCCTTCCATCTGTCACACAAATAAAACTAAAATCACATGAGTTTTGATTGTACAAAGAGTGAGGTATCCATTCCCAACTCCATCACGCCTCAAAATATTTTTATTAGTTCATACAAATATTTATTCTACTTTTAAAAACATTTCAAATGCAGCTCATCTTGTCTTGAATAAATTTTTGAAGCTAGTGTTTCCTCACCATTTGAAAACAAAATACAAAGTTTAACAAATAGTTCCTGTGTTGCCCAACTAGCCAGCCCCAGTGATACATGACACGAGAATAATTTACCAAGGAGGAAGAAGAAATGCTGAAGCAAACCAGACTCACACCAAGAAAGTGTTGGAGAAATTAGACTGTGCGAAGGCTGCCAAGAACTCCAGGAGCAGATGGGATGCAGCCTGCATTTCTAAAAGAAGGAGCAGATGAGATGAAAGAACCATCAGCAGATATATTTAGAAAGCATGTGAGAACAAGGGAATTACTGATGGACTGAAGAGAGGTGAATGCAGCACCCATAGCACACCCTTCATTCCAAGCAGCAGCAGCAGCACTGGGACTGGAACTGTGACAGTTTCCTACAGCAGGAATGAGCCAGCAGGAGCTGCTGCCATGGCAACACGATGCAATGGGAGCAGATGGGGAGGAGTAGGGGCTGTTTAAGGATAATTATGAAGCGCTTGTTTAGGCAGGGGCAAGTGTTCTGCCTCAGCAGGGTTTGTCTGCTCTTCAGGAAAAGCTGCCTGTGGTCTTTTTAAGCTCTGGCACTGGGGATAACTAATTAGCACATGGATGCTCAGCAGAGGAGTCTGGATTCTCACATCAGTGACAGCTGGTGGCAGCTGGGCCCAGAAGCAGGCAGCCTTGGTCTAAAGGGCATCACAGAGATGCAGACAGAGACCCAGGCAAAAGAAAGCTTTAAGAAGTGTTAAGCTGTAAAAGAGGACTTAGAATGTTCATTCTAAAGAGATGCTTCACCCTGTGACATCTTTTCTCCACCACTGCAAAGATTTCCCTGATTCACTTCTTCTGATTCCATCTCAAGCGTTGTTTCTTTCTCATCCAGTTCACAACTTTTCTGGGTCATTGTCCACTTTTTCCTCTCCTCCTCGTCTGTCAGGTCTATTCTAATGAAAGGGCACTTGGGGTAGATTTTTCTGTCAGTTGTTCCACGATACTGAAGAAGAAAGACGGGAATCAGCAGTCTAAGCTAAAAAAAACCAGCAATAGGCAGTGCATGTTTTAAAAGCTAAATGTATATGTTAATCTACCTGTAAAAAAAAAACTTGGAACATGAATGTAATCAGAGTTTACACAAACTCAAATTGCAAGTTTTGATGACCACACTTTTCAGATCTCCTACTCAATCTAACAGGAGACATTATTTCATGACCTAAACCAACAGTTCATACATTGGGAAAAGACCTCTCAGGGCATCTGTTTGAAATAAATATAAAAGAGAAGCAGCTTCGATGAAACAAATATATTTTAAATCTACTTTCAAACTGATGTAACCGGGAGTGTAGTTATCAATAAATACATTAACCTCATTTCTAGATCCTGTCTCGCAGACTTTTAGCACAACCCCAGCCATGCTGCAGTGGTGTGCAGAGACAGATGATGCAGTTTGGTGACCAGACCAGTACAGCCATATTAGTGCTTTTTACAAGTAACCCCCACTGAAGAGACAACAGGAAGGCAAGAGGCAAAGTAAAAATGTTATTTACAGCCTACACTTTCTTCACTGAAATCATTCCGAACTAAGATACAAATCTGTTACAATTCAGTTATTTATGGTGCTTGTGGCACTGAATAGCTCAAACATCAGAGATTCCATTATATGATTTCTTATTGACATGGTTTTGGTTCACTTCTTTCTGACCATCTAGGTCTTGTTCTTCTCAAAAACTTTTGATGTCTATCTTCCTCGTGTTGTCAGACTCACATTTCAGTTTCTCCTTCCTGTCCTAGTCCTCCACAATTCTCTCCCCCCACCTCATTTAGCATTCAGCTCCTCTGAATTTGGGTTCATTTCCTTCCATATTCCCAGACAAGAGGTAAAAGAAAAACACTCTGCTCTCAATTCTAAAGCCTAGGTTCACATCAGCTCTGAGCAAAATTTACAGCTTTACATCAGAAGAGCTACATTTTGAACCAGCACTGCATTTGCTTTCCAAACAGAAGTTACTGCAGCTTCCCAAGTTTCTTTTTGAAAGCAGCAATACCCAGCACTCAGCCCCCGCCTAGTTTATCAGAAACTGAAAAGGACTGGTATGTAAGATGCACTTGTTTTCACCCAGTGTTTTGTTCACCTTTAAACTAATGCTTCAGCCTCAAAGACAAGTGTTTGTCTAATAGCAGGGTTCCTAATGAACATTTTGACCAAGGAATTCAAAGAATACTCATGCTGAAATGATACTGCAGAGTGATCAAGGAATCTGTTAAGGCAGAGGATGTTCTGCAGCTCCTCTCAACAGCACACAAGTATCAAAGCCAGCAGTGACACACGAGGTGATGGGTGCCTTCAGACTCGCTGTTCTCCCACGCTGGGCATTCTTCACTTGCTCTTCTCCTGCAGCCTTGACCTGTTCATGCTGACATTGTCTCTCCACTACATAGATCATCTTTTTATTCCAGGAACCAGACATCAAACCTCTGCCTGGGGGTGGGGTAATGGAGGGAGGACAACCTCTTTTTTTTTAATTCAAAGATTTCTCTCAGATTTCATCTGAAAGGAAGCTGTAAATTCTTTTACAAGATGTGAAAAAGACTTGTCGCATCCCTTAAGCTACTCTAGGACCTCAGGTTAAGCAGCATGGCCAGGAACACGTCAACAATCCACCTCACTGAGCAGAATATAGGAAACTTACACTATTTCTATAGATTTTATGATTCATCTGTTTCCTGAAGTTTGATTATTCCTGCTACACTCTGCAATGATATCTAGTGAGAGGAGATAATCAATGAGAAAAAACATTTGGACCAGTTTTACACAGTCATGGATCTTATGGGGCAAGAGTATGTGTGGATATATTAATTTTAAATTATCAGTAATTTCCTTTCTCAACGTAGATCTTTTTCTAATGACTTTTACAGAAAAAAAAGAAAATTATTCAAGTCTGAATTTCAACTAATTCAAGTTTTTCACTGGAATTCTAGAAAGAAAATCTCTCATTTTGCAACAAACTACCAAGCTGACCCAAGATGAATATTTTCTTATAAAGCCAGTTTTTGTATTTAACTGATTCTTACCATGGGTGCAGCCTGAGTCTTTGCACAGCAGTTCATCCTTCTGCCTGATATGCAGGTCGAACTGCAGCTACTTAGGGTGGCTTCTCTTATTTTTCTTTAATAAAGAAAATCCTACGTGCTTATCAAGAAAAAAAAAAAAGAAGGCTTGAAAGGCTTGAAATAATGGTTCATTTGAAGGGACAACACATTGAAACTGAGTTATAGATGCACTGATTTGCGTGTTCACTGGTGCACAGAACTGGATCTGGGATGCACATTTCATAGTAAATGCTTTTAAATAACTATTCTGAGTAATCAAGATCATTTATTAATAAGTAATATTATATTGTGCTCACTGACATTCACAGACATTTAGAAACCCCACCTTTCTGTTCATTGAAAAAAATATTAAATCTTTCAGTTTATTGTAAAAACTCTCTGTTAGAAATGTAAAAAAAATTTTCTGGGGTCACAAAAATGCCAGATGGCAACAGAGAAGCTTTCAACTCAATCCAGAGGCTGAAATAATCTCCTTAGCACAAACAGATTTGCAATTACCATAGATCAGATTGCAACAGAAAAATAATCTGACTGCACAATTTAAAGTTTTTTTTACAAGGTAATTCAGCCCCAGGAACTCCACAAGCTCTTTCCCAATTTTCAGACACTTCCATAAACCACGAGGAAACAAATTCCTACTTCAACACTGCATTTTTAACATTAAGCAATGGTAGTGACACAGCCAACGCTTGGTTTCCAAAAAAGTGACTCTTGAGAGATTTCCCCAAAGCACTACCAACACTCTGAGATTTCATAATTGAAAACAGAGAAAGCTTAATGAGGAAACATCTGAAATATATGGAAAGCGCCATTCAAAATCAATGTGTGAGCAATTTAAATATCTCCTTTGCCTGAATGTTTCCTCTGGTAAATGTAAATACAGGTTTGATAACAGACACTGATTCTTTGCATATATAAAGCATTTTGGCAAGATGAGCAACTGATGGCTAGGAGGCGACCAAGCATATTTAGATAAACTAACAAAATCTGGTGAATTTTCCAGGTAATTAAGATTTGCGAAGACATTTTAGCAGGAGAACTTCTAAATTTCTGCACATTAATATTGCAGTAAAATGTCCTTAGTACACACAGGTTTGTAAATCTTTGAATGTATAATACAAAACAGCATTCATACTAATAGCTTATAAATACACAACTACTCCCAGTTTTGACTTTGGTTCCAAAGTGTTAAACTATGGAACGATACTCTCATTTCTATACCAAAACTACATAACACGCTTCTAGTATGATACAGCGAGAAATTAATGGTTGATGAACTATCTCTGTTTAATGCTTCTTCAACTTCCTCTTTTTGCCTGCAGAAAATAATACATTTGCAGAGAAAAGACACTGCATCTGTGGAAAAACCCTGCATGATTACAGTGCTGAGCAAGGCGCACCCAGCAGTATGGGGGGCTGACCCTGGCCAGCAGGAGAGCACTACACAGCCACTCACTCACTGCCCCTTGCAGCAGCACTGGAAGAGAATTAGAAAAGCCCAAGTGAAAAAAACTTGTGGGTGAAGATAAAGATAGTTTAATAAGCAAAGGAAAGAGGAAGGGAAAAGCCAAAGCAAGTGATGCTGTGTGGGGAAACTAGAAAGCCTTGATACTGCACAAATGCTGCTCAGCAATAGTCAAAACACCGGTTATTATAAACCAGTTTTAGTCACAAATCCAAGATATGCAGAAAACTGGCACCTTAAAATATTATCACAGTTTCACCAGTTTTCAGGACGTCACAGATGGTGCATGGTTTAATTTTATATAACTTTATTCATAGCTTCAAATGATAAAGCTATCTATCTATCTTTCTGCTATCACTCTCAGCAATGCCAGATTTTGTAACACACTGCAACAAAAAAGACACGTATTGTAATCGATTATCTAGCTGCTTATAACACTGTAAAAGGGTTAAAAGGTAATTATTACTATATAAAATAGGTTAAAAGGTAATTATTGACCATATGTATTTGGCATATGTGTTGAATAAACAGATCAGGAGAAACATGGCTCATTAGCACATTGGTGGTACTTTGTGCTGTGAGGTTGTACAGTTATATGTCATTGTTTGCTAATCAGAACAGCCACCCTGCACATGTGGGGTCCAACAGCTCAAAGGTATTGACAACACAGCCAGGAAAAAAGGACATGACGTAGCCACTGTAAAACTACTACACAGCCTAATCACACACAGAAGTGAAAAACACCATCCCTGCCCCCATTCTTCAGCTGATTATTGTATCACCACCAAGGGCCAGTGCAGAAGATCAGGATCTAACTCAAGAGCACTATGCTTACCCTTGGAAAGAAATAATTTCCTAGAGCAGATTTTAGGAAGGTGAGCTGTTCTGCAAGCAGTAATGTTACCATTACTGTTTCCTCCCTTTTATCTTTATTTCCTTGAATTACACTGACCATGACTGCGTATTTACATTTCACTGAATGAATCAATATTAGAAAGCCCAGCTGAATTTACAACATGCAAGTGAGTGTTCAGGAATCAGAGAAGCCAAGTCTCAACAGGCCTGGATAACATTTCTGATGTGTGAATATTTACTCCAATGATGTGAGCTCTACGCCTACTGTTCTAGTTCATAATACTGAAACACATTACTGAAGTTCTAATTAAGCTTATTCTTGTTAGTACAAGACTTTTAATTTCATACTGTCCACTGTATTTCTTTATTCTGGGGACTATCTTTAGTACTATGTTACAAATGTTCCATGTTACTCGGTTACACATGCACACTTTTTCAAAGGCAATGTTTACCTGCTAACACATCCTTATTGACACAGTCATCACATGTTTTAATGTGATTGATTTCCATCTAATACTGGTTTACATTAATACACTAACTGAAACCCTATTAACATGTACACACAAAGAATGGATTACTGTTCATTATTAAGTAACTATATGAATCTCACAACAGAATAATAATGTAGCTGAAAGTTTTTCTACAGATGAAGACAAACAGCTACTAATTCGGAATGGGCTTTTTTCCATCCAGACACCTGCTAAAAAGATTGCTCTGCAGTGCATTTTTAGGCAAATTAAGTTAAATGCGAAGGTACAAGCAGACCAATAGTGTGTTTGTGAGACAGTAGAAAAATATTACTTTCAACCAGGTAGTTTATACATTAAAACGTCGAAGGCCTTTCACTTTTTGAACTAAGTGTTTATAAATATCAGGATACACAACAGCACTGCAAATCATCCCCACGGACTATCAGGCTTCTCTATAAAGACAACAGCACTGGGAGTTACTCACCACAAGAGACAAGGGCCTCTTCCATGAAACAACACCAATCAATCCTGACAACAGCACCTGGAACAGAGAGCAGAATTACTAAAGAGGCATGAGGGTTATACCAGTGTCATTAAAAACATAGCTGGTAATAACATGAAGTTAATACACAATCATGATGTGTATTTCCAGAATGCTGGAAACCAAATGCTAAAACCACAATGCTTTCCTTTTATTCCCAATAAAAAATAAACAGAGCTGTTTTTTAACAAATTTCAATCCAGCTGCCAGATTCACTCAGTTCTGATCAGATCACAAGAAGTCTTAAAATATTTCTTCTCTCCCAGTTCTGAATGTTATCAACATCAAAGGGGAATAAATGTTTAGGGTAAATTTTCTTGTGGTCTCTTAGCACAATTGAATATTAGGTAAAAAAAGGGGAATAATGACAGGACAATCACAAGATTATCCAGAGTGTCCAGGTAAATTAGCAAAAGGGCTCTTTGTTCTGTTTCACCCACCCAAACAACCTCCTCACTTGATCTTATGTTTGAGAGAGGACGCATACATTCATCAAAACTTGTATTTAGCATACAGATACATTACTCCCTATACTACAGACCAAAAGCAAGTAGGATTCAGACCTTTATACACCTAAGCTGATCTTATGTATTTTAAAATAACATGCAAGTTACAGCTGAGACACCATAAGCTTTACACATAGTTAAAAATAGAGAGGGAAACTGCAGCAATGGGGTGAGGGATATTGACCCTGGCATGGGAGAAAAAAGTGGGGAGGAACCCTTTCGTTAGAACATTTAATTTAAAAAATAGTAAAGTAGAACCCAAATAAAATGCAGATAAAAGAAAGCAAAATGTACTTAATTCAAGAGTCCACAGTGTCATTTTTTCACCTCAGCTTGCGCAAAGAGTTTGTGTAACAATAACTTATATACTTAGTCACCATTCCCACTCCATTCTGCTTTCCTAACAATCTTTAGAGCACAATAAACAAAAATGCATCTATATCTAGCCACTGCAGAAGCAATGTACACTGTAGTGGGAACCAGGCTGGAAACAATCCAGTCTAGTGATGCTTGGTGTGAATGTGGGAGAAGGAGCTGTTGGTTATGTGGAGCAGCTGCCTTGTGGAGTGCCCAGTGTAAACTTTCACGAAGTCTAGTCTGTGGACACTCATACTGTGAACATGTTTCAAGCATATTTCACAATCTGACAATATCCACAGATGCAGCAACCGTTAAAAGCATTATTCAGAAAGACGACGTGGAAAATGAACCTTTTGGTATTTTCTTTAGCAGCTATGCCGTTAAAAAAAAAGACTCCTCAAATGAGGTTTTTGAGTAAAACCTCAGCGTTAGTTTCTAAGTGAAGTACAAATGCAACAGCTGAGATATAAATGCACAGTAAAAATGAACCAAGATCAGGATATGGATATCAAAGACTGTCCAGACAATGCCTGCATGAAAATGTGCATAGTTTGTATTCTATGGTGTTTCCTACAGCATAGAAGTTACACACTTCTGGATGTTGGCCAAGTGAAGGAAGAGCTGAGAATTCCATCTTTGCAGTTAATTAAATGTGCTCACACAGCTACGTTAGCTTATTATTACTGGATGATAACTTGGCTCTGGGCTGACACTCCAGTAATGTGAAACTGCACTCAGAAGGTAAAATGACAAGGTTAGCTAGTTTATCTGCAGGCTAAACAGCAACATGCCCTCAATTAAAGAAATGGGCTGGCCGAAATTGCATTCCAAACCAGAGCATGTATTGATACATAAAATATTCGTACGTAAGTCAGTATTTCTCAGTCACCAAGTCATATGGTCAGAGTCAGGATACTGTAGTGCCCTACCTATGAGTAGCAAATCTTTACTTTCATTTACTGAGAGCTCCCTCCCACGAGTCAAACAAGATGAAAGAAGTACATGTGTTTTGGTTTGGAAAAGGAGAACTTCGTGGCACTCACTGTACTGGCTCACCATGCAAAAGGTCAAGCACAGCCAGGCCACTTGATGAATTCACACTGATAACAGACACAAGAACTCAGTGTTCCACCTGTGTCTTTAATATCGGCATTATAAGAGGTCACCTCAACAATGCTATCATGTAATTTTCCACCCCCCATTAATCCCCTGTGTCAGTCACTGGTTACCCAAAAAGCTTACTCTGGTTTGAGATGCAGCTCTTTCCAGTGCCAAGCACCTCACATTAACCCACAGTGTGCACAGCTATATAACTAGGGAAAAAGCACACAGATGACATCACATACCGACATTTAGTTAGAATATATTAAATTACTATCAAAATAGAATTCTACAGATTTCTCTTGATATTGAAGATGCATTTAATAACAAAACCAAACCAAACCAACCTCCACAAACCCAAACAAACAAGCAAAAAAACCCCGCAAAAAAAACCCGCAAAAAAACCCCACAAAAAAACCGCAAAACCCAACCAACCAACACCCAAAAGGCCCTCAGTCTTTAGGTTTTGTTTCCTCTGCAGCTTATAAATACAACGCTAACATTAAATACAAGGAGTAGAAACCCCATTTTATTTATATACAAAAGTAGCAATTATTTGAAAAGTAGTATGTAATTACAGGCCCAAAAGATTTTACAATTATCACTCAAAATTCAATAGCTGAACATTGCAATCCATGTGGCTTCTTATGTTTTTCAAAAATCCCTACATGTATTCTGTGTGCAGGTTTTTTCTTTCTTAAAAAGTAAATTGGAGTTTGAGGATTTTAACAACCCCTTAACTTTGGCAACGTGTTTTGATTTCAGAACCTGCAGAGCACGTTTATCCTTCTATCTGCTGAATTGTAGTGAACCTCCCCATCACATAATAATCCAAATTAATGAAAGCTACTAAAAACATTCCAAAATGTAGGTTTGCCCAATTCCTTAAGGAGAATTTCTGCAGATATATGTAGATACATGCATCAGCTGATTATCACAATGCTGATGGCACAGAGGAAAAAGGAGTAAATCAGTGCTGACTTCTGCAGCATTAGAAATGCAGTAACTCAACACGCATATGAAAACTCCATTATCATTAATGCCAGTGGTGCTCATGCATGACAAAGATGCATTTACTTTAACAGGCACATACTGAGGCAGGACAAAACCAGAAGGTAAAACTACTTTCCAATATAGGGACTGCAAACAAAGAATTAGCCCTTGACGATGTCTCTTCCAGCATTTTGCCTCCACAGTCTGGTGAATCCCTAGAAATTAGAGGGCTGACTTCGAGTATGGGACAGATCAGATGATGCAGTCCCTTGATGTATCGTAAATCACCTGCTTTCCAAGTTTCCAACTCAAAAATGGCTCTTGTATGTAATGCATTCTCTAGTGTGGTCCCTTTAAACTTCTTTTCTGAACTACATAAACCCTATATTTATATAAATATTAATTAAAGCCACATTAAGTATACTGAAACACTATAAAGGTGCAAAAAACCTATAGAAATGTAAAAATACTGATGTCTATGTATTAATCTGCTTAATAAAACAAACGATCTTTTTTTTTCCTTAGTTCGACTTGGGATTTAGCAATGGTCTTATAGTCTAATACAGAGTATGAGTTATAGAAAACTCCCAAGTTTTATTCTCTATTCTTATTCCTGCTTCCTTGCTCAGCCTGATACAACATATATCAAGTAATTTGATTCTTTTCTACCAATTTATGATTCAGTCACTTTTCCAGCTTGTAAATACAAGACCAATTCTCTACTCAATGGATTCTGTCACATGAAAATAAGCATACAAGCTCTTCACAGTAATTGCAGAAATTCCTTCTTAGGCCTCTTCTAAGAACTAAATGTATGTGTTTACAGATATCTGTGTAAGTGTTTTCAAAAACGTGTGTTGTGAATGTAGCTAGATAACCCAGGAGTCACAGGGCCTGTTTGTAACACCACATCAGACAAACACCATCAGCCTGGGCCAGGCAGAACGGGCACAGCACGACCAGGCAGATGAGGCACGAGGCAGCTGAGTGGAGAGGGCAAGGCAGGAACTGGGCTGCCAGGGGGAAATCCCAGCACTCACAGCACCAGCATCACCAGTGCCTTCTGCCAGCAAAGCACAACAGCAGCTGTGCCCCTGCACAGGGGCCTGAAGCCACTGACACTTCCCAAGGTTCCCCTCTCTGGGCTACAGGAGCTGCAAGGATTCATTTTGTCAACCCAAAAGTTCCTGAAAGGGTGAAGTTCAACTGTACCTCAACAAACAATATCCCCAACTGTCTTTAGGTCTGGGAGTACCTCACAGAGTCTAAAACAATGGCTGAAATATCTTCCAGGCTGATGTTTCTTTGAAATCTACCATAACCCTTGTAAAAGGCAGATAATTATTTAACAAAATGCAAGCATTAAATACTTCTGTGAGTAACGTCACAACTATCACATACTCAGCGACTATAAAAGCATGACACATTACTACCAGAGCATGAAATCTTCTTATAATAACACTCTCTGCAGCATCTGCAATCCATTAGTGCAAAATGCTGGTAAAGTTAAATACACACTATAGGAAAAAGAGCTGTGCTGCATGGGAATTAGCTGAAAAGTGACTGGAATAGTCCACCTGTAATATTACCCTCCATTCCAATTCCTGGAAAAACAGGAAGGATGAAAATCTCTCAGGGTGAGGGTGGTATGGATGTATTAACAAGTACCAGAAGAAGAAAAAGGTTGATATATTTCTATATGCATACACACACACACACACACACATGTGAAAACTGTACAGACAAATACAGGACAGTGGCTTGGTTTTGGAATGGTCTTCCAAAAAAGTCATCCTGAAGAGTGGGTGCTGATAAAAATCATACCATTACACCACATTCAAAACACTGCAAAAACCAGTCACGGGCTAAAGAGTTTTTAAAATAGTTAATGTAAATACTTATTAGCAAATATACAAACTGACTGTTCAACATGCAGCTATCACTAGAATCCAGGGACTGCTCCTCATTTGAAGACTACATCCCTATAAACACAAAAAGCACAAGTGCCACCAGATCGCAATCACAAGCAAAAGATCCAGACGCTGAAGGATAAATACAAGCAAGTCAGCAGCAACCAGAAAACCACAATGATTTAAGCACAGTTTTGGGCTATTTTATAAAAAGACTCAGTGTGTTCCTGACTCACAAATACTACATCATAGCTTAGCCTCTCTCATTTATCCATTGTGAACCTAAAACTAATCTAATTCTAATTGCCATGGAAACAGGAACAGAGAAACAAAATCCCTTGGTGCCCCACAAGAACAGGACAGTAAAATTACCTATACATTGACACAGCTACCAGAATGTATTAACAGCACACAATTTTGATCTCATTTTAAGCTCTAGGGTGAGCTTTTCTTTGGTTTTGTCTTTGTATTCCCATCAAATATTCTCCATACCCATCAGAAATCTGCTCGTTACACATCTGTAATTTGTTTCTAGAAGGAAACAATGTGACATACAGAGTAAAACAAGCACTGATGGAGCACATAACCATCAGAATAATATATTTTTCAATTATAAAAGAACTTCATATATTCTGTATTTGTTACTTTTCTGAGTGGTTCAGAACCATTATGCTCAACTTCACTGAAATATGCAAACTGTATTAAAAGCTATGGACAGGGATTTAGATAAGATATTAAGCACAGAGCTGATATGTCAGTGACTCACAATGCAGTCTTAATTCTAATCTGGTTTTTATTACACATACTCACAGAACACACTATTACATTATCTTCTATGTCCCATAATGTAATCCATGAGCATTAATAAGGCACACAGCCATTAGCATAAGAGTATTTAAACAGAAAGGTAACTAAGCAGTTTGGAACCAATCTTCCAACTTTCAAATGTATTAGATTATTTATGAACAAACCTGAAATAAACAGATGACTGAAGAGAGAACTCAATACACGCTGTTTCATAGGGGAAGAGTTTGAACTCAGAATAAAGTCCATTGAGATACTGTAAGGGATAACATAAGAAGGTTTTGTGGCTCTTAGACAGTTCTCTCAAATTAAAATGAAGCTCCCCCACAACCCAAGCAACTTCCCTTCTCCAGAATGACCCACGAATGAACCAAAAGAGCACAGTGCTTTGAGTAACACCAGTGGCAACACTGCTGCAGAACCAGCTGCTGTGTTCCACAACGTTCAAACTGAAAGCCAGACCAAGCAATTCTTTCAAAAATAATTGACTGAAGAAATGTGCTGCCCACACATGATATTCAGCGTCTCTACAGTAGCTCAGATCGAGTGGATAGCTTATCGATTCCTTGAAGCAGGAAGGGTTTACTGAGGCAGCAGTCAAAAGCTTAATTAAAATGCACTGAACCAAAGAAATCAGTGAAATTAGAAATAGTTTGTCCAATATGATAGATCTGTATGCAGGTGTTGTAAACTCAAGTGTTAATCCTTTCCTCATCTGAATATTTATTTTCTTGGTCTTTATGTGCATTCCATACAATAGATTATAAAGATGATTTCTAACAGGGACGAAACCCCCACACCTAATTGAATTTCCTTCCCAAAACTACTAATACATTTTTAATTGTTTGTAATGAAAGAAATAATGCACTTGAAATCATTGGAAAGCTATTACGTGTCTGTAAATTAAATCATGCTTTATTTCTTTCTTAATAGTTACATTCCTTCAAGGGCTGAAAATGTGAAAACTTTATCTTAACTCCAGTAACAGAGGATTCCATATTTTTCCATTACTAAGGCAAAGGTATCACCCAGCTATCAAAACTTCACGTCTAGAATTTTCATTTCACGTTTCATTATATTTTTTTAAAAATTATATCCATAATGTTATTGTGACAAAAAAAAATTGTGATAAATTTCTTTAGACATTCCCTAATCTGTTTTCACACCAATCTTGACTTGTATCACCGACTCAGTACAGAAAATTATTCTAGAAATATTGTTTCCCAGTAGCATTAGGAAATTACTAATAAGATTTTTGCTGCTGGGCTCTTCCAATAATTATAAGAATGAAGACTGAGATTGTTTAGATAACTGAAATGAGACAACAGCTCTTTCAATTACTGACAGAATTTCTCAGGGGATGAAAGCTGAGGTGTATTATAAAGTGATCTAAATATCAATAATGAGAGCATTTTCTTCGCCTCAGACTCAGAAGAGCTTCCAAATGCACATAAAATGCAATGCCCCCGCACATCACTAGTACAGAGTAAGCTCCACTCCTCCCATTCCATAGATCTTTTGGAGCTGTATTTTAAACTGCACTGCCACAGGGCACACGGAGAGAGATTAATCAAAAAGCAGTAGACCTCATACGCTAATGACCATGATTAGTGATTTGCTTCCAGGCCATGCTACCAGATAAAGGAAAAGGTTAAGGATGCACAGGCGGCAATGAGAGAGATAAAGGGACAGAGGAAATATTAGATGGTCAGATCAGATAAACACTGTCCTCAGCCTACTGACTTCAGTCACCACGCTCTTGGTAAAAGCCACCCACATTACTGCATTCACCACCTTTTCTGAGACAACCCTTCCCAGGCAGCTTTAACCACGACAGGCTGCTGGTCACCACACCCAAAACAGGATTTCAGAGGGAAAGGACAGAGGAATGAATTTGGATAAACACAGACTAAATTTAAGGATGGACAGATGCATTTCAAACACGCCAACAATCCAAGGGTTCTAAAGATGAATTTCATGGCAAGCTGAACACGAGTCAGCAGTGCCCTGGCAGCCACGAGGGCCAAGCGTGTCCTGGGGGCATCAGGCCCAGCATCGACAGTCAGGTGAGGGGGGGATTGTCCTGCCCTGCTCTGCACTGGGGCAGCCTCACCTCGAGTCCTGGGGCAGTTCTGGGCACCACAATATAAAAAAAAAACATTGAGCTGTTAGAGAGTGTTCAAAGGAGGGCAGTGAAGATGGTGAAGGGTCTGGAGGGGAAGCCACACCAGGAGTGGCTGAGATCACTTGGTCTGTTCAGCTAGGAGAAAAAGAGACTGAGGGGAGACCTTGTCGCAGTCTACAACATCCTCAGGAGGGGAAGAGGAGGGGCAGGCACTGATCTCTTCACTACTGACGGGACTTGAGGAAGCAGCACGAGGCTGAGTCAGGGTAGGTTTAGGTCAGAGATCAGGAAAGTTTTTCCCCCAGAGGGTGCCTGGGCACTGGAACAGGCTCCCCAGGGCAGTGGTCACAGCACCAGCCTGACAGAGTTCAGAAGCGTTTGGACAATGCTCTCAGGCACATGGTGTGATCTTAGGGGTGTCCTGCACAGGGCCAGGAGTTAGACTTGATCCTGGTGGTCCCTTCTCAACACCTGTCCCCCAGTAACAAATCTATCTGAACCATTTTTCTGCAAAGACAAGATCAGGGAAAATACCTGCACCTGGTCCTCTCCAGCCTCGATGCCACAGAATGGAAGTCCAGGTGCTACCAGCAGCCAGTAGCAACCGTGCTACATTTCAGCCTTGTCCCTGCTCAGGATGTCCACAGGCCTGAACTCCACACACTAAAAGCCTGTCAGCAGCAAAATGCAAAACTGAAATCATGGCGATAGAGTCAAAATAGACTGAATAAAGAACTTAATGTGTTTAGAATAATTTAGAGCATTACCTCTAGTCTTAATTATAATAATCTCATTAGTTACTATTAAAGACTTAAAATACATTATTTTAGACATGCTGCATACAAGTCATAAGATACCTGTTTCTGACAACCCTTGAGAATAACTTATAAAAATCTCCAATTGGTTTGGAAAGAGAGAGCAAAGGACTTGTGCAAGTAGAAAAGAGTTTATCACTCCAGCACCACAAACCAACCGGGAAGTTCTACAACACACCCACAAGAAAATGAGTTTTCAGTGCCATCCCATGGAGCAATGAAAGCCATCAATCTTTACAGAAGAGAAGGCACATATTGGAAAGATCTAGGGAACAGGCAGGAGCTTTTCTCACACCCAGCTCTTGGGCAGCACACTGACATGGACTTCCAGCTTAAGACTGCAGAACTACTTGGCAAAAGCATAGCTGTTTTCTAGTGAAGTCTGATACGTGACATGCCCCCAAAATTCAAGCCAAACACTAGGCAAGAAGTAAAAGACAGCACCGAAACCTCTGTAATTAAAGAGGTTTCTACTGTAGAGGCTTCTGAACCTGTCAGCAGGCAATAGGTTTGCAGAGTACAGGACATGCTCTTTCAGTAATTTTAATACAATTGATTATTTGGGCAAGAGTAGTCCAAACACTGAATGAACAAAAGTATAACCTTAGCTCCAAAATCAAAGCCCAGAGCTATTTTAACTGCAAGGAGAATGCAAAAGAGGGAATCCTATAAACATTACAGAGCAACTAAAATGTTGTCTATCTTCTCTTCATAAGAGATTGAAAGAGATTACTGATCTATAACACTAAATTAATTCATATAGCAAGTTGTAATTTATAATAAACATGGTCAAAATACACAAACTCTGAAACATTACAGACAGAAAAACATCTTGGATAATACTGGTTACAAAACCAAGCTGGATCATCAGATGGAAATGTTTTCCATATTGATTTGGAAATAAAGTGAGAATAAAACACCAATCTTCATATGAGACCTCATCTCACACCAGACCCATTTGCTAGATTCTGGTGGTCTGCTTTCTAGGGTTATTGAATGGCCATTCAACAACAAACCACACTCACTCTACAAAAACCCCTTTCCCACAGAAGAATTAAGCTCAAGTAGTCTAAAGGCTTATTCCACCTGACTTTAAGGTCAGGACTTCTGGTAAATATAATGGGAACTTTGTGTCAAGATTAAGAGGGAAAACATCTTATAGTCTTAAGACAGCAGTTTTGCATTCTTACATTACTGCTAGATCGAAACACTTTACTCTAAAAATTTGTTCCTGGGGTTTTGCAGAATCATTCATCATCATCATCAGAACTCAGGCTCGCAGAAACTGCTTCCTTCCTGCATCACTAATGGACAAATAAAAACTGCATTGTGCAAGACACATCTGTATTGTCACCTGTGCAGGAAGTAAAAATCCAGAAAAAGTGATTCCCACTGCCATGTGAAGCATGCCTGTTTAAGAGGGATTACAGATTAACCAGCATTATGTTTGACCTTTAGAGGTGGATCCACCATCATGACCAAAAATTAATTGAATGTTAGTTTCATAAGGTACAACCATTTGCATACGGGCATCAGACTGAGCAGTGTTTTATTCTCTTTAAAACACCTTCTTAAATACCTCCTAAGAAATCACTATAACTTTATCTAATATTAAACGGCTAAGCTCAAATCTGACCATTTTCCCACTTCATCACACAGTCAGATGCCTTGATTTTAAAAAATTCCACAGAGTCAAAGGCAAAGAAAACTGAGTAAGCAGTACATCAAACTCAATTATATTTCAAAGACAGGGCCTCTTTGGTTTGTTCTACTTGTCTCTGATTGCCTGCAAAAAGCTCACAAAGAAGCTTTGAAATTACCATCCCAGTAAGATTCCCACACTCTCAATGTTTGTGTTACTGCAGCCTGGCTGACCACAGACTCAACAAAAGCCTAACATATTGACTTTCATAAAAGCAGCTATATCCCTACTTCAGCTGGAGATACTTTATTCATGAAGACAGGATAAACTAAAAAGAAGACACAGAGACTTATACTTACTTCCAAATGATTTAGGGCTATTACATTTTATACACACTAACACAGCCTAAAAAGTTTTAACTTGTAACTTTGGCACTTAGATTCTATCTTAATTAAATAATTTTGAAAATTAGTTCTCAAAACCCGAGACAGAATGGGATGGTATTCCAGAATATGAGGCGTCATTTGTGTTTTCAAAAAACATACTTGATTTTCCTGAAGTTAAGCTTAGAATAGAATGGAATAGTAACTTTGTACACAATGTCTGTTTGTAGAACCATCTTCTTGCTATCTTTCCACATCAACTTTTCAGAATCACCATGTGAGAAGCAAAAGTTTTATTTTTAAGCTGAAGAATGCGGAAAGAGATAGACCTCTTCTGCTCTGGCCAGTAGCTTTCTTTTTGTACGCATGGAGAAAGTTGACAGGAAAACAATGACAACAATGGTTGTTCTGACACAAGTATCAAAAGCACTTAACAGAGAAACATGGCTTTCTAGCAATATCGAACAGACCAAGGACCACACTGAAGCTTGCTGATTAATGACTCAGAGAAATTCAAATTTCAGTTCACCTCAAACACTGAGCTGGCAGCTGATGTGAAGAAAATCAGCCTCAGTACTTCACGTCTGTCAAGGAAGACTCTCTCAAGTTATTGCTATTGATTTGTAGGAACATGACGATCTGTGTCATGTTTCAAGGAGTCTCTGGTTAGGGGGTATATCAGATCCTGGTAGCTTAACCAGGAAATATTCTCTATAGGACAATTTGTAATAGTAATTACACCCTATCTTGTACCATATTAAATACATCACGGCTAAACAAAGACCAAAGAACTGTGGCAATCCACTACAAAATCAGCAGAACAACAATGTTTGGAGGTTGGGGAGAGGGGGTTGGTTTATTTGTTATGGGGTTGTTTTCTTCGTTTGTTGTTTTGGGATTTTTTTCCTTTAAATGGGAAAGAAAATCAATGCAAGTATCAAGGAAGCTGACAGAGAGGACAAGGGAAGATGGAATAGTATAGCAATAAAAAGAATAACTCAACACAAAAAAAAAAAGGCACTGAAAAATGTGAAAGTCACATTAATAGAAACTACATTCTTCAAATAGTCTGCTGTTCCTGTTTCATTTATCAACTTGGGAAACATTGTAGATGTTGGAAGGCACCTAGAATACTACTGATTTTCATTAGACAAAAAGTCAAATAAAAGATGCAAAGCTTGTTAAATGGGATTCAGTTTTCCTACAGCATCCACAGGTTTTCCATATACAGGTATATAAGAGATCCCAGCTCAAAACAGCCTCAGCTTCCTGAGATAGCTCTCACATGCCAGCTAGAACTCTCCTGTGCTCCTCACACAAACCCCAGAAGAAGGTGAATCCCAAACTCATGTACCTGTATGTGCAAGAGTATGTGCACTGTGCGTGCACACAGCCCAGGTGACAATGTGCACTGTGTACCCACACAGCCCAGGTGACAATGTGCACTGTGCGTGCACACAGCCCAGGTGACAATGTGCACTGTGTACCCACACAGCCCAGGTGACAATGTGCACTGTGCGTGCACACAGCCCAGGTGACAATGTGCACTGTGTACCCTCAGAGCTCAGGTGACAATGCGCACTGTGTACTCACACAGCCCAGGTGACAATGTGCACTGTGTACCCCCAGAGCTCAGGTGACAATGCGCACTGTGTACTCACACAGCCCAGGTGACAACGTGCACTGTGTACCCACACAGCCCAGGTGACAATGTGCACTGTGCGTGCACACAGCCTGGGTGACAATGTGCACTGTGTACCCACACAGCTCAAGTGACAATGTGCACTGTGCGTGCACACAGCCCAGGTGACAATGTGCACTGTGTACCCACACAGCCCAGGTGACAATGTGCACTGTGTACCCCCAGAGCTGAGGTGACTGGATGGCTACAGGTCAGACACCAAGGAGATGCAGCCCCGTCATTCAGACCACACAGGCACCAGAAATGAAAAGTCTGTACAGCCAGTACACCCTGTCTTCTCTATCCCCTCCTCCCTTAGCTGCTTGTTGGATCAAGCAGTTCAAAGAAGATAAGAGATCTCTAACTACAATACTAAAAAAATGCTTTTACTTCTTTTATGTAAACTTTAACAAAGGAAAAAGCAATCTTTTATTGGATTGATTTTAGGGTAACTCAGTATTCTCAACAAAAAGAATCTTTCAGAAGTTTTTTCTCTAGGGAACACAGGTGAGAACAGTGTTCTCATTGTGAAAAGTAAAGTCATTCACAACTACAATATTCTTTTCATAATGAAGTTAAACACCAAAACAAGGAAGTTAACTAATACTTTCAGGAAAAAAAATTTACACCAGAAGAAAAAGTTATGACCAAATCTAAAACTAGAAAAACTTAGAAGTGAGAGGAACTTCTGAGCTCAGGCCAGTAAAATTAAGTTCTTCATCTTATCAAAAACTTTTGTTGACTTCATGCCAAGTTGTATAAAACTACTGCTACATTCATTTCCAATCAAGAACAAAAATGTAGATCTAATCTACAGAAAGGAGAGCAGAGATCCTAACAAACAACATATGTCAACATCATCTGAGAGCCAGAAAATGAGTAACTTGTCTAGTATATTTCTCTGAGATATTCCCCCTTTAGAACTCACCTTTACTTATATAGCACACCGTATAATTTCCCAGGGAAATTATCTCGGTGCAGTAATGAAACATAGCAAATGTAAAGCAATCTGTAAATCAGTTTTTAAAAAACTCATCCAGCTCCTATAAAGAATCAAAATGAGACTACAGAAAACTCCAATAAATGAACCTCAAACCAGTCCATGGATGCACATGCATAATCTGGCATTTGTATTTAGTTTTTGTTAAGTGCATTTTGCAAAGCTGACAAGTGCTAAATTGGCCTGAATACAAGACAATCCTGAATATCAAGTGACTCATTCTGCAAGAACAAATAACCAAAAGAGGAGTGAATTTCACCAGAGCACTAGAGGTGGCATATGTCAGTCTTGATGAAACACCCCAAAAGAGTGCCAGTGGAACACTAGGAAATTTTAAGTGTCTCAGTGCAAAATCACTTTAAAGGACCCAGCACAATCCACAGCAACCCAAACTGCAGTGCCTTAAGTCCCAGCTGAGGAGCTAAGTCAGAGCTGGACAGCACCTGCATGGATTCAGAGCTTTGTTATCCCAAGCCAGTCTAGCAACACCAGCACTTCTCAGCTGCAGGACTGGATACAAGATTAGCCCAGAAAATGAGATCAGAATATCAAAGACCGAACAAAACACACTTTTGCTGATTCTGGAGTCAAAGGGATCAGTAGAAGAGACTTAGGAGACACAGAAACAGGGCATTCATTTTGAACTCTAAGGTGGCATGGCCATCATCAATTAATCACAGCTTCTGCTTCACTAAATACTCCTTAAAGAAAGAGGAAGAAAGAAACTGAATAGGAAGGAATGGTGAGGGCTGTCAAAAACAAAAGACAATGATATCCACCATTCAGTAAGTATTAAAGTGGATTGGGAATCTTTTTCATTTTAACAATTCTCTTGATAAATAATTCTTGCAAAAAAACTTCAATTACTCTCTTAAAATGACACTGATTTCGTTTCCTGGGGTAGAAAGAAATCATCATATTCTCAGTCATTTTTGTGTTTCAGCATATAAAGGAACTTCCATCTATAAAGGAACTTTCATCTACATCTTCTCATCCCACTTCCTTCAGAATTTTCTTCCTACTCATTGAAAACTGTTCCCAGACATTACAGGTCTTTCGTAACACCACACAGCATTAAGCCTTGCTTTAACCTGCTAATGACAAGACCAGTACCACACACCATCATGCCACGTCCTTTTCTTCATAGGGTTACGAACAGTCAGACACCCAGCGACTAAAGACATCACCTGAGAAAGGTCTAATAACATGAAGAGAAAAAAAAAGTAACAGAATCAGAAAGAAAATACAAATGAAAAGGCTGGAAAGCTTGGGTCTTTTTGCAAATAGCAGGTTTCCTGATTCTGGAAAGCACAAATCTTTGTCACTTCAGTAGGTCATCTCACCTTCCCATGCTTCAGACTCTCCACAGATTAAGACAGCTCTTTGCTAATTCACTGTAATGTTGCAAAATTTAATGAACTTAGAACACATTTTTTCTTATACAGCATGTCAGATTCTGCTTGTAATGTGTTGTAATAAACAAGTTCTGCTGTACTTTTTCAAAATAATTTCAGAAAAGACACCTTTAGAGATCCATAATTCACCCCTGTTGTAGTTACCTCAGAAGGTTCTTAACCTCTCCCCTGATATCCCTCCTATGGAAACTGCCACAGAAATGTGGTGATAAAGGGACCCTCACTCATGTTCTAATTGTTTTCATTAACTTTTCAATATGCTAATAACTGCTTTGAAGGAGACAGGACTTCTTTATCTACAACAAGTCAAAGACACAGAGAAGCATTCTTAATTTTTTCAGTCTTTGTTTTACAGAAAGACCTCAAACCCAATTTGTTCTAGAATTCCAATTCAGCTTTCCCAGGGAAATTATCTCAAACAGTACCCAGGAATATTATTGATCATTTTACAGAACAGTTGTATCAGAGCACAAAAAAACTGCAGGAAAGGCAGCAAAATTGTTACTGCTGTTCATAACGAGAAGAAAAAAAGACAAAATCTGTCCTGTCTCTTCCCTCTAGACTTCCTATCCTATTTCCCATCTTGAGACATGGAAATCAGTAGCAGCATCAAGCGGATTATCAAGACAGGAGGTACAGAGCATTGTCAATTCTCAGTGGGGTTTGGTTGTGTTTTGGTAGTTTTTTGTTTGTCTGATTTTAAATTCACACACACACACAAAGAGTAAAAGCAGATAACTGCTAAACAAGGAGCTCTGCAGCAGGCAGGCACTGGGGAAATGGGATATGAAAAAGAAAGGGCCAGAGAAGTGAAGCCAGAAAACTGCTGGAAGTCAGTAGAAAAGTCAGAAAAATTTAATGAAAACCCAATTTAAAAACATCATTAAAACTAAAAGCAATACTGTAACTATTAATATAAGTGCAGCCAAATGTATAACTTTTTTCTAGCAAGCAGCCAAAAAAGAAATAATGCACTTGAGATATAAAAATATCATAGCAAAATTGAAAATATTCTGTTATGTAGCTGAAAATTTATCCCCTTTATAGTTGAATATTCAACATGAAAGCTAAGCTGTCTGATGCAGATATATTCTGTAAACTTCTGAAAATATATCTGAAGGATCAGTGAAACTATGGAGTAGCAACAGAGATGCTACATGACAGAATGTACAATTCACAGTAATTGATGCCAAGTGATGCAGACTGCAAAACTTTCTCGTGCCTGCTCCAGCAGTTCTGCAGACCATGCTCAGTGAAATGTTGCACTGCTGCCTGCCCAATTAACATCTTATTTTATTGTCTCAGCAGGAAAAAAAAAATCACTGCACTGCTGCTCTAAAAACACAGAAATAATCCCTTGCTATATCTCAAGATATGATAGAAGTGAACACAGTTTGTTACTCAGGTTTTTACTAAATATAATGGAGGCCATTCTGAGCCTTTATTTTACATATCAAAATGCTGAACCACTGCATATTCAAAGATACCAAGCCATTTTTTAATTTTTATGATGCTTTTGGACCTTCCACTAACTACACAGACCATAGGTTTAGAAAATGGTTATCAAAATTAAATCCCCAAACTGACAGAGAGCAGGCTTAGATCAGGTATTAGGTAGAATTTGTTCCCTGTGAGAGTGGTGAGGCCCTGGCACAGGGTGCCCAGAGAAGCTGTGGCTGCCCCATCCCTGGAAGTGCTCAAGGCCAGGCTGGACGGGGCTTGGAACAACTTGGAACAGTGGAAAGGGCCCCTGCCCATGGCAGGGATGGAATGAGATGATCTTTAAGGTCCCCTCCAACCCAGGCCATTCTGTGATTCCACTATATACATTGTGTTCCAGAATCTATTATTTCTTGCTACCCCACTGATAGCAAACTCGTATAAAAAGTCATTAATTTCTCTAAAATATCTTCCTGAAATATAAGAGAGTTAAAAGCCAGGATCTGGTACTCGTGTTCCCATATCACAGTTTCTCTTATATTCTCTGAAGTTCTTGTCTCCCTTCCTGACAGAAAGGTTATGAGTACTCAAAAAAATTAATAAAATCATATGTAAAATTTTGAAATTGGCAATAAACGACCTACTTAGCAATTGTAACCTAGGGACACAAAAACGTAATGAGGCTGGTTTAGAAATACTCAAAGAAAAAGCAGTTTGCCACTTTCTTAAATACTCTCTAATCCATCAACCAATTCTGTAAATAGTAGTAACAGAACTGAATTCTTTAAATCTGGTCTGAAAAGCTCATTCAAATTGATTTACATCTTGGGAAAGCCTTTTTCTACCTCAAGATCTCCAAGAGAGGGGATCAGCAAGAGGAGCTTTCTCAAATCAGTCAGTTGCGTGATTTTATTTTCCTCAAATATACCACCTCTCAACTATATTTTTTCCCCTAATTGCTCACTTTTCTTACTCCTTTGCAGTCTGCAGGAAGTGCTTTTAACAGTAAAGAAATCCTGAGCTCTAGCTAAGCCTTCACACTGAGCATTTTAGTGAGTTGGTCTGTGCAGGACATCACAGTGCTTTCCTAGAACTCACGGTCAATATTTGGAAACTAAAACCATGGTTTTTATTGTGCATTTAGTGATTCTTCAGAGAAGCAAGTAAACTTTCTTTCTGTGTGATGTTATGGCTTGTCATTTTTAAGCTATAAAATCGATCTCCACCTTTTGCATGAAAAGAAATCACTAACATATCAAACCTTGATATTAGTTGGAATACACTCCTAGCCTAGAATTTTCAAAGTAGATGAAGTAAATAAGATACACCAAGAATCAACACTGAAAGGAAATCACAGTAATTAATACTTCTAAACTACTCTGAAAATTTGAATCTTCATTTTTCCTTCTTCTGAAAATGACAAACTACATACATTTATGATCTTACAATACCACTTACCTGTCAGTAAAAGGCTATAATTTGTTCTCTGTTGCACACCAAATACCTTTAAAATCAAAGCAGAAGAGTTTTAACTAGAAAACTATTAAATATTCAAAGAAATTTTCTGCTATAGCTCGAGTCAAACATGACTTGAGTTGCATAGTGCCGGCTTCCAATTTATAAATCCTTTTAGCAGTGTTATATAAACAAAACAGAAAGCAATTTTCTCCAAGTATTTGTACAGTAATTCCTCTGAGGAACAATGAGAGAGAATAGAACCAGAAAACACGTGCAAGTGTTGATAACTGGCAGATTTACAAACATGAAACATCCTACATACTTATAAAAAAATCATTTCAATGACAGCTGTTACACCTACTACCAAAAGCAGCTCTAATGAACCAGAGACTGTCAGATTATTGCAGCACAGCAAGAGGATCATATAGGGGCTAAACCAGACAGACAAAACTGGCTGAAGCCAACGAGGGACATGTACAGCTTGTTCTAGCAACATGAAGTCACAAGAATTGTCCATCAGCTATCAGGAAAGCTCCTCACATGAAAAATTCTCCAATCTTCTCCACAGAAAATACCTTCTGGGTTTTTTCAAAAAATGATAGTTACGACCAGTTATTCAATACTTTTAAAAGTTCCAGGGTATGAATGCGTATCAGAATTCATAAAAAAACCTGAGATGGATTTGAGTCCTTCAACTACGCATGGCCTATTGAAACACACAGCACCACAGAGCGGCACCAAACCCACCCCAATCTCCAGCTCTCACCTAAGGGTTTCTACCACTCCCAGAGCTTGTTGTGTGGGATTACACAGGGAGCATGTGCAGCTTACCAAAACAACGTTTGTAACAACAGTCTACACCCACAGGCAGTGTAGGCCAACAGGAACCGAGCTGCTGAGGGAACGGATGCTGCTGGGAAGCTGACATCCACACCATCCATGGTTCTGGAGTGCGGCTATCTTTTGCAAGGTTTGTTTTGTTTGGCTGGTTGTGGGGGTTTGTTGGTTTGTTTGGGTTTTTTGTTTGCTTGTTTCATTTTGTTTTGGGCTTTTTTTGTGGTAGGGTGTGGGGGTTTTGTTGGTTTTTTTGTTGCTAGTTGGAGCATATTTTGGTTGTTTTATCGAGTCTTTTAAAAACAAGATCTAGCTCTAGTCTGAGCCCATGGATTGAAATGCCCATCCAGAGCCAGACAGCATTAGAGGTGCTGTGGGAACACACTTTCCAGTTTAGTGTTATCCAGGCTGCAAGCTCAGAGAGCTCCAGAAGATGAATCAAAGCACAGTGTGGAAACAATTGCATAATTAATTCTGAAAGTGCACATCTGAACCCATACACTTCTGTGGAGGCACACTGAGATAACCATCCACACATGACCTGAAGCTGGGAGACATGCTGGTACCACAACCAACCTAAGAACCTTGAGAAATGAAAAGCAAGTATTTCAAACAATAAATTAAAAGATGTTTGCAAATGAGGATGCTCAAACACTGCTGAAAAGTAACAAACTCAATAAAAAGAAGGTATTAATACTTCAGTATGTAAGGTGCCCTAACTGTCAGAAAATGGGAAAATTGCAGAAAAGGACTTGAAGATTAGTTTAACCAGGAATCAAAATATAAATAAGAAAGTGACAGAGAAATACAGGGACACAAATAGCAAATTAGCAGGAGTGTCATACATGCAGATTGCACAGCATCCATTCTGCTGCAATAAGCGCTGGTGAAGATTCTCTGGAAAAATGCTCTGCCCCAGCTTGCCCACATTTCATAAAATATACCCAACTACTGTAGAGAACCTAGGTCAGAAATAAAGTGCCAAGAGATGTAGAAAACTACTTATAAGTGAAGTTAGAAAGTTCTGTATGGTTTACCCAGGTTAAAGAACAGCGGCATTTTTCTGGTAGGTTAAAAAACCTCGACAAATGAACAGCAACAAAATCATTTGCCCTTGTGTCCATCACATATGCATAAAAAAAAATTAGAAGCTTACTTGCAGGAAAAAATATTACATTCCATATTAGGATATACAGAGTTAATGTATGAGATTCATACTAGTACAGGAGTAGTTAAGTGCTGGAAGACGCTAACAGGTTACAGAGTTTCCTTTATTACCTCACTTCAGGAATGTCTAAACAAACACTTGACTGGAGATGCTGCTGTTTATAGATGGATCTCACAGTGAAAATAGAGTAGATGGGCTGTTGAGACCCGTGCCAGGTACACATTTCTATAATTCTATGATTTCTGTAAAAAAATACATTCTTGATGTTTTATTCTAGTGTATGTATAAATATAAGCACAGAATCGGAATATGTTTGCAATACTAATTTATTTTCAAATTTACTTATATTAAAAATGTGCATATATTTATTGGACATTACTCTTTATTAAGAAAATACCATAATTCTCAGAGAATGCAGTTTACCACGCTTTTGGTACATTTAGGCAGCTTTGCTTGTGCACTTACAGTAACTGGAAAGCAAGGAAGGTTTCTGTGTACTCTCCATCACGAAGTATCTCACTCGGAGATTTACAGTTATTACCATGCCCTTCCTAAATCTTATATCAATGTGTACAGTTAAAACTTCTGAGACTCCCAAATTCTTTATCAAACAATTTAATGGTGAAATCCACCCTAGGTCTACAAGTTAAAACACAATTATCAATTAATCTCTAAATATAGAAAGACTATTAAAGGACCAGCTGGCATTTTAAAATGATGAAAGCCAAGACTGTTCTTTGGCATCAGCACTAGCTGATGTTGCTAAGCTACTGCTGCTGCCCAGTTAGTTACACACCATCAGGTATTAAATTCGTGCAGGCCACTGGGCCGTAGGAAAAGAGAAAAAAAAAGACAGAGGAAAAAAAACCCCACACTCAAAATGCAGTCTTACACCAGTAAAACTCATAAGTAAAATCTCACCATCTGAGTCTATGAAGTGCAGTATAGCTTGTGTTCATGATAAAATGATATACAGAGAAAAACAATCAGCCTTTGGTGCCATTTTAGAGTCCATGTCATTACTTGCCCTTTTAATTTACTTCAACCTGCTTTTTCTATAACACAGCTAAGTTTTTATTGCTTTGCTATAATGTAGGTAAGTTTTTATTGTTATGTACCTATGTTTTGATGAGTGAATTTTGATTTTTGTCAAATACACTTTTTGATTAGAATCAGAAGGAGATTCTGCTGCTGTGGGTCAACAGGGGCAAATGGAAAAAATGTCAGAAAGGACAATCATTTTTCTGGCAGTTAATTAGAGCCTAAGAAGATAATGTTATTTAGCATGTGATCACTGTTCAAAAAATTTCTTTTGAGTTTCTGGCAGTTTTTATGAGATTATAGTAGCAGCCTTTTCCTAATTCTTCCATCACTGATCACACTTGTGATTTGCAGCTTTCCAATCCAAACCTGCATTTACTCTTAAGCAGCCCAAGTAGCACCATTATACTGTTTAACAAACTTGGAGAAGACTCCAAATATCTTCCTAATCACAAACATCATCTCAACAGTGCTTTTTCTCAAGCTTGATTCCATTTTTATTTAGGACATTACTTTTACACCCTTAGCAAAGCTGTGTCATTTGGAAGTCAGCCTTTTACCTGTGTTGGTGCAGGAGGAGATAATTCTATTGGTAGGAGACAATTTTGACCACAAAAGAATCCTGTCCTTTCCATCATACACTGTAAGCACTAAATTTATGACTGTGATGTTCCTTCCCTTCCTCACATAATTAAACTAGGAGGAACATTATTAAGATAGTTACAAATTTAATGCTTTCTGGTTTATGTTTTTTTGGTGGTTTAGTTTTGGTTGTTTCCCTATGGTGAAAGCATAACCAGTTAAAAAACTACACACAGAATCGTATTTTTACTCTCAAGTCAAGAATCACATCGCATTCTGCAAACTTTCCTCTGATCAACACTTCCTATGAAGGAGCTAAATGAAAGAGAGCAGTGGAAGAGATCACAGGTCTGCAGGACACGACAGAAAGCCAGTAGGTGTTTAATTTACTGATGGAAGGGACTCTT
Organism: Melanocharis versteri; assembly: GCA_013397845.1. Classification (NCBI taxonomy): domain Eukaryota; kingdom Metazoa; phylum Chordata; class Aves; order Passeriformes; family Melanocharitidae; genus Melanocharis; species Melanocharis versteri. The sequence goes on along the minus strand of VZTG01004391.1, from coordinate 245,673 downwards.
GGGAGCTGCATTCGGACACAAAGGTTATTGTGAGCTGGGTGCCAAGGCAACCCGACAAAAGCACCAGGGCACAGCTCCTGGCTGCTCAGTACAGGAATTGGAGACCATCACTTCCACAGACAGAAAGGTTACTGTCAAAACTGTGATATTATTACCTCATCAAGCAAAAGAATCTTCTGGCTCTCACTTTTTTTTTCTTCTGAATAATTGACCTCCATTTTGTAGGAAAACAAACAAACAAGCAAACCCCTACAGGCAGTACATCCTTGTGAGACCAGCTGTCAGCTTACCCTGTTCTAGTTTGTTTCAACACGCTATTCTGAAACTCCCATAATACTTATTTAAAAAACCCCCAACTCAACCAACAAAACATAAAATCCCAGCAACAAAAAAAACAAAACAAAACAAACAAAAAAACCCCAAAACAAACAAACAAACAAAAAAACACAAAAAAACAGACCAAAAAAATCCTAAGGAAAAGAAACCCCAAACAAATTAACCAAAAACCAAAACAAACCAACAACAAAAGGTAAATATCTGTGCAGAATTTCCATTTATATTTAAGAGGGTTCCTTCTGTATGTTTGCTATTCCACAGGATTATCGACTGTGAATCTATACCTCTACTAATGCTACTATTACAATCCTAGATTTCTAGGAAATATTCCTTGTAATATCTGTTGGCACATTCCTTAAAGCCTTGCTACACTGGGTCAGTGAAATGACAGAATTCATTGTCCCTGCAACATGCTCTAGTTATTTTTTAAAAACATGGGTAGGTTAAGCTAGAAAAGTTTTAATTTCTCAAAGAAGGGCAAGAACTATTCATCACTATTACGTTTATTAGAGTTCCCTCAGCATGTTTGTACAACCTTGTTAGCCAATGGTAGAGCATATTTAGAGCTTACAAAAGTAACAGATCATCACTTGTCAGATGTGGAAACACAGAGGGAACAGATAGCACATTTCTTAAGAAATTTCTTTGGGGACTGAGGAGGTGTGAATCTTGTCTGAGAACACACTATTTGCTTATTCTCATCTTCCCACTCCTCAGGCATTTCAAGCGGCAACCGGGGAAGCAAACATTTCTCCCAGTTAAATGACCAAAGTATTCTTTAACAGACACCAAATACACTGATTTTTAATACATTTTATTGCCTTACACTGAAGTTAGTGCCTGCTTCTGAGAAATCCAGTAAACCACATTCCATTCAACTATAACTTTTCTAACTAAGATAGCTACACGAGGTATCTTTTTTCATGCTAGAGAAACCACCTTCTTTAATATACAAGCCTACCTTTTCTTTCTCAAGCTATTCACTGGAAATTTAATTGGAAAAGAAAGGAATCATTTTTTGCAGATCTGTTCGTAAAATTATAATTTTTCATCTTCTTCAGGATAATCTCCTCAGAAAGTATTTTTTACTTCATCCAAAGTATCATTATATGTATTTATACCACCAAACATCTCATTTCCACAAGAGTCTTCTGATTAATGTAATCACTGTGCATTATTGTTAATCCACAGGCTTCTTGTGGGCATCTAACAAATATAATTACACTGACTGTTGAATTTTCTGCTTTCAGAAAACAGAACACTTCACAAAGCCTCGTATTATTTTTAAGTATAAGCTTTTCACATCCTATTCACCTTTGGCATGTTCTGTGGTCTATGCCGTTAGTCAGAACTTCACATCTATCTGCTTTGTTTTTGTGCTGCAGAACTGCCAGTGAGGCAGGACTTCACATAACCCACCCAGAGCCCATCTCTGACTGCTCCTCCAAGGCCCCAAGGGAACAGGCGCAGGCTGGACACGCCCGTGCTGACAGGCGAGGCTGTGAGACACCGCTGCAGCAGCTGGGCACTCCTGAGATGTTCCTACTCACACTCCTGGCTCACAGATGGAACCTACTGGCCAACTGGCTGAAACAGATCACAGTTTCACTGCTGCATTCTGTAATGTTTTACCCAAAAGCTGTCTGCAAAAAGCTGCTCCTAACATTGGTCTCATTTACCTTCCCAAACTCTACACAAGAATTACATCAATAACAGCTAAATTGTCTAAACCAATGACTCCTGAAGCACTTAGGCTGGAAGCAAAGGAGGTCAAAATGTCTTGGTCTAACATTTTTGATGTTATATGGCTAACAGACAGACACAAGATATCAGAAGTATTTTTAGACCTTTCTGAATCAGGGAAATACTTTTAAAAACATTGCTCTAATTTCTAAATGATCTAGTTTTCAAGAATTTGGGCTACAGCTCATTACTAGAGCATTCAATTTGGCATCACATTCTTTTTCTTGGTTAAGTCAAATACAGTAGATCCAAGGAAATATATTGTTTGGGGACTCCCATATAGTTCCTAAATATACCTAACTATAAACAAAAAAACTTAATTGAATTTTATTTTCCAGGAGCCCTAAATATTAGTACATGTAGACTTACTTTTCCATGGGTAAAATTCTTCACAGACCTATCTTGTTTCATTGATGTTATATAAATCAAATCAGACACTGATGAAGGAAAGAAATCTTCAGAATCCCAAAATAACCAACCTCCAAAAATAAAAAAAAATTGTTTGTTGCAGAAATATTCAAGACTGAAAAGTAACTGTAACTCTCAAATTGACTCCTTTTTTTCCCATTATTTCTTATCTTCTCTAATTTTTCAAAATATGTTAATTACAAGATAATTACTTGTATAGTTAGGAACCAAAACAGCTGATTGAAGCAAAACCTCAAGCTAACCCCCAACAATTCATACTGGAAAGCAAGTTTTTGAGCTGTCAGGACACCAGAAGGAACTATCAAGTGGAAGGACGTTTTGCCCAGTGATGAATTCTAGTCCCACAGGCAAAAAGGGCATTGGTGCAGAGGAACGTACAAGGTCAGAAGTAGAAAATGGTTCTGCTTCCTTCTGCCTTCCTGCCTACTACTTTAGGTTCACAAACCAATGATGGGTATGACTGAACTCTTCAGACAATCCTCACCTAGGACTGACAGGTATTGTCACTGGGGATCACTTTTCCTAATAGTTGGTTTGGTATTCGGTCTTTCAGACGCTTGATTCACAGGAAGGTTAGTGAAGGAAGATGAGCACATGGTCTCTGGTGGACACCAAATGCCATTCTGATATTGGGTATACTTATTATCTGTACAACACTTTAGCGTTTGTACTGTCATTATTGCTTTTACAGTGAAGGTTCTTCTCCACTCAAATGGCAAATATTACATGTCAAGAGAAATGAGTCTGTCAAACCACAGTGTATTTGAAAAGCTCAAAGGAAAAGCTGCACTGAAGATTTAAACTACTTAGGTAGGAAAGGAAATATTTACTGAATTAACATGAACTCAAAAACAGATAGCGATGCTTTAGTACTGTTGCTAGTTACTACATATTGTAATGAAATTTCACAGGATGTCAGAGTATGGTCTAACAGTGAAGCTTTTTTCCAAATTTCATAAGGAATGAAGGAAAAATTTTAAGGGAGGAAAGGAAGTAATTCAAAATTATTATAAATTCACTAGGCCCAGAACAACATATGTCACACAAGAATAAACAAGACAAGAGGTGTACCCATTAAGAACTCCTTAAAAAAGCTAATGTCTCCTCTTGTACCAGAACAAGCACAAAGAATTGGTTATGGGAAGGACTTAAGTCTCTACATTAAATCTGACTCCTACCTACCATATGAACATTACTCCCATCCTTTGGAAAGGACAGCCATTGCTGGTTTACACATAAAAGGCAACATGGACAAGTTGTTAACATTTTACCCAAAGTGTACAGCGTTATCAGGCAGATAGAGCACACCTGCCACCCCATCTGTCCTGCCCTCACTATTCTCTGTGGTTCCATGGCAGGAGTGTGAGAGATGCATCAGAGGAATCACGTGATCCAGCTGTAAGAGAGTCCTGCAATTACAGACACAATGATAATGTGTCTCAAGGGCATGAGCCATTATCCTACATGTATTTTCCTTCCTTCCCAATCCCCCCACTCCAGTGGTGTTTTGTGGCTTGCTTTGTTCTGGTTTTAATGTTACTTTGAACATGGAAATTATTTAGAACAATCTGATGTATCTAAATAAATCTCCACTTCCTAAGTCAACATTTTTCAAGTATCCTTTATAACCAAATGTTTGTGACAAACTAAGAAATAGTCTTTTTTGATGCTCCCTTTTACTCTTTACCTGTAATGAAAATTTATTTCACATGAAAACTTTATTATCTTTAAAACCACTGCAAGATGAAAACTCAAATCTAGCACTTCTTGAATCAACATTGCTCTTTTGGAAAGCAATTTTCAAGACAGAAAGGACTACAACAGCATCCATTTGGTTTACTCCCATTTGCAATAGACACAATAACCTTTCAGATACAAATCATGTCTGTATAGGCAAGCAAGAGGAAGCTCATCTTTTCTTCACCTAAAGATCCCACACTTCCATTAGGAGTTTTCTAAATGCATTTTTCACTTTCTGCTCATGAATATAAAAACTGGAACTTGCCACAAGAATGTGTAAGTGGTCTTACATCCCCCCAGAAAATTTCAGTTTAAGTAGGAACACGTAAAGAGTCAAGTCTATAGTTTGATACTCTGGATGACCTGAGACATATAAAACAGACGGAGCTCCCTTCACATCAACACAAACACAGGACAGGAGCCCTTGCACTGGAGAGTGTAGGGGTTTCTTTAGCCATATTTTTCACAAGTTTCCAAACGGTTTTCTATTTAGCCTCCAGAAAGATAAAATTTGTTTGAACTACAGCTACTTTCAAGATATGACAAAATTACTTTCTACCAATGTTATTTTCAGAATGACATAGCAGTGTCACACGTTCACATCACCATCAGAGTTCTTGATGATTGTTCACAGAGTCAGAACTTGAAAACCTCTTATTTCAGTAGCATTAGTCAACAAATGCTTTCATTGCTGTAACAAAGGAATTCCATTGAGTTTAACTGGTCTGATAGAACTGCACTCACTGGAATGCATACTGGTGAGATAATGACTTGTGTTTATTATTGATAAATTATGTTGTCCCTTGGCTCTTTACATTGAATGCTTTCTTGGTTTGGTTTTTTTTCAAACTAAAGAGTAATCTCAATTTCTTAAGCAGACAAAAAAATCTGTCACAAATCTGAAAAATAACTGCAAGCACAATTTTTCACCTAGATGAAAAAAGTTTCTTCTCTGAAGATAGTGAATACAAAAGCGACAGTGTAAAGCTACATGTTTATTATCTCTCAGTGCCTCTGGATTAAGTGTGTTCACTTTAAAACCACCTGTTTTTATCTCGCCTGGCACTGAAGGCTTTTCTAAAATCTTCAGATTAAGCCGTGCTCTTTTCTGCTAAAACAGTAGCAAAGAAAAATCTCCTAAGTACATTATACCCCACACATGAAAATAATTCTGCTGAGATTGACTCTTTGTAAGTGACAGGAATAAAAAAACCTCTATAGTTACCAGTGAGGACATTATTTGCTGGTTCTACAGAACAGAAATTACTCATGATGATGGCTTCTAGAAAGGAGGAAAGTTCATATTCAAAACTGGAAGCGAGTTTGCAAAGTAGAGTAACTCCTACTTTGTAAATTAGACACAAAAGTTTAAAATCGTGCTGCTGTTTCAACTATCTATGTTTAAATTAGGCTGTTGTAAAGGTCAGAAATCCAAGAGTTAAATTCAGTTTGCCTCCTTTAAGCAAGAAATACATATTCTTCAAAGTGCTTACATTTTCTCATTTTTATCAGAATATGAAAATAATAAACACCAAGCAAGTCTAAACTTTTTAGAATATTGTGAAATTATTCCTTTGTTTTTTTAACCACAATCTATCGGAAAACAATGTCTCATTATAAGCAATGCAGCAGTAATTCAAGTAAGTATTTCTCATTTACCGCAAATTTGCTCAAAAGTACTCCACCTACTCAAGGCCCTTCAAAGTAACACACAGAGCACTGGCATCTGCTCCTCAGACCTGGCTATTTTAATCCGCAAACCTGCATCAAATTATCAATGTAGATGTAACCAGGATGCAGTAAAATTCTGGCCAACACAAAGCATTCCTAGTAATCTGTAAGGAGTTCACATCTTCTGCACAATACAGGAGCTTTCAGATTGGCCTTTGAGGTTTTACCTGAATTACCAAAGAGTAAATGGAACATGAGCAAATCTGTTTGCAAAAGAATCTGGTCTTGAGAGCATCCACACCATGCACACAGTGGATGGGTGACTATTCAGACAGGCTCCAGTCTGGCCCAGAGACTCAATTCCTCCCAGCAGTCAGATTCCATTTACTGTGCTCTTACAGCTCATCTTTTGGCTTCCTTTTATCCACCAGGAGTCGAGTCTGTGTGCTCTGAGACCGCTCCATGGTGTACAGGAACAGTAAGTGGGAGCACACACATGACCAGGATTGAAACACTGATATGGACACATCCACAGACCACCAAAAACGACACTGATAAAATATACCGGGGACAGGACTGAAGTTTCAAACAGCACAAGCAAGAACTTTTGAAGGAATTATCAACATAGTGTCCTTACAAACAGATTGTAGCCTCTGTTTATGGGATAGACACAGTGACTCTGTGACTTTGCCAAAGATGGAAGACTTAACTTTAGGGCCTTTTGGTCTTAAAATTATGTCTGCACGTAAGTTAGGATGCTCTGAATGTATAAATATCCCTCAATTATAAACCCCCCAGGTTTGTCACATTTGCGTGACATTCCTTTAAAGCAATGTGGTTGTTCCCAAAGAGATGAGGTAATGACCACACCACCTGCTTCTAGAAGAGTAACTTTCTCTAAATACACCACTGAAATAGTTGTACTCCTGTAAGTCACATATTTTCAGGCAGTTCACACCTTATAGAGTCCCATTATCTGTTCTGCCTTTGGATCCCCCAAGGCACAGGAGTGAGCAGAAAAATGAATTGTGAAAGAATAGCTAATTAAACATGATAATTCACAACTCATTCCTTTAGTAAGTCGCAACATACAACTAAAATGAAAGTGTAATAAGTTCAGCAGCTGCAAATAACTAGATTATTGACCTTGGAAATTCCCACTTCACAAAGGGTGATTTGCTTTTGCGGTCACACAACCAGAGCTCTATCAGCCTGTGGTTTGCTACTGTCCTAACACTGACAGGAACCGTGAACCTCAGGCACGTTGAGCAGAAGCATTTCCTTCCATCTGGGCATGGACAGAACTAACGCACTACAAACTGATGTATGGTTTGCATCCTAAAGGCAAAGGGGCTACAAATATTTTCTCATATTAAAGCAACTATGGACCTACAGGAGAGACAAACAACCTTGTCACTGCTTATACTTTCAGTGATCTACCAGAACAGCCTAATTTTGAGAGCTATTCTTCCATGATTAAAATGAGGTTAATACTCAGTTCTTGATGTTTTTAACAGGATCAAAGACACTTATGATCATCTCCTTTATATGAAAAAATATTTCCTTTTACCCAACTGAGAGAACGTGAAGATGAAATCACCATATTCTCAGGAAACTGCAATGGAAACAAGCTGCCAAGCACTTCAGCAGACAGATTTGCAAGGTCTTGCCAATGACTGCTGCCTATGCAGAGAATTAACCAGTATCTGCTTATCTAATCCCCAAATTTCCTTCTGCTCAGTGTGAGGTTGACTCTGATTAATTATCTTAAAAATGTCTTAATACAAAATATATGAAGATACTTTTTATCTTCCTAATATAATGCTATAAAAGATAAACTGTTTTAAGGTATAGGATGATGCTTAAATAAGCTCAGAACTCTTTAAAGTTTTATGGAAATTATGGTGCCTTTTTCTTTAAATAAGCTCTCACTTATATGGTCACTTGATTTGATTTCAAAAAGAAAGGGAGAAATCAGAACCCTTCCTCGTATTTGATTACAGAACTCTCTATGAGTCTAATATGCCACATGTCCTATTTTTAAATTTTTTTCAACCAGCTAGACTATTACAAACACTAGGAAATTATTTTCAGAAACACTTGAAAGACTCTTAACAAATTTTTGCAGCCTTCATTTATATTGACAGGGCATTTGGCGTCCAAAACTGCAGAAAAATACCAATGCCAAGACTACTCTCTTTTAGGATGTGCATTTCTAATGACTGAAAACTACAATTTCACACAAACACACAAAAAAAATAGATTCAGAATTGCTGCTTTAACATCAAACAACTTAGTTATTTACTTCCAAGAAGTGAGGGGTAATAGTGTGAAGGCAGGGAATATCTATGTCTGATTTTGGCACCAAGTAAAGAGGGAAAGGATAGTTCCATTATTTTTCTCTCATGTCACTTAAACCCACCTGTAGTTATTTCTTTAACTGTACTTTACAGAAGCAAGCAAAAGAGTGTTACTCTTCCACAGAAGCACTTCTCAACTGTGAGTGATTATATATCTAGTGTTTGCTAAATTCACTAAATACCTCAAAAGGCTTTTAGAAAAGGCTGTGTAATCAGCTAACTTAACTTCAAAAAGTTCTTTAGGGCTCATCATGCTTCAAAAACTGCTCTGTTTTTATCTTAGTTCTTGAGACTTAGAGGTAAGGATAATAGGAGGAAACTAAGTTTATTCTAATGCTTGGACAGATCATTTATAAGGTAGAATTATTTTTTCAAAAAGTAAACTCTTAGTTTAGGAAACAATGTACACCTGCCTTGTTCTGATAACAGGAAAATAAGGTCTTCTACTCAACAGTCTTGCAATTCCCTGAGCCTTCCACCCATTCTGCCACGGGCTGGAATCACGGGTTTGGTGTCTCTGGGGAGCAAGTAGCATGCATGAAATCTAAGTGGGAAACACATTTTCTGTGAAATACACTGCACAGAGAAAAGAGTAGAAAGCACCCACAGTAAGAAGACCAGCCTAAATTGGAGCATAATGATAACCACCAGAAGTGTCTCTGCACACAGAATACAGGAGGTGGGGGAAAAGGTAGTATTGAAAAAGTTGTGCTTACTGGAATACACAACCAGTTATGCATACTCCTGCTCGCTCTGTCAAGATAAGAAACAAAGGCTGCCTAAGCTGTGTTGGTTTAGTAGCACATTAATATGTAAGCAGCCAGATTCTGAACCTGAAATTCACACATCATCACAACAAATAATTGCATGTTATCTTGCAAAGGATCAAATTCAAAATAATGACTATTACAATATCAAGGCTCTTAGTGTAAACTCATATTGCTTTTCAAGACTAGAATAAAATACTACAAAATCAAGAAGGATATCTAAATAATTAATCCAAAACTACTCTTCTGCTGTGAAGGTGAAAAAAAAAAAAAGTAATATTTTGCATAATAGCATATTAAACAGTTTAAGGTTTTTTTAAAATTACACAATTTCCACCACATGTTCAGAACTAAATAACCCAAAATATTTTATCTAACTGTTCTGGTTTCTAACAAGCATGTTTAAAGTTGAAAACTCTCTGGTCCGTTAAAAGAGCTGAAGAGACGTAATTGAAACCAGTAACGCATTAAATTAAATGGAGCAGATCTTCACCAATAACACAGAGTCTGTTACCAGTGCCCTCAAAAATGCCTAATTCCTCATAAAGGTCAAGCCCCATTTCACTGCTTATGAGAAAAACTTTCATGAAGCAGTATTATCCTAATGTGTCCATGTGTGCACTGCACCTAGACACAGATGCTGCCACTCATGATCAGCACTAAGTGAGACCACCTGAGTCAGACTATCAACTCCTTTTTTTTTGTTTGTTTTAAATTTGTGCTAGCAGGACACAATGGAAAGTGAACAAGGATGTCACAAAGAACCAGGAGGACCCCAATTTACGTTCGGAACAAACAAGGTTTTCCCTCAGAGCAGCAGTCTCCCCTGGCGCTCGCCCCAGCCTCTCTCAGGGCAGGACTCCCGGGTGCCCCAAAGCCACGGCCTTTCCAGTCCTCCCGGCGCACTCGCGCTCTCCTCGGCAGAACTCTTCCATGCTGTGTGTACCTTAAATCCCGCTCCTGCTGTGCTCGTCTTGTCTGGTCACCTCCAGCACCACACGGCTCGCGGCTCAATTCGCAACCGCGCCAGACCCCGAGCGGCGGCCGCGGCTCAAGGTGAGCCCAAGTCAGCGCCGACAGAACGGGCACCAGCGGCTGAGGCAATGCCAGAGGCTCATCTGTCACCCCAACTTTCACCCAACGCTGTTGGTAAAACCCAATCCACCTCGGCCAGCCCTTCCAAAGGGGAGGTGGAAGTGCCGCCGCGCTGCTGCCGGGCCGGGGCACCGGCGGGTCGGAGGAAGCGCCGGAGCCGTGCTGAACGCGGCGCAGCCGATCGAGGATCTCACCTGCCCGCCTCACCGCGGGGAGGGCGCCGAGGCCCGGGATCGCCGCCCGCATCCCACCTGTCGGGCGGCCGCGCATCGCTGAGGCGCCCCTCCCGCGACCCCCGACTCACCGAGAAGCCGGCCCAGAACGGGCAGGAGTGGCGGACGCGGGCCGAGGTGGTGAGCGCCAGGGCGGCGAAGCTGACGGCCACGATGAGGCAGCCGAGCACCATCTGCGTGACCCCCAGGGCCAGCATGGCCCGCGAGCGGGCGCGCTGCTCGCGCAGGCGGGACAGGCTGCGGGACAGCGCGGTGGGGCTGAGGGAGCGCGCCCCGCCGGGGGCCCGCGCCGCCCCGCCGCCCG
>VZTG01004391.1:140572-234953 GCA_013397845.1 Melanocharis versteri | reverse complement strand
GGCGGCCGCCGGCCCTGCGGGCTCAGCGTGCGGTGCGAGGCGGGTGCTGGGCGAGGGGCCCGGCCCGAGGACCCCCAGCACCCGGACGGCGCCCGGGCAGCGCCCCTGGCACGGCCCCGCTCCTGCCGCCAGGGCCCTGAGGGTAAAACCGCTCCCACCTGGGCTTTGTGCAGCAGCGGCACCTGGCAGCCTCCCCCCCTTCCTCTGTGTGCTCCCGTCCAGCGGCGGAGGAAGGGCAGGGCTGGGTCTCAGTTCTGTGCAAAAGGCATCTTGAACCTTTTTTATTTTATAGGTTTTTTTTTTTCCTCACAGCAAAACGTAACAAAGTCTTAGGTGCAGCATCCCCAATAGCAGAAACATATCAAGCTTCTAATTATAAAAGCCTCCCAGCCCTGCTGCTGCTGCCAACAGGGTCTAGCATGGTAAGGCTGCCCACAGCACCCATAGCGACTTCTCTGCAGAAGGAAAATCACAGTGGTTAGGTATCAACTGCAAACAGCTTGGCCTACTCATGAAAAACAAACAGAACCCAAACCCCTAATAATCATCTCACTATACTACAGGATAGTTCAGGTAGTAAAACTATGCCAAGGTTAGCATGTTTGTAGCACCATAATCTGCTAGAACAGTATTTCTTTAATACAGGAATTAGTACATGTAGTCTACATATCTGTAATTCTGTGATATTCATACAAAAAAGCCCCAACCCGAACATCATATGTACACCAGGCTTAAATCTTTGCATTTGAGGCTCCTTTTCTTTTCTTCCAAGAACTTTTCTTAGCATTAGTTTCCTGGGGAGGTAGTAGTGAGGAAGTGTGCCTTGACAGGAAAGTGTCAGAGAGTAGGTCCTCTCTTTTCATACAACATCCAGATGTTTTACTGTAACAGAAGAACACAAAAAAGCTGCTGCTTTCAGCTTAATTCACTGTCTGTGTCACAAAACATCTTAGGATAACAGCTGCTGTCACCCCAACATGGCTGAAATACTGCTCCAGCACATGTGCAAGTCGTATTTTAATCAGAGCCAAAAGCACCTGACAAAACTCTACTCTGAAGAAACAGCTGTTTTGCCAAAAGTTTTTAGGCAAATGCAGAATTGTACTACATTAACACTGCTCATAATCAAAAGAAGAGTTCGCTTACAATGACATATCAGACCGGGCCTGATAACAAATGGGAGTCAGCTAGAAAGAACACACCACTACACATTCCCAATTGACTGCTGGCACGGGTGTGCTACCTCCCATCTGAAAGCCTGGGCACAACAGATAAATGAAGGCAGGTGGGAATACATGGTTGTAGATCACACTGGATTTTTGTTTATACCAGTTCACACTAAAACTAACTTCCACTCATATTTATTTAAGTAGAACTATTTGCTGTCCAACATTGGAAACATTAATTCAAAATACCCCTTTCAAAGTCAATGAAGAGTCTGTGTTCCAATGTTCTGCCAAATAGAATGAAAGGTTCTAGCAAAAAGAAACAAAACCGAAGCCCAGATGCAAACTGAACTTGTGCAGTCTCCATGATAAAGCAGCTCATTCTCCAACAATGCAGAAATGCTTTAGGTTATTCAACAGCAGGACAATTAGAAACCTTAATAAATGCATTTAAACCTCTATCTGGGTGCTCTCATTCAGGAACAAGACAGCCCTAGGGCTTGGAGAAATTAGAACACATTACACTGGGGTGTGAATTTACATCTCACTAACTCCCTGTGCTGATACTATTTTATGCATTACATACAAAGCAATTTACCTTCATTTCCAAGGACTTTCTAATTTGTATGTTAAAAAAAAAAAAAAGTTAAAAATCCACACTTGTGGGTAATCCAGAGGAGGATCTGACACTGCAAATCCACATGCTCATGTGCTGTCCATGAACCTCACATGTGGGTAAGCTCTCAGGTAATCAATACTTCCACTGCTTCCAATATGGCAAACTAAGGCTACCAGAAAACAATTATTTTGGCTTCCAATAGGAATCCCCAGGACTTTAGATCACATTTTGTTCACTTCAATATTCATGAGCATTCAGATGTAGATAGATACTGTTCAAGATCTGAATTAGCTCTGGATACACTTCTTAGTCTTCTAAGACTTTGAAGAGTCTTAGTTGCTGGATTTGTTTGAGAATTATTTGAGAGCTATTTGGAAAGTAGTGTTGTCCCTAATTTAAAGTTATTTTGCTGAAGAGATCTTTCTACAATACTTCCATTGGTATTTTTCAATGCCAGGTCACTGAGTGTAACTGTAAGTGGGACTAAAATTCCTTCCAGAACTGTGGCCACAAAAGCTTTGGAATAGCTATGTTTATATGGGAACACTATAAACTACTAATTTTTAATTTATCAAATAATTTGTTTCCCAAAGGCAGCCAGAAAGGCACTACATATCAGACCTTATTATTAGCCTGTTAAAACCCATCAAAACTCAGAAGCCAGCATGATAATGATGCCACTTCTATGGTAACTGTGTCAGTACTGTCAGCCTTTACTGGCTCCTATCAGCTCAGAAAGCAGCTTCATACTCAGGATATTAGTGGATAGAAGTTTGTATTTATTCCACCTCACTTTGCACTGCAGTGAATTTCATGCATCTGTCTCTTCAACTGTTATTTGAGATGAAGCAAATGGCATTTTCAAGTATGACAGAATTGGAAAAGGAGCAAAGAGAAGTAAATTCACAGTTACAGGAAAGCCTTGCTTGCCATTACGAAGGTGCCCTACAGGATATAGACACTGAAAGCATGTCCAAGGGCCCTACCACTGTCACTTATATACAGCATGACTCAAATCTGCATCCCTTACATGATCTCATTATTTGAAGCAGCCCCTCTCTATCGACACAGCTCTAAGGACTTATTAAGCACTAACAAACCAGGCTGTCCCACACAATGTGCATTCTAAAGATGTAGTGACAATTGGCCAAATGAGGTGGTAGCAGTCCTGAAAAATAAAATGTAAACTTTATCTATACATACACACAAAATGAGAAAACCCCACAAAACATAATGTATCTCCTTCCATATCCAACATTCATCATGCATCTTGAGATCTTGACTTAAAATGTATTTATTATTCTAATAACTAACAAGTAATTTCTCAGCCATTCAGATATTCCATCCTTATAACACCAGCAGTAGTAATTCCACTTCCTTTGTCCATCCTGTTGATTCCTCAGAGGGAATCAAGTATCCAGACCACAACATCAGAATAAGTTCAGTTGAAACATATAATAATTTCTTGGCACATATATTAAAAAAATTAAATATCTTTTTCCATGGCTACACTTCGCCCTGTTCCAAAAATAACTTGTAAGGCATTCCAACATACTTTATCTCAGTTTACCAGGAACCATCCCCAATATATCTAAATTTTACAGAAGTAATGAAATTCGTTTATGGATATGGATATAATTACCCAAATATAAAGTCTGTATCATTGGCAGAACTGAAGAGCAACTTATTCTCACATGCCAACTTCTAAGCACATAAGGATATTTGATTCCAGAGGCAACAGAAGCTGGTATTTCAGTATATTAAAAAAAGAAATTCACGTTTTCTAACCCTTGACAGTCAATCTTCCTCAAGTTTATCTTCCAAAAAGTTGTACTGGACAGGGACAGAAAGGAGGGCAAGATAGCAAATAATAAAGATTTCTTTATCTATACACCACATCCAATTGTAATCAACATCTTGCAGGAAGTATCCTGCTTTACTAGCCTCAGGCTTTGAAAATATAAAAAAACCCTCATTGTAGCAGATATCAAAATGTGTCAAAGACAACAAGACAATATATGCCAGTGCCCACCAGTATAAGAAGGGATCATAGAGTTAAATCTGTAGACTTAAAACCTCATGGTGGCACTGCTATCTTTGGTATTATTTTGCTTCCTGATGACTCAACAATTTTCTAAAAATAGGATAACTGCCTCTGACAGACTTGTAGTTAATCGATGAACCTCAAAAATAAAAATACTCTTCCCACCTCCCGACTTTTATACTAATAAAAGTATCCACTGTGTTTTCACTTGGCAAATCAGATGTACGATGACACTCCCAGTCCCATCTTTTACAGCAATTTTTCTGTGGAACTCAATGAAGAGCTCAAAAAGCACACCAATTCTGTGTACAAAATATTATGTATAAAAACATTAAAAATTACTGTGAAGATCAGCACACTTTGACTAAGCCCTGCTTCTGTGCTTGAAACCTAAGTGCCTATTTATGAAAGCTTTTAAAAGGATATATTAAAACCAAGAGCATCTACCTCACAATCATCAAGAGCCCTGCAATGAACCAATGCCTGCTTCCAAGAGGTAACAGAAAAAAGGAGAACTGTCACATCTCCACTGTAAGCTGCAAAACACTATCTATCCTTGGTGGGGTGACTGTGCACAGAGGAACGATTCTCTCGCTTTTCTCCTTAAGGACTTGGAGTTATATGTGGGTCCCTGAACTTCTCAGCTTTTCTGCACCATCTACTGCCTATGAATTGGTCTGTTACCCCAATCAGTCACCGACCTGAAGGAGACAACGAAAAGTACCTGCCATTACTTTACAGCCATTATTGTGGTTTCTCATGTTGTTACATAGAGGATAATCACAGATTAGTTGGTTTCACAAAAATAGCATCCTTTAACAACATAATCTAAGCGTATATAAAACCATAGGATTTACTTCTGTATGTAAGCCAAAAGGGTTTAAAAAAGAAAGCTTTGCAGATAAAAAATGAAAGAAACCTCAATTTTCATACTTTAATCTGAAAATAGACTGGGTCTCTTCTTCAGAAACACCTACCTTGGAAGTACTTCCTCCACATGAGTGTCCTGGAGTGCTACAGACACCACTCAAATCAAGATAATTGCTCTGCATTTTTTGACTGCCTGAAAGTTCACATTGGGTACACATGATTGGATCTGAAAAGCAGATTGCCCTGTGGTTTTACAAAAGGCAAGCTAGAACTCAGATTTTTTTAAATTAGACAGATTTCTTTCCCAGATGATCACCCTTGGCCTGGCAGAAAATGTAATCCCTGCAAAAAAACCCCCAAAAAGCATAAACTGAAGAAGTACCTGGTATATTCTGTTCAAGCCTTAGCAAAAATAAAACTATTTTAATCAAGAGTTCAGTCTAAGAAATTAAAACATAGAAAAATATATATCCAATATTATACAAGAAGTTTTAGACAGCAGTTTTTTGGTGCATTAAACAGTATCACTTTTCTTCTGTAAAACTTTAAAATGTACAACACTTCTGTATATAAAGTAACAAGTAAGAGTGATCAGATTCCTTACTGATCCCATTGCCAAGAGTAAAAAAATGTGGTAGAATTAGCCAGTTCATACTGTCTTTTAAAATGACTAGACTTTACAGGGCCAGCATCTACTAGATAAAATATTTTCTACCATAGGAATTAAGTAGCTGAAATTCCCAAATAAAACTTAACAGAATCACTTTTAATAGTGCACAAAATCAACCTTTTAGCTAAGCCACTAAAATCCAGATGTAATTTTAAATTAAGAATAATTTTATACATTCTCAAGCAGGTTTTTATTTCCTTTGCTGAAAGAAAAGTGAGTTACATTTTTAAAATTAGAAGCCAAAGACTTAGTTTTCTGAGAAAAACACCTCAACTTCTTACATGATTTGCAAAATAAAATTTCCAAGAAATTAATTTGTTTGATTTACTGGTAAGTAATTTAAAGCATTTAGAGTGAAAAAGAAAGAGGTCCATAGGCCCTCCCCTAAGTATCTTGCTGAGGTTGAGGATTTTCTAGTAAAGCACATAGAATCTGCTTGTGGGATTCTACCTATTCTTCTTAGACATGAACATGTTCCTGAGAAGATAAAGGAGGAAAACTAAAATATTTCCAATCACTATCAAGTAAAAATCATCAAAATATTACGAAAAAACTTAGATAGACACACTTTCTAGGAAATAGCTTATTAAAAGCACATAGTCTTTCCAGTTGTCATCTGTAGATGTGAAAAGCTGTAAACATGGGGCAAAAGGATCTTCCCTGGAGAATCAGGAATTGGAGTTTGGTGGCTGAGACATTTCGGTTTGCTTCAGAAGCATGGGGTAGGCAATCTAAATAATTCAAAGCTAGCTTAGCCACTCTTAGCAATTTAGTTAAAACCTGACAGATGAACACAGCTTTTCTACTTTGGATAATTGAAGGGACCAGAAAGACTATTCCGCATGGAAACTCAGATGAGCTGAAGTTAAGGATTATTAAAGCAACTCTGCTTCTTGGATGAAATTATAATTCATATAGGGCATTTATATTATATGAAGTTGCTACTGAGATTTATGAGATCAGTCTCCAACATATTGGAAAATTTTTCCAAGCTTTTTCTTTGTGAAATGCAGCTGCAAATCAGAAGGCAAAAATGGCTGTCTGGATGTATCTGAAACACATTCAAATTAATCAAAGGCATAGTTTAGTATTTTTTGCAGTAACTGACCATACATGATTAGACACATGAACTGTAGCAGTTTTGCCAGGCATAAAAGGATTCAACTGTATACTAACACACCAAAAGGATCGTATTGAGCAAAAAACTCAGAAGTTGTACAGTTTTGTCCCCTTGGTGGAACACTTCCATGGATAAGCTGGAACAGCCTCCAAGGGCTTGCCCTTCCATGCCCAAAGGCCAACTCTCTCCACAGACTCATCCACCCACCCCTGTCTAACCCAGCTGCAGCAGACTTGCAGCCCCAAAACACAGCTGTGAAATGCATCCCCCTCCCCTGGACACTAAATGACCTCAAACAGAAGCAACCTTTTGGTTACACTCAAGCCCCTAAAACTTTGTCCCCTTGCTCCAGACAGGGAGACAGCAGGACTGTACTGCAAGCAGAAACCTGCAGATAGCAGTATACTGGCATAATATATTATATTGGGATAATGTTTTTTAATCCATACCCTCTTCGCCAGTCTGGTGTTTTCCACCCGCACAGCTGTATTTCTGCAGACATTTACAGATTCTCCTCACTCTCCTTTTTGCTTACCTAGCCCCCATGATCCTCTGCATTTCTCTAATCTTCCTTAATACCTCCAGCCTTCCCTAAATAACTCCACATAGAGTTCTGTACTAGGTTTTCAGAGCAAAAACACGCAGAGTAAAAGGCGAAAAATGACATAATTCTCCAGCAATCTATACTTGCAGAGTACACTGGATGTTTT
Source organism: Melanocharis versteri (assembly GCA_013397845.1). Classification (NCBI taxonomy): domain Eukaryota; kingdom Metazoa; phylum Chordata; class Aves; order Passeriformes; family Melanocharitidae; genus Melanocharis; species Melanocharis versteri. The sequence continues at coordinate 227,754 of VZTG01004391.1, read as the reverse complement.
ATTAGGCAATTATAACCTTTCTGCTCTTTTTTTTTCTGGCCAAGTCTATTTTGAAAGCAGAAGACTTCAAGAAAGAAAATGCTGCCATTAGTTTATTTGAGCATCACACACTACTGTAGCATCCATCTGTCACAACTGCTGATGAAATACAGAATATATGTAGGACCAAACTCAATTTAGTTGCCCTAAATTGAGAAAGGTTAAAAACCCACTGCTCTGAGGACAGTCAACCAGATACACAACATTCCCCTCTGCAAAATGGCACAGCCGAATCTGCTGCTGAGGATGACTAAGGATGGAAAAGTTTAGAGAATCAAATTTCATAGTTATTTATTAGACCCCTTAAATCTCTTGAATTTTAATTGTTAGACTTCTTAAAAAAATTCTTACATTTCCTATTTTCACCTGGGTTCAAGATTTATTTTTTAAGTCAAACTTACTGTTCATCTCTGTCCAGGCATTGCAAATGAACTTTTTCTAACTTCAACATACTGACTGGAAAGGAGTGGATTTTTTTCTGAGGTAGAACAGAATACTATTTCCTTAAAACAAATACATCTGAAGAGAAGCTATTTCTTCTGAAATGCATCACCCATGTAGAATATTACATGTGAATAAATTCCTGAGGTATGTGGAGTTCTTAGGCATTATATGGACTCTTTTTTTGTAACAGAATTGCAGAAATATATATATATTTACTATAAAAGAAATTAAGTTGAGACAAGTCTTACTGTACACTTTCTGAGAAAAAGCCTTCAGGAAGAGAGAAATATATAATAAATAATTATACAGAAGTTATTATTCAGGTACAATCAATAAATGGAAAAGCCTTTATAAACTTGTTATCCATATGTACCAAGAATCTTTATTGTTGTAAGTCTAAGTGGCTTATTTATGCACAAAACTGTAACTTCCCTTTCAGCAGAGAAAAATATGGAGCAAGTCAAGAAATTACATTTGTCCTGTGAAAAGCCACTCTTAACTGTCTACTTAAATTGGTATAAAAATGCAATATTCCATTTTTGACAGTGTTCTGAATGTTGGGTGTGCTTTTTTCTAACAGCATGCAGAGCTTTCTTTGCTCTTCAAAATGCTTTTAAAATAGGGCATTCATTCAACATCGGTGGCACTCCTTAAAACAGTTTTTGTCTGGTCAGAAAGTACATGGCCAAGTTTCTATCAGAATTAAGACTCTTGTGTTAAAAGGTGCAAAAAAAGATCATGGGACCCATGATTCAGCAGAGTTCTAGTTCAGAAGGAACAAATCACTCCAGGCAGGATACCTAAAATACACAGGCTGGTTGTGGCCAAGGCAATGGGACAGACACTGGCTGATTATTTGTGCATTTAGAAGGTTCTGTCACTGTTCTACAAACAATAAATCTTACCCAAGCAAATGACTGCACCCAGTGACACTTCTAGAAGATGGTTTCCTCAAAAGGAAAATAATCTTTTTTATAATTTCCCATACAGTGTTTCTTCTAACTAAAAGACAGGCACTTGTTCTTTTTAAAGGAATACTGCCTATAAATTTTCAAAAGTAGCTTACTTTCTAAGGGGAAATAAAAAATATCCCTGTGGAACATCAGTGCATAATGAGCAGTGTATTTTTGTGGCTGCCTGGGGAGCAGTGCTGGCAGCATCCCTTGCCACAGTGGCCTGAGGTCTGTAGAAACGGCAGGTGGAATGAAAGTCTCTCTTTGGTTTTGGCAATACCAAGATGAGAAGGATTTAATAAGCTGAAGAATTGTATTCCAATGCCAATCTCTGTTTCTAGTTTTTTTATGTCTCTAAATGGAATATTTTTGGTGATAATTTAAAAAACAAACAAACAAACATCTTACACATCCCTCTTATATTATGGTGGTTGTCAGAGACTAATACAGGGAAATCTGGCAAAAACCATATAAGTAGAATGTAAGCCAAGGATATAAAATGGTTTGGCAGTGAGAAAAATTCCCTGCAGGATTTATAGTAAGAACAATAATAGAAAAGCACTGAATGGAGAGGTGTACATACAGAAAAAGCAATTACTCTAACAGGATATTAGTTACTATGACAAGTGTTTGAAAAACAGACTTATATGAACTGCCAAAAATAATTAAGCAGATTGTCTCACTACCCTTCAAACAAAAGAATTAGTGAGAAATTTCATTCAGGCTTTGTGCTTCTTTCTCTAAGAGCCAGGAAAATTTAAAAGGTCAGCTTGAGTACAGCTAGGATTACTCTTCAGCCAGTATTTTAGCACAATTCTTAATACTTTTTTTTTTTTTTTTAATCTCCCTCTTGTTAAAGCATTTTTTCCCAAGGTGCCATTTGGTGGTTTGCCAGCCCATTCAGTGCCCTCTCATTCACCCTGCAGCAAAAAGCACTGCTCCCCCGGCACCACCAGAGCCAGGGCCAGACTCCCCCCTTGCTCAAAGTAGTACCATTTCACACCCATCTCCTGCAATGAAGCGATGCAGCTGAAAGCACTGCGGCCTCAGTTAGCAAGAGCAATTTGGAGGCAGTTGCTCCATTACACAGAATATGAGACAGTTGGATTATTATTTCAAGTTTTTCTGAGTATTTCAGGCCCCTGGGTAGGAGTCTGTGCTGTACTGTGGAACTGAATAATTCAGAAGGGAGTCCCTTAGGAGAACAGCTGCTAGGTAAACACTTCAGGAAAAACAAAGTTTAGTAAAGGCCTTTAAATTTTATTTCCTTTCCCCACTGAAAGCCTAATTATCTCTTAAAAGTTCAGAAGATTTTGTTTCAACCTAACAACTGCTTAATGCTCCCTCTTCTCCTCACATTACTGCCTGAGCAGTTTCTGGGTAGTATCACATAGTCTCTAACCATTACACAGGTGAAATATTCCTGAGGTTGAAAAAGTAACTTTATAAGCTTCAATAACTGAGAAACAACAGGGGGAAATCTGCTATTCTGCTTGTGCTTCTTACCCTGATGAATTCTTACAGCCATTCAGAGTCCTGGAGGCTACAGGTACTTCTCAATCCTTTTTCTTTAGTGATGTTTTGCATTACCAGCTAAGGAAGTTGACACCTGTTGGAAAGTCACCCCTTTGATTCACACAGGACTGGCAATAGAGTACATCCCCAGGCATTCTGCTGCTCTGGGTCACCACACTCAGTGTCCTCAGAAAACTTGTCTAATGTGCTTCCTTTCAGGGGAAGCTACAGCTCCGCTCAAGTTTTAGGGGTTTTTGTTTTTAAGAAAAGCATTACTGTAAGTGTTCTGCTGCTGTTAAAGATAAGGAACATTTTTACTTTCAATGTAGAGATAGAAGCTGATAAAATATATTGTTCACATAAGGCAGGACTGAAATAAAACCATTCTGGAATATTAATATTAAATAATGTTTCCAATATGATCTGTGCAACTGAAGAACAATTACAGCTCCCCACTCCCTCTCTCAGATAAAGCTGCTGGAACAATATATCATTTTTAATGAGATTTTATAGCATTCTGTAATTTCTTCTTACCTCTGTATATTACAAGCTACTTCGCTTTCTGCTGTGTGTGTATACAAACCTATTTTTATATTTTCAGTTGATTGCTGGTAAGTATAGAATTAAATATGTAGCCTACACCACTGTGGAAATTGCTTAGAAGCCTCAGGTGCGATCCTGGAGGAAAGTAAGCTCTAAATTAAACTAAAATCTACACTAGAGTCACACTTCTGGGGAGACAAAAATCATCCAAAACAGATACCTACTCTGTGTAATTCAGAACTTGGGTAAATTCCAAGTCTTCTCTTTGGTTATCAGACTGCAAAGGGAAGGATGTCTGTCAGGGTACTCTCAAAGAGCCTACCACAGTATTTTTTCTTCAGAAACCCATTAAAATAGCTTATTTGATCAAACTCTTGGGAAACATTCTAATTTAAAGAACTAGAGAATTGTGACTTAACAAGTTTTGCACTCTTTTCAAGAATTACTTCACCTTGCCCACTTCCTCTTGCAATTTTCTTCTATGAAAATTATTCTATCCTCATTCTTTCTTCTCTGCCTCCTATCAGCTCAATGATAAATAGACTTAATAGGCCTCGCAAATCACAAATAGACAGGTGGTGCAGTGATGGACTTGCCATTAGCTGCATTAGCACAATGTGTTTTGGGATTTCAAGAAGGTATAAGCACATTGAGCTATTACAGGCTATTTCAATAAATCACAGAGCATTTTATTTAATTAAGTCCCTTTTAATAGCAATATTAAAGATACAGATAGACGTGTCATTAGTACAAACAGGTTTGATATCCTAAACAACTGGGTTTTTTTATTATTTTCTATCCCATAAAAATAACATTTCATAATCCAACAAAAACAGGACTTGATTCTTTGATTCACAATGTAAAATATTGTGATCAGTAGTCTGTATTTTACATTACTGGGCTCATGGCCTGACAGCTGCCATTCCCTCACCTGCTGTCATTCTTTTTCCAAATCTCAGGACATTACAAACATTGAGGAACAATAGTAATTAGCACAGTACAGGCAGCACTACAGGCATCAGAAGTTTCTGTGCAAGAGGAAATGCTGTAACTGAAGAGAACAGCTCTGAAGGAATGAGGACAATACCAAAATAGGGGTATAGAAGAGGATAAAGTGAATATTTGGAGTATGTATAATTGGTCAACAATCAGCATAGAACCTTCTCAGTATTTTATTTTTTTATTTTTACTATGAGGGTAGTCAAACACTGGAACAGGTTCCCTGAAGTGGTGATCTCCTTTCCATAAAAGGAGATGGACTAATCATTATTTTAATTATTTAGGGAAAGACTACAAGGGACCAAGAAAAAATCAGAGGTGAAAGATCTGAGATGTTGTATGGAGTGGGAAGAATTATGAGGCCAAATCCAGAGCACATCTGCAGCCTTCACCTCAGGACACACAAATACAGGAGAGAAGCTGTCTCTCTACCACAGCCTGAGATCATGGGAGCTGACATCCAGGGAGCTGGGAAGGGTGGTGCTGGGAGTTTGAAAATAGGTCTGGATATTTAAACCCTGGAATTTAAAAGATCCACAAATGAACAATACTTGATTCAAAACAACCAACAAATGAATGATTATCCCATACAGAATTGGGAGTGTGTAGGGTAAAAAAAGTAGTTAACACAGTGGACCAAAGCCGTATTTATTGAAATGACTCTCAATTCCCCCCTTTCCTGGGTTTTGAGAAGACCCCGATATTAGAGAAAGGTGGAAGATGAGCAAACTTAACCCCATAATAAAGCTTTGGGCTGCCACTAACCAAAACACAGTACAAACCAGTATTTTTAATATCCTAGGAACTGATCTTATTATGGTACCCAGTAAGTTACCCTTCCTTAATTTGAACTGTTTCTAACTATATCTAGTCTGTTTGTAGGCAGCAGCTTGCTTACAAAGTACACTGCCTGGTGAAGACAACATATATAAAGCTACCATATACAAAAGCTTACCCAACTGTATAAGCTATTTGAACAAATCCTCTTGGCCAGCATCAGAGAGCAATCTCATTGCAGTACAGCACAGCCACTCTGGTCCTCCTCAACCCAAGTTCAGGGCCTCTTATGAATTCTTCTTCACAGATGGGAAGGTTTCCAACAGAGCAGTCTCCTGATCATCTCCACATGAACGGATATTCAAGATACTCTAATGAAGGACTTAAAACCAAATTAATCACACAAAGTGCAGGAGATCTGCTGGTCTTTGTTACGGAGGTCTGTTTCCCTATATGCCCTTCAGGTACAGCAGTTATTAGACACAGCAGGTTTGCAGAGTTAATGGGCTCTACACAGACTACTGGACATTGGAGCTCCTTGACAGACAGTTTAACCAATTCCCTGTTTATAATTTTAACATTTGGTAATGAAGTAATTATCCTTTTGAGAGTCAACTGCTGACATTCCTACACGTATTAAATGGCACATAAAAAACCATTAGTCTCTCCCAGAAGTTGCTATCTTCAGATCTGGGTGTCTTCATCATTCTCTGTGGAAGGGCAGATTCACTAGCAGGGGAAGATTCAGCAAAAAATGTTGGTTTAAACCCTTATGAAGCAATGCTTAAAACAAACAATAATAGAAGTGCTTCACTGCTGATATTTGCCATAGTCATTTATAGCTCGTTTTTCCCCTCCTGCAGTGTCTTACAGCAAAGTGAAGTTCTAAGCATGATTTGCTGTTTCCCACAGCATTCCTCAGTGAGTAGCCAGAGCAGCAGTGCCAGTGAAGTGCTGGGAGGTGGGGCTGTGTGTGCCAGGCACAAGTCAGAGCAACAGAAGTCCTTCTCCAACTGCATGGATTATTAGGCAATAGCTTATTTGCAACCACCCATCATTCCTCTCCTAAGCAATCTCTACCCAGGCATAACGACTGGATGGCACAGCTCACGCCATATGTGCCCACAACATGGCATTTCAGAACTGCTCAACTCACACATGCAATGTATGATAATATTTTTATCCACGTCAGTCTGACATTTTACGGCCTGTTGCCTTCACTGTCCTTGTCTTTTGGGCAAGTGTGGCTCATTGGTGGTATTTCCAAAAGAGTCCGTAGTTTTAAAATTGCTGAAAATTTCACCAACTGCAATGTCAAATTAAGAGCAGATTTTAAAAAGTTGAATAAGCTAGACTAGTAAAAGGTTGCTACATTCAGGTGATACAGCTACTGTTTCCCATCTGTTCCTAATGTCTATTCCAGGTCCACAACAGGCTTTGTTGTGATCTCTGAGTGAAGTAAAGCTAGTTTCTGCTGCAGATTTTGGACACCTGTTTAGAAACCTGAGGCTGGAAAGGGTAGAAGAGAAGTATGATTTTTTTTTTTTGCATGTCGAGCTGATAAAGTACTATTTTGACTTATTATGTTGATATTAGTCTCTTACTGTAGTCACTTCTGATAGTATCCCAGTGTCTATATTATGTTCATAACAAGACCCTCCTGTGACCACTAGGAAAAAATCCAAAGCCTGATTTTCCTTTCTTTTACTGAAAACCATGACTCCTTACACGTCATGTAAATTTTACACCACTCTTAACACCAGTACATACACAAAGGCTGGATTAGCAGTATGTGCACACACATTTCAAATTGCTGGCTGCAGCCTTTCTCTGCTTCAACAGAGGATCACATTAACAATTATTAGTCAGACACAGTGGGCAGCCTATTACATGTTAGGAAGGATCTGTCATTTAAATGGAGTGATGGCTATAAACACACATCTATGGCATTTATTAGCTCTAAGCTGCCATCCTAAGTGCCGGGAAGCAGGTAAAATGAAAACTCAGGTCACTTCCCAAATCAGAATGAAAACTATTTCTTAAAGAAACACAAATAAAATCCAACTTCAGTCATCACTTGAAGCTGAACAGTCCACAACTATGATCTCACACAAAAACTGAAGAGGCAAATAAAATCTTAACTGTGTACAACTGGGAAAAGTTTCTACTCTGGAGGTCTATGTATAAATAGGTTGCTTCAGCATCCAACAGCTGGCCTGGCAGCTTTTGCACTGCGAGCAAAGTGCAAATTAACGTCCCTGACAGGGACAGTTCATAAATAAAGCAATATTCTAGAAGCTAAAATCATTTTTGTCGTGTGCTGAATCTTAGAAGTACTACAGCAAAATACTCTAATGTCTAAATTCTCTAACCTTTTCCTGTTGAATTATAGAACATGGGCTGTAAATTTTTAACTGAGACAAAGGAGGCTCTAGATTCTAGTAAGAATAAAGTGTTACCTTCTCCATTGGCCTCATTCTATTTTCAAAGGTATTCCGAGGTTCATTGGGTGGCAAGAACAGATTTTACTGTCAAACATGAAACCTTCTTGGGAATGTTCAGTGAGAAACTATTCAGGTGAGAAAAGAACAGTGGAACACAGAACGGAGCTGTAGCTTGAACCTTGAAATTACACAGAGCGGAGCAGCTGAAGACCTGCATGACCCAGTGTTGTGTTTGTGCCTGTCCCCCAGCCCACGACGTGTCACAGTGCCCTTGGTGCCTGCAGGCACCAAACACAATGATTTTCAAGGTAGACAGAGGCAGCTACAGCATTATCCAGCTGAAAACAACTGATTAGGCAGCAGGGCTACTACTGCTGCAAAAAACAGATCACTTCTAGTACTAGAAGCTTTTAACACTTCTTGACATTGGGCACCAAATACAGGTGAGTTAATTTACCTTTTAAATATGGCAAATACTGTGTAAATAAGGAAAGCTTTACAGCATTAATGTCTGCGGAGTTAAAATTTCAAAGTATTACATGATAAGATCACATTATATGATAAAAGCACTAGCAGCAACACCCATACTATACTGTGGCAACTTTGCAGCCCTTTCATTCAGAAAGCCTCACTGAACACAAACAATTCAGCTAGATTAAAGTAGAGCTATGGACAGCTACAAGTACATTTTGTTCAATTAACAGCAAAAACATGTAACGCACAAATGGGGATTTTGAGCTGGAACCGTTATGTTTATTTGCTTCCAATCTTCTTCCACAAACAGTATGACAGCACAGCAGAGAAGGAGTAACAGCAACTAAGCAATTTCCTTAACCAATTTTTAAACCACACTGGTGTCTTAGAGAAGGACCTTTATGAAGTATGGTATTTTTGTCACCGCTCCTTCTGGACACAATCAGATTCTCCATAAATTAGCAGGCCAGAGCAGTTCATAGATTAGAACTCAGCTAGACTCTTAAAAATGAGGGAACAGCTTCACTGGGGTTGGCACAGAAGTTTTGCTATCTGGTCAGAAGAGTCATAGGATGGTTAAGGTTGGAAGGAACGTCCCGAGGTCACCCTGTCCAGCCCTCACTGCTCAAGCAGGGTCACCCAGAGCCAGGTGGCTTTTCAATAACTCCAAGGACGGAGAGCCCATGACCTCCAGGGGCAACCTCATAGCAAATAAGTGGTTTGTGATGTTCAGAAGGAACCCTCTAGGTTCCATTCTGCGCCTACTGTCTCTCTAGTTGTGCCTCTGGACGCCACTGAAAAGAGCCTGGCTCCACCTTCTTTGCACCCTCCCTTGTGGTAGTTGGTTTCTGTATATATTAAAAATAAAAGATCCCACAAGCCTTCTCCCCTGCAGGCTGAACTGCCCCAGCTTTCTCAGCCTTTATTCATAGGAGAGCTGCCCCACTCCCTTCACCATCTCTGTGGCTCTTGGCTCCATTCTCTCCCAACACATCCACATCTCTCCTGTACTGAGGAGCCAGGACTGAGCAGAGACCTCCAGGCGTGGCTACAGCAGTGCTGAGCAGAGGGGAAAGATCCCCTCCTGGAGCACCTGGCAATAGTTTGCCTGATGCAGCCCAGGAGAGCACTGCAGATGCCTTTGCTGCAAGGGCTCACTGCCAGAACAGGGGCTGAATCTCAGTGAATCCCAGTGCTTCCTGCCAAGACCTTCACAAGGTGCTCTGACAGCAACACACAGCAGAGCAGGGAGGTTTCCATTTGCCACAGTACAGCATCAAAGAGTGAAGAGACACAAGGCATTTCATGAGGCCGCATACCCACAGTGCAACTTTTTCTTACCACAGCAATTTGCCTTCCGTTAGTGCTGAGGAAAACATTTCTACATCAGAATCACAAACAACATGCACTAAAAACAAAAAATAAGACGTTGAATAAAGGTATGTATTGCAACTCCTATTACTGGGATTGAAAATTAACCTGGTTTCACCTCTGCACTGAACTCTGCTAGCTCTGCATTCAGCTACACTGCAGCTGAGCAACACTACTGCTCCACAAGAGTTATGACTGTACATATGCTTTTGATCCACCTCTTTTCAATTTGCTTTTCCTTTCCCAAATATATTGAGGAGATTCCTGGAAGGATGTTTGAACTGACACTGAAAAAGAAAACACTGAGCAGCTACTACACATGAGACCTGGACTGTTGTGGAGGTTTTGGAGGTAACTTTGTTGTGGAACAATTCTTCTCTTCTCCTTAATTACCTTTTGTTATATGTCAAGTGATATACGTAAGAAAATTTGTCCACAAATTAAAAGTTTTACTATGAAGAGTCACTTTGTATTTAAGTCCATTATTTATCAAGACATACAGAATGAAAAAAATTACTTACAACACCTTTCTTTTGGGTCTCTCTCCGTACTCACTGGTCCCAAAATGGCTGTTCTTAATGCAAAACAAACATCCAAACTAAACTACTTAGCAAGTGCCATGCCCATAAACACAGGGGCATAACGTTCTGGAATTCTGCACATGCCATAAGCAAATACTATTCTTCAGAGTTATATTTATCCTTACATAACTCTGCACCAGAACCCCAGCATCCTTTCCTATATATTTTTAGAACTTAACATTCGCTAAGAATAAAATGATGCACAGATGGATCCCTGGATTTCATTGCCTCACTAAACACTTAAAATATCTGTTCATTCTAGTCAAGAGCAGAAACATTTTTGGAACATCAATTTTTTGCTTAACAGAAAGAGATTTCTTAGCTGTGATTGCTGCAAGAAATATCTCATCACCCAAAATTAGTACATTTTGGCAGAAAACTAGAGATAAGTAAATCTTTGATCTTCTTAAATTAAAATACATTTTCTTCAAAAAAAGGATGTTATTACTATTTTCTTTTAAATTTCATGTAAAATTTTCTGAAATCTATGAAGTTACATGAAGGTATTCACAGAACATTTGGCATTTAACTTCTATTTTGTTAATAGAAAAATTGTCATCTATACTCCAAATAGCTATTTTCTTACAACAATTAAGAAAACAAGGAGTTAAAAAGGGCTTAATAATGAATCATCCATTCAAAGCTAAAGCCGCAAATGCTGGGAAGGCCTTTAACAATTTCATTTTCTTAACTCCATATACATAATTACCCAACAGTCTAAACATGAATTTTGTAACGTATTCCCATGGCACGAAAGTCATCTCCTTCTCCTGAAGAAAAAAGGTTTGGAAAAAAACTCAAGACCTAGAAAATCCTTTTATTTTAGAATTTGATCCAGATGACACCATTCTGACTGTTATACAGACATCATACTGTTACAAAAAAACCATTTTGAGATAGTAAAAAAACCCTAGCAGTACAGTTTACACAGACCGTTCTTTAGGAAATTACTCTGTACTACACTGAATTCTTTCCTAAGGCTTGTTTGCAATTTGGTTTGAAAGAGGTAACAGTTTATGCAAAGAGAACATGAAAAATGAATTAACTGCAGACTAAAAAAGTCTATAAAAGTTCATTATCTCTTGGTGGGTATATTACATCAGAGCATCCTTCGAGCATTTCCCCTGTCAGTTTATTAGTCCATAAAAAACCCCCACAGTCCTGGGAAGATGACAAAGGCAGAAAATACTGTGCTGTAGCAAAGTGAGATGGCACAAACGCAACTCACCACAGTGAGTTCGAGATTCCTGTTGCACTGTCTCTGCTTTCATAGCTTTCTAAATAAGAACATCTGTTTTCTAACTACAAAAGCAGCCTTCAAACAAGCACTGTTTTCTGAAAGAGGCAGCAAGTCTCAAAAAAAAAATCAAATCAACTCGCTTTGCAGAAGGAACATGATAAAGGACCATTTCTGCAAGTGTCCTGTATGCTGAAGGAACATGAACATCCTTCAGCTGCATGAGCAGCTCTGGGCTCCCTACTGCCACACCACTGAAAGCCATGCCAGGCTTTCTAATGACTGAATTAATACTCTGAACATCTTCCCCTTGGCTACCTTCTGTAAGAACATGCCCCTTGTTTACGAGCTCTGACATTAGTTTTAAACGACAGCTGAGACATCTGAGGTTCTTATTAATGTTACTTTCCCTATAAAACAGAAGCAATTCCGCGGAGCTCGGTGCTCTGGAGCGTGGCTGTGTCTGTGCCTGTGCAGGGCACAGCTGCCTGCAGCCAGCAGCTCTGGGCACTCTGAGCTCTGCACAGGCCAGGCTGGGCACAGCACCAGCACAGCTGCCACACATCTGCGCACAGCTGGACTCACAGTCCAGTCCCAGGCTTGCACGGTCAGTGCTTGACACCGGACCTCTAACAGATTCCTGAGGCTTAGAGAGGGCAAATTTGGGCAGGACTGCAGCATCCCAACAGTCGCCACACAAGTTTGAAAAGACCAATTATACAATTAACTCTTTGTTATTAAGTTTGAATATATGACACTGGTACAGTCTGATGTGAAAATGCCTGAAGAATGAATAAAAAAGGAAGGACCATCCCATTTAAGCAGCATATTTTGGCACTCAATAAAAACCTGCTGCCTTCCCCAACATCTCCCCTGCTCCAAAGCTGTTTGCTGTTTCTTAGGTAAGACTCCCCCCCAGTGGTTGTTATTTTCACTCACATGGAGCTCAAAGGCTGCCGCAGCTCTTCAGTCTGCAGAAAAAAAAAACAGCAGCACTTGCCAGTATTAAGCCTGATAAATCAAAAACATTGGTAAGAGGCTGTCAGAAGTTAAGTGTGATTTTGTATTAACCAATCTGTGTTACATATACGCTGCACAGGAGCTCTGATGGAGTTCTCACTGTGCAGAAGCCTGCACAAAGGGAATCTAATACAAATTGCTGATCTAAATTACTCCTTTTTAATTGAAGTGTTTTTAATTATATATTCATTTTCTTTCATGGTATGAAAAAGCAAACTTCTTATTTTAAGAAGTGCTTTTTTGTTCACAAACAGTTGATTACCTTTGTTTTTCCTGTTTGCCAAGAGTAGTCCAATTACATACACATTATTATTATAATGTGATTAACTACCCTCAAGACCATATGATAAAACTATTCCTAATTGCTATGAAAATCCAGTAAAAGTTCGAAGCTTACCAAGTTCTGTGGCAGATATGCATTCTCACCACCCCAGAATGTCCAGTGGATCCTATGGGAGGTGAACAAGGCTTAGACACACAAGCACAGCTCCCCTGTTACCTGCACAGCTCACACTTTGCAGTAGTGGCAGGTGTATGTATATATACATAAACCCAGACTCAAAGGATACACTGAATAGTTTTCTAGTTTTTATTATTTATATTCAGATACATTTTCTATTTCCTTGAGGGGCTTCCAGAGTGGTTCTTACTGACAGTTTCCACTACTGTAAAACTACTTGCCAACGATAAAATAATACCTTTTTCTATTAAAACAGGATTGAATTGAAGCATCAATGCACACAAGGACTTGCACTCCCCTATCTCCATTTCTGTCACATTTTGGCCTGAACTCCAAGCAGGCACTTTTGCATGACATTATAATGTATTTTCTATAAATGGCTTGATCACTAGAAAGCCTGAGATAGGTGCTTTTTATTTTGGATACTAAAAAAAACCAAGGATCACATCTAGAAATGAATAGTGGCACTTAGTTCCTTCAGAATTAAGCGCTTTGAAATCCACACACAGAAAGCAGTACAAAGCATGCTGGCCTCACAGCTCACTACCTACCATGCTACACTTTAGAAAGCTACTGCCTACAGACCAGAGGGGCAAGGTCATTGGCAAACTTCTAACTCTCCCATCAAAAGAAAGGAGAAACAGAAAACATGCTGAAAGTTACAGGTATGTCAGAACAGTGCTTGCTATTCATTTAAATAAAATACAGTACCTTTGTGTACAGACTCTGTGCATGCTCATCACCTGTTCTCACACTGCAGAAAGGCAAATTCCAAGCTCCTTGCCCCCAGAGCGATGCCAGCATCCCTCACCTTCACTGGGGGTAGACATTTTTGCATTCTATACACAAATTTATCAGAAAACACATTCTCAGGGAACTTTGCCAGTGTTTTTTGAGGTTGGGGGTGTTGTTAAACAGAACACTGCAGCAGCATCAGCTTTATGGGTTCTCAGGAAACTCCTGCTCAGCGACAGTTTTCAGCATTTGTGAAAAACTGCTCTCTCCTCTTACTGGCATGGTTTAAAACTAGTCAGCTGTTACTATCACAGGCCAGGACTCCATGCCATTTATGCCCATGAAATAATGGAAATTACATTTATAGAAATTACATTTAAATGCCACCAAACCAGAAAACAAAAGTCTCCAGTCTCTTGAAACCAAACAAACCCCACAGGCTTTTATACCAGCGAGTCCCACATAAAGATGAGGGCCTGGGGACCAGACGAGAAAGCTTTGTTTCAGTGAGACTGACACAGCTGCATAGATATTACCACAATAGCTTATGTCTGAATTGCCTTTTCAAAATTGCCTAGAGCCATGAAGATGTCAATCATTAAGAAAAAATGAAAGTCGGTATATGAAATGTATCTGAATGATATGCAAGCCCACTCTCATCACTCCTGCATTCTCAGCAGACATGCGAAGGGCTATAAAAACCTTCAGGGTATTGCTGATAGAAATAAAAACCATGGTGCCAATATGGGCAGCACCAGTGGGACTGCCACTGCTCTTCAGGGAAAAGGGCTGCCACTTCCTTCTGCTACAGGCTCTGGCTGTTCTACAGGGGCAGCGGGTTATCCTTTGCGTAGCTCATTTCATTGCATTATTTTCTATACAGTAATGTTTGCATCTGCATTTATCTTGTGCCTTTACACAGCTTTTAGACAAGACAAGCTGAAAACGATTAGCACAACCTTAATTATAAGCAACTATTTCCTGAGCACTATTAAGCTGACTTCCCTGATGTACTGCTTTACTAACATCCTACTTCAGTAAACAAATATGTAAATCTCTGTATCACGAAGGTAGTTAATTCTACCTTACCTTTTTATTTTACCATGTAAAATATTTGGCCATTAATTCAGGAAGAAGTATAATTAGGAGGGAATTCACCGCAGCCAGTTTCACTGTCACACCATCTATACTAGAAGTTCTCTACCAGGCTCTGTATTATGAATGATCCTTCTAGCAAAGAAGTTTCTTCTCATCTTCTTTCTGCAAGGAGTAATTTTCAATGCCAGGTTTCACTCCAGCAAGATTACCTCAAAAATCATCTAAATCTTTGGCAAGGCTTTTAAATGTATGTAGATTTAGTATCACCATTAGTAATCTAATGCAAAGATATAAAAGAACCTACCAGACTAAATACCTAATCTCATTTTCCTCAACTCCTACAGCCTGTTTCTCTTAGATCTTCCCCCAAATTCTAAGCCCCAAAGCTGAAAGAGAAGTAGGCCATAATTTTTCTGAGAAAATATTGCTTATTTTTAATAATTTAGAAACTAATACCTTAACCAAAAGGTTTTCAACCAGCACTTACCTTAACAGGCTGTAATTTTATTTTTACAGCCCACTATGCTCATCAACTTTTGTATAAAATGGACAAGTGGTGCAGAATACTGTAAAGACAATGTAATACTAAGTGTGTTTTTTCTCAGATCCTTGCTTACAAGATCATGAGGCACAGTTTGGATATAATGAAAAATATTTTTACCCAATCATTTGATCTTGCCAATGGATGGCGCCAGTAGTCAGAGAAGTCCATACATACCCAGACCCAGGGCACTCAAGCAAGGCTTCTACAAATGCTTTAAGTGACTCAGATACTAAGAACACATTTTTCAGATATGCTTACCAAGATCTATTCTCCAAAGCTGTATGGCTTTAATTTCCATCACCTGGTCCAGGCTACATTACAGCAGAGAATCTTCAACCATACCCTACCATTGCTGGTTTGCTTCACCTAACCCAGGCAGGCAGGAATGGATTACCTTTACAGCTGTAACTGTTTGTGTATGTATCACTGAATACATATTGCTACTTTTCTTGAAAAAATAAAAATAATAATAAAAAATATTTTTACCAAAAACCTGAATCAGAGAAAAACAGTAATTCTGTATCCACTGTCTGTTTCCAACACTGAAGGCCCTTGTCAAAAATGAACACAAGACTTGAGATTTACATTTTTAACACTTCTGTACAATTTGCAGGGCCAAAGTTGACCAGGACATCACTAAGACAAATAGGAAGAATTGAGAGATGCAGTTTTTTAACTTCACATTAACAGTAAGTAGAAACAATATTAAAATGTTACAGATGAACTTACCTCCTGCAGAGCCTAGCCTATATAAAATATATAAGGACTGCAGCCTCTTGCAAGGAAAAAGATTTCAAAACCACTATTTTTTTTAAAAAATTGTGTAATTTTAGCCTAGTTATTCTCACTGGCCATGTTTTAACCCAAAAGTAATGGGATTCAACAAGAAAGAAGGCATGCACGTGACTCACATTAGACACTTCGACAAATATTCCTACAGGCAGAGAGCAAAAGAATTTCTCCAACAGGCTGCTCTGCAGTAGAGAATTGCCACATTTTTGAACAGCATCAGCTTTCTCATTTCACTTATGAAACGACAACAGAGCAAAAGCTGTCTTTTTTTTTCATTTTGATAGAAAGGCATAACCCTACACTCTTTAAAAACAGAAGAGCAGAAAGATGTTATCTGGATCACTACAGTAAAACCAACACAGGACAGTTACACCTTACAGCATGCTGGGCTCAGGATGCCCAAGACACAAAACACCGCCACCGCAAACAGTCCATGCAGTGTAATGCCAGGGTGCCTCAAGTGTGACTGACTGACTCCTTTTGTTGTGTTTCACGTGGTCCTGCTTTCGGCTGGGATAGACCTAATTTTCTTCTTAGTAGGTGGTACTGTGCTGTGCTTTGAACTTCATTATATCACTGTTGATAACACTGACGTTTCAATTTTGTCAAGTAGTGCTTACCCTAGGCCAAAGACTTTTCAGTGTCTCATGCTCTGCCAGTGAGTGAGATAAGCCATGAGGAATAGTAACAATAGCGAGAGCATCTTCTGGGCTAAGTGATGCCTGAGAAACAAAACTTACTTGTAAGTAGAAGTACAGAAAGGAAACACCAGGACTATGCACTGTTTCCCAGCATGTTAAAAAAGTATCTTTTAGAACTTATTTTCCCTGATAGAATAATACTAGTTAGTCATGGAATACTTCAAACAGATAATGGGATTCTGTAGGAATAACTTTAAAATTGTACAGCTATACTATCTGTAAATTTACATGCTAGAACACTACCATGGTTTTTGGAAGAACAGGTGTCACAAGTAAACTAGCCCAACATAATGATCCAAGAGAGAAGTCTACCACTCCTACTTGTATTGAGTAATTCCAATGGATGCACACTGGAGTTCATCATTTCAGAAGTCCTGCTGTAGACAGCTCCAACTGACTATACAAAGGAGTTCTGCTACATGTATGAACATATGGCAGAATCCAGCTGTCTACTTACACAGAAAAAATAAAATCAAAATTGTGTTATGTACACATAAATGCATTTCAGAAACAATAACGTACTACAATCATCTTTATTATTTTAAAAACAGTTTTATTCTGTATATTTAGAAACGTGTATTTTAATAACTGCAGAGAAAAAAAAATCAGCCACACCTGAATAGCTAATAACTCATTAACAGAATGCAGTGGTATATTATCTAAACAGTAGTAGTGCCATTGTGCCGTAATAAATTGTCTATTAGTAAAAAAATACATTTCAGGGCACATAGTACAGCATCCTTATGACAAATTACAGTAGGGATACTTTTCAAGAATTTAATCAAAGTAGAGAATTCCGAGTCATATTCTTTAAATGCAGCACTTTAAAAGGTAACAACTTTGTGCATTTTTAAAAAATGTCCTCGTTTGTATATTGTAGAAATGCTGCTTTATTGCTGCAGATGTCAAAGTTCAAGGCTCAAAAGGTATGAGAGTACAAAGATATCCTTAAGAAACTTTGTTTGTTTTTATATATACTTATATATATAAAAAGGTAAAGCTTATAAAAGTTAATTTACAAACCAAAAACAAAAGTGGTATGCACGCATTATATACAAGCGGTCTATAACATCTATAAATTTCAAATGCATAGCAGAAAACATACCATCATTTTCTTCTGGTTCTCTTCTGGCTGATGAACACAAACAATGCTCGTTCTCTAAACCAAACTCCCAATTTTTTTGTTGTTGTTCCCCCCAACCCCAGTCTCTCATGATATAATATCTAAGTAAGCACAAAAGCCATACAAACTTAATACAGAGAACTATGAGAGCTAAGACTATTAAAAACATGAGGGTAAGGCATCCCTGCTGGTTAATAGGTCTGTAATAATGTGGTTAATTTACAAATCCACAGAGGCATCTGAACCATAGTCATCCCACATGCTTTCCCCCCTCCCCCCTGTTCTCAGAACAATGCTTCCATATACAGCAAGTAGATGTGTTTGCATTACCTCTCAGCAGAGGAAAACATCTGAACTGTGCTACCCCAACCTGACTGCCATTTCATTGGACATGTACACCAAATGTCATTTAAAAACCAGAGACCAAAAGATAGTCTTGTGAGTTAAAAACACACAGTCGCAAAAACGCAGGCCAAAAATCTGTGTTTTCGACACTGGAGTATGAAACAAATTTAGTTCCTCTGTGTGTAGTTCCATTGGTACTTTCAGATAACAACAAAATACTAGTAGTGTCCTTTAACAGAAGAAAAAAAAAAAAAAGAAACAAAAAACCCAACACACAAGAACAACCAAATCAAAGCATTCAGAACCTGCAAAACCCCCACCTTGCTCCCCCTGTACACTCCCTGCTTGTGGCATGTATTGTGACCATGGTTCAAAGAGTGTACTTGCTAATTCATTGTTAGTTAAAGCAAGATGCTTAAACACTAAGATCCATTATCACTTATAGAACAGTTAATACTTGATAGAGTGGTTCAGTTTATATGTAAGGTCCATCTCAGTTTCACATTATTTACTCAGTCAGCTAACTTAATATTTAGAAGTGGTCAATTAGGACTGAGACACAGTTTGCTCCAACAAGATAGTTTGGATCCCCGGGAAGAGACTTGTTCTGCCAGGTTTTGGGGTCACCTGTGGGAGGAAAACACAATGCTAGTGTTTAGTATCTGCTGTCACACAGTGCACATCTTGAAACAACCAAGCTTTTGGACAGGAACTTTTAAGTTCGGAAGCAACACCTCTTTTGTTTTTTTTTTTTTTCTTTGTTGCTGTTTTGTTTGATGGTTTAAAAAACCCTGCAGTTCACACGTTACTAATAAAAAAAATATCCCTTCATTTTCATATAACACAGGATAGGTCAGTTATTCAAAACAGATGCTGTGGCACTCAGGAACTGTTAAATGTAACTCATACTACTCTACAGCACCAACATAGTGCTTTCCATTTGAGACTTGTTAACAGTGAATCAGGTGTTCACTAGCTCCTTCCTAAATTGCCAGTGACAAAAAAATAAGACATTTTAAAAGCTAATGTGGGCAAGATGCATTTGAAGTGTCTTGGAACAGTTCTGAATACAGATGAGGCAAATCAGAAGTCATGTTGTAACTAAGCACTATGACACATTGGTAGTTTTATTTTCTATGATGAAAATGACTGTAGACAGGATTGCAGTCATTTTGCAGCTACATCCAGTATACGTGTTTAAAAGCCTGAAATACTAAAAGGGATTCCAGGTAACTGGTACATAAAAATCTTTACAACAGATCTTATCTATTCATGGTCAAAGGTTCTGGGTAACAATCTGTTACAACAGAATGTCATCAGCTGCCATCTCACCAGACCAAAGGTTATATTCCATCTGCAGAGTCAATTGTCTCTTAAGTGGAGATAGTATTCTTCATTTACCCACCTAAAATCACTACCAAGTGTTGCCACCACACAAAAGGTGTGATCATCCCCCTATGGTAGAAATCGAAAAATGCACTGAAGTTCTCTTAAGCCTTTCAGATAAATGACATTAAATAGCTTGGCCAAATAAATCTGCCTTGAGAAATGCGTAACAAGCTAAAGAACCCAGTCACACACCTGAGCAAACACCTGAGACCTCTGTATTAAGTGAGAATGATACAAAGTCCATGTAATTTTCTTGAACTCATGAAAACAAAATGAAGTACACAATGCACTGAGTGCTAGCAACATCTAACACAGTGACAAAGAATAGAAGTGGCCAGTGTATAGTTAGAGACACAAACAAATTTACTGCAACCAGCTGAGACTGCTTATTTCAGCCAAAAACCAGAATAGTGCTGGAGAATTTTTCCTTTCATAGATTCAGGAAATTCCATTCAAAACTCATATGATCAAATATATTAGAAGAGTAGAACAGGGCTGTAAGACGGTCGGGTCCTAGTCTTGCACATGAGACAGGCAGACTTGTTTCCAACCTTTCCCTCTAAATACATAGTAAGGATACATAGCTATTGAGGATGTTTTTCCCATATTTTCCCATACAACTGCTTTGAAAAGGAAAATAAAGAGATCACTCAATACTTTTTATGTTCTAATCAGTGTGGCCATAAAATGCAACTTTTTTTACCAGTCAGCTTTAATACCAGAATCAGTTAAGCTTTTGCAGGGGTTTAACAGTAAAATACCAATGTATGAGGCTTAAATGTGGCAGAAAGGATGTTAGTAAGTGCAAATGAATGTCACTTTTAGGACAGAACATGGATACATTGAGAAAAGATGAGGTAGAGCAGACAACTGAAGAGAGAAAAACCCCAGAACTGTATAAATTGTTATAATAAAGCCACCCCAAGAATCAGAGTCCCATAACCAACTAATTTAGAAAGAGAGAAAACAATTATTTATTTAAGACACAGTATGGTCTACTTACATATCATAAGACAGAATTGCCTAATTTTTAAGTTTGTCTCAAAAGAGCAATGTTATGATATACATCCCATTTCAGATTAACAGAATGTGGTGTTATATTTACAGTACAGAAAGTGTTAGGGTTTAAATATACACGCTCTTGCTTTCACCCACACATGCACGCACACACACATCCCACTTTGGAAAGGGAGGAAAATGTCTCAGTAACTTCAGTTATTGTTTAGATCATTTGAGTCCTCTCCCTTCACTTCAAGTAAGTTCATGAACAGGTGCTATTAGTTACAAAGGAAGTGCTGTGTTGGTTTTGTACATAGTTGTCATATCTTTTGGGACCCTATCGTTTATGAGCCCGTGTTTTAACACTGCCATGTATACACACATTGTTAAATAGATGCATGCAACACATGCATAGAATAGCTTATAAAAAACAACTAAAAATTATTGCCATTAATACCTCTAGATTATTGATTCCCCATGAAGGGGATTGATGCTTTAATCTTTCAAAGCATCAGTGCTTTGGTGTTGACAGTGATAGATACATTAGTGACATAAGATATGCATACATGGTGGCTTAAATGCTGTATACAGAAATATATTTTTCACTCAGTACTCAGACCACATGTGCACATTAATGGCTTGAATCTTCCACCGTAAATTTTGAAAGTAGCTGAATAAAACCTTAAGACTTTTCCCCCAGATGTGCAAACATTCCTTTTTAAGTCTCTGTAACCTCATAGCCGTTTCATGAAATTGCTTGAAACTTGCCCAGAATTCTCAGTTAGGGTCCTCACTGACAAATTCAGCCAATACATTCTCTCCCTCACTCCAGAAAGCCACAGTGAGGTAAAAATGAACAGGTAAATAAAATTGCAACCTAGTTGCAACTTTTACTATCAACCAGAGACTTCTGGATAAAGGCAGTAGAGGAGAGATAGGTAGGAGCAAGCAAGATAAGTCGTTTGGAAAAACCAGCTACATTAGAATAAACTGTAAATGCTTTTACTGAACACTATAGTTTTCTTAAATGACCCAATTGTTAGCATCAACTTGCACACATGGAAACAGTTAACAAGCGTTAAATCATGATTTATGAGCATGCAGATTGTTAAGATTTGCCAGAGTCCTATATGGTTAATTAAGCAACAGACAAACATCAGTTATGTTACAAAGGCCAATCAGAGGTACATATTCATTTCCTCTCAATTTTAGTGCGACTATCATTTCAAGTGTATTCAGCTGTAGCAGTCCTCAAGAAAGAAGACAGAATAGAAAAATACGGTAATATTTAATAGACTAGAGATATTACTCTTTTTCTGCTATCATGGTTCTAGCTATGAATTTGCACCATGAATAAATGTAAGAAAGACATTTGTAATGAAAGTGAAATGGGAGAGTTTGACACAAATACAATGATTGAGTTTTTATATTACACAGCATCACCTTTAGCCAAAATAACTTAAATTATACGATAGCACCCAAAAGCCCCAAAAGGACAGAGGGAGGACAGCATACCCGACGAGGAGTCGGAGGATTTTAGAGCAAAAGACCAACCATCAGGGGTCATAGACGCACAGTGTGGCAGGCGCAGCTCCACTGGCTTCAGGAATTTAAGTCCATGAGGCCCACACATTACCAAGGGGCTAAGAAGTGTTTCACCTAGAGTTAAGAGAAAGAAAAATCTGTTACTGACTTTTCGTGAAATACGTTCGAAGTATTACACAGTCACACTGCAGAGCTGCTCAGTAACTCAATTTAGAGAAAAATATGAACATTTAGACTCGTCAGTAAAGAAAAGCACAAGACTGTTTCTCACTCAACTGACTTTTCAGTAGAATCTCAAAATGCAAAATACTGAAGCATATTAAGGTTACTTTCATATTATATTTTGTTCTTGTTAGAAAATAATTGTATTAAATAACAGAACAGTGTACAGTGCCAGCTGTTACCTTTCTCTTTATCCAAAGGTGGAAGTATACTGTTGTCTCGGCAGACTTTGAAATATATTTCTTGCTCTATTCCCTCTGGAATGGCTCCTTGTGGTATAATAATACTAACTCCAGTCTCTATGGAGCTCAATACACCACCATTGCTGTTAAATACACCTCTTGCTGTGGCTACAACAGTGTGTCCGTCTTCCTCCTCCTCATCCTCAAGTGCTGTAGGGCTGAAAAGACAGAAAGCCTAGCAGTTTTATCAATATCTCCTTCCTGGAACTCTGTGGCAAAAAAAACCAACTCCACCCAACAAAAACCCAAAACAAAGAAAGAAACCCCCCAACAAACAAAAAACAACCAAATCTCACCAACTCTGAAAACATTCAGCAAGTAGTTAAAGCAAGAATTCAGACCACCTGAACCTTTTGTTTCCAACTGCCAGCTTCTGGCATTATACAGAAAGAGCTTACCCCAGCTACACACTACAGCTTCATAAAAAGTAAACGCAACTAACATAGGAAAGTTTATTTTTTGTCCCAAAATCCCATTCTGACTTTAAGAATTATTAGTTCTTCTGGTATTTTCAAGTCACACTGAACCCTTCTACTTATATATAGAGAGAAAACAAAGCTTGTAAAAAAAAAGTTGCACACGTTTTTCCAGGTCGTCAGGCCATAACTAAAGAGAAACTTGTAACTTCAAGGTAACATGATGAAGTTTTCAGAACACTTTTTAAAGAATTTCACTCAAAGAACCAGTTAATTCAAAATGTAGAACTATATAGCATAAAACATTTCACAGGTGCTTAAGAACAAATAGGACAAAGAGTGAAATTTTAAGTCTGGTTCACACATTATTATCTTGAAATAAAATATTAATAAAACGTTCTTCTTCAAATATTAGTGAAAAGAATTTAGTAAGTCAGCAAATAGCTTAAGATTGTAACAGTATCTGTTGCTCCTGACATAGTTCCTATAAGTTAAAGTATATTAGACAAGCACGAGCTGCAATTAAGCAGCTGCTGGTTTGTCTCACAGTAAAGCACGCCAATACGAAACTGCAAAAGTTACTTTCTCTTTCCGCAAGTATTTTTAAAGTATCCCTTATGCACCCACGAGGTGTCTCTAAGCACACAATGAATACAATTTGGTGCAATAGCTACCCTTAGAAATTAATTCCATCTTCTGGAAATAAATTGTGAGGATAAATGATTACTATCTACCAGAAAATGTATAATTTAGTATGAAACACAAGAAATAAAAGCCATGCCACTTTCTAATACCAGAATGTAAGATGGTAGTGGGACATAGGACACATTAAGTATCTATACTTTGGCAGAATTCAGAATCATAGTATCAATCTTTCAACTATAACATCAACAGAAATTGGAAGGAGAATAAATAAAGCTGTATTTTTCACAGGTTTTACAGATGATCTATAGATGTACAAGTGGAAGGAGAAAGAGCAGCAGCCTACCTTACAGGAATGGCTTTAGGCACAGCATTAACATTATTTGGTTGATATTTAGGCTTGTCAACCTGTACAGCATAGGTGTCCATTCCACTCTCAAAGTCAGGAGGCTGCGATGAGCTGTGTGCTTTCAAAATCGGTTGAGGAGAATTTGAAGATTTTGATGGCAACTCTGATTTATGCTGAGCTTCATTTGGCAAGAGATTGTGGTTGAATTTCGGACTTTCAAACTTGCGCTCAAAGGGCCGAGCAGCGCTCGTGTAAGGTTTGGTTGAGAAGCGGTTGTAGGAAGGAGTGACTGTTTTCTGAACCTGCTCAGTTCCATTAACAGGGCCTTTGTCAGGGAAGCTTTTCTGAGGGTAAAAAGTGGACTGAACAGTGTCCTCTCTAGAGGATCTGAAAACTGCTGACTTATTCTGAGGTGGAGGAGGGTCAGACACAGAGTTAACTGCAATGAAAATGAAAATACCCAAACTTGTCAGTAACCACCAGAAATGTCTAGTCACATACACTGAGGCATAAGAACACATTTTAGTCAATTCTTAATCTTCAGTATAAAATATATACAGGTTCAGCTTAGCTCCCTTAGATCATCTGTCCTCCTACTGCATTTTGTACATTCAGGCAAGTTATCTAATGTTTCATTACACATGTTGGAGACAATGGTATGACCTTTCAATAAAAAGGCTAGACTAATTTATATCACAATCAAACCCCCAGAAAAACAGTACCAAAATACCATTGAGTACTTGCACAAACCAGAAAATTCAGTTGAACTGGGCAATCCCCTCAACGTGAAAGAGAAAACGTTTTCTTTAGTTTTTGGAAACCTACAACTATTACTCATGTCAGAAGAATTCAGATCCAAAGCACAGGGAGTTTTACTTCATCTTTGCTGAGACAACTGAGACAGTTATAGGTACTACTAATACCTGGAAGCTACCTGGTTTCAGACAGAATAACAAAATAATTTCATTAAAAGCTCAATCTCACTACAGTAAAAAACTATTTTCAATAATAATTACTCCAGATTTCAGTTAGAGAACAATATAGTTACCCGTGTAGACATGCTGAAGCAACCCCACAAGCATCTGACAAGCAATAGCTGTTCCCACAAAGGTCAGCTTTGGAACTGCTCACCTTCAGAAAGTGCAGGCTTGTGGTGTGCTGGGAGAGACAGGACAGGACTGTTAATTGACTGTGGCTGTGTGTACTGGACTGAAGGAGCAGGAGGAGGAGTTGTAACTTGAGGGATTGGCTCATAGCGTTTTTCACCAACAGGTCTATCCATTGATTCAGCATCAGTAGGCTTCCCCCTGTTGAAACAGAATTAAAAAACAAATATTTGACTGTTTGATTCCCTCACGGTTCCTGCATTCACTGCTATTTTTCGTCTTCTATAATCACCTGATTTCCATATCTTCCTATAAACATTAAAACATTATTTTCTTGAATAGCCTGTCTTAAGTGTAAAAACATTTATTGATAAGCACAAGAGATTCAGACAACATTGACCTTTAGAAGATTAGTAACACAAACCAAGGCAAACAAAAGGCAGATGACATTTCAGGTGTATTTGCACAATTACCTACTAGATATTAATTTTTCAACTTCATTTGGAGTAATTTCAATGAAAGAGTGTTCTCTAATTTCATGGGTCTTCAAAAGAAAAACGTAAATCCACTTCTTTCTGGGGTTGTTTTTGAAAAGCGTAATTAGCCAACAGGAAAATGGATTCTAGTATAACTTCTTTAAATACACCTAGTATCTGAACAATGCCATCTTAATTAGAAATGTAATCAGCTTAAGCTTCACTAGCTTTATGTGCATAGTGTATGTAACTTTAAAATCTTATTTTCAAAACATTTTTCTTATGCTAGAAATATTTATCCACAAGTTTAGTTCAGAAAATGACTGATTTCACAAATACCTGTAGATTTGGACTGCAATATATTTATTGCGCTTACTTCCAGAATTTGTGTGTTTCAAATTTTAAGTGCACATAATGCCTGTGATGAAATGTAACAGTGAGAGGACACCTGAAAACATCCTCACATCAACAACAGTCTTACCACTTGATGTTCCTTTTCAAGTAGTCATAGCTAGTGTAAGAGCCAAGAAATCTAGGTGATGGGCAAAGCAAACAGCAATAGAAGAATGAAAGAAAATAGTCATTCTATCTTGAGCATATTATTATTTCTTCACACTTTTTATGTTAGTCCTAGCAGCTGTCATATGACAAGGTTGTTGAAACAAAAAGACACTATTCACAGAGAGGTTTCTGACAAAACCTTTACCATATGCATATGTACAATGATCACACACTGTACTCAATATGAGTTGTGGTGAGTGAATTAGGAGATAGTCAAGATCTTGTATCGACAGATATTAAAAGTAAGAATGAGATTACACTAAGCCATTTGTTACAACCTGCATAAACACAGTTATTCAATACATTGAAAGAAATTAATAATCTCTCACTTATGGCCCAATTTGAAATAACTTCAGCCATAACATTCACAGAATGACAGCAGTTTTGTATTGTACTGCAGATCAAGTACTCAGGGTACATTTATAGCAACTGTTTCTACAGCACTATCAGCTCATCCAGTAGCAGAGCCCACACCATAAAATGCTTCTGGTTGTGTTCAACAGTATCTAAAAGGACATCTTAGAACTGTACAAATACCAGGAGACACAGAGAACCCTAAGTATACTGATGGCCTCCCTTGATTTTTAACACTTACCTTGCTCATATGTAGCAAGAAAATACACTGTACAGGAGGACAGCTTCCCCTCATTCCTTCACTTTCCGTATGCTCATAAATATTTAACAAGCAATAATTCTAGACACCAACCATCTTGGTGCTTCAGAGGAGTATGCTATGAAACTAAGAAAAGGCTGGAAACTTTTGAAAGTCTGCTTGATCACCACATGAATGAGAAGATCAGTGCTCTAAACAACATTTGTATGAATATATCTCTAAAACTAGAGTTGCAAAATAGAGATTATTTTAGGTCTATCGCAAAGCTTCCATT
This sequence comes from Melanocharis versteri, assembly GCA_013397845.1. Taxonomy (NCBI): domain Eukaryota; kingdom Metazoa; phylum Chordata; class Aves; order Passeriformes; family Melanocharitidae; genus Melanocharis; species Melanocharis versteri. The sequence goes on along the minus strand of VZTG01004391.1, from coordinate 200,725 downwards.
CCCACTGATTTTATCTAAAGCCATTTACCCAGCAACAGGAGTCATTACCGCATGCTCACTCACTGTTGTCTTTATTTCAGGTGGGTAATAGCCGCTCTCTCAGAAAAGTGCCCATCTGAAATCACTGCTTCCCAGAGGGAAGAAATGTAGTAACCAGGTAGTAACCAGGGGAGGGCAGCCCTGCAAAAGCCCACCCTAGAAACCCAACACATTCCACAGCTGATCAGAACTGCATGTCAGCGCCCCGGGGAACAAATAAATGTGGAAGGGTAGCACCTTTTGATGAAGGGAAGAGAGCACAAAGTTGTGTTTAGTATGAAGCACATTCTGTCACAGGCTCCTGACCAAGGGTCAGACACAATCCCATCCACGCTGCTCAGAACCTGTGTGCAGCCAAAGTGATCCGCAGCACAGTGATCCCTTACAGCTCCTAAGTGTCTAAGTGAAGTTCCCCTAATTATTGATAAGCTGTTTTCTAACCTGTTTCCCACTTCATCTTCATTACAAAATTGCTACTTTAATTTGAAAAGAAGCAGAAATGAACCCCTAGAATGAACCAGTAGGACTCAGGCTATAAGCCTATGGGTGCAACAGCAACTGCTTAGCTGATCTTCAATAGACTCCAGCTAACAGACACTCAGGAGTCTGGATGCTGTTCCTCACTGCCTCCTTGGCTGAGGCTGCAGCTGCTCATGTGAGTACTCTTAACCCTACTCAGTACAGAAATTTGCCAAGTTACCTCACTCTGCAGCATGTCAAGCTAAAGCAGGTCACTTCATTGAACCAAGCAGCAAAAGATCCACTACTCTCAGCCATGGGGATATCTGCCTCAAATTGCTTCAACCAGATCCACTGAAACACACTCATTTACCAGTTCTACTATTTTCTCACATTAAGAGAAACTATCCCTTATTCTACAGTCCCTGACAACTGTAACATGCAGATATGGCATTATCCCTACAAAGCAGCTTTAGCAATGGCATAAATTTCTTAAATTACGAAGATAAAGCCCCAACAAAATAAAAGAGTAAAATAATTTGTAGTGGGAGAGATACATACTGTCACCATACTTACTCAGTGGCAAAGAACTTTACATAATTTGATGTTTCACATTAATATTTAACACTAAGAAAGTTGTAGCTATTCCTCATGAATAAATAAAATCTGTCCTCTGTACCCAGAATATATTATACGGATTATTCAGAAGCAAGAGATTGCATAATCAACAGTTCCTGTATAATCCAAATTTAGTCCTGTTTATTTTTAGAAGAGTTTATTCACAAAATAGCAATTACCATAGAAATTCACTGGGAAAAAAAGATTAATATTGAGCAAGTAACAGGAACAATGTGGAAGCTGGTGAAAGGAGAGTCCTAAACATGAATGCTTCCTCAAGACAGTTGGTTTGTGTTTCCACACAAGAACACTGCAGTGTACTAGAGGCAGTACTGTCCAACTGAGCAGCATTCCTGTTTCTCTCTTTCCACTTACATTAATATTTTAGTATTTGTCTATTTGCACTGGACTACCCTGGGTAAATCTTCTTTCCCATGTCTGTCCCTTCCTGTTAAGGGTTACATTCTTTCACAAAGCAAAAACACAACACGTTTGTCCCACATGATACATGAAACTGTCAGCCTTAAAACCAGTATTATCTTACTCCTCTGTGGCAGTAAGAGGTCACCTTCCCATAAGTACAGGCCCTGAAGTTATACACTAACTCACAATCAAAACAAAACCACAACTGAGCAGCCAAGAACACAAGTGTCACAGCAGACAGAAGCAGTAGGTAGAAGTACGGAACAATCTCTCTCAACCGTGAGCCGTTCTGCACCAAAAATTCAATAGTTGTGTCTGTCTCTCATGCTTTCCACCATGACAGCACTGCAGAATAACAAATGTACAACAAAAGCTTGAGACACTCTCCATCTGAAGAATTTTACAATCCTCACAATTACTTGATGAAAGCTTCTCCCAAAGCATGACTTCTCTCAAAGCGTGACTTGCATTTTCAGCAGCAACACAGTCCATGCCTACAGACCAAAATGGATCCTCTGCAGGTAACAGTGGGTTTTGTATGTGAGAGTGGAATTTTGAAAATTACTGCTATGGGGCCAGTCAGGACAGTTTTCTTAGGTCTGTGCCTATGATGCCCAGAGAGCAGAACAGCTAAGCTCTCATCTTTCCACCAAAAGACACTGGGCAAGTGAAAAGGATAAGAAGCATCCTTGTCTGAGAATCAGAACTGGTTACAGATACCCAATATAGACTTCATTAGGGAAAAAAAAGTGAAACCTTTAAAACCTATCAAGCTTTTTGAAGTATTCCAATATTCTCAGTTCACAAAGACAGACACTGGAAGATCACAGACAATGATCAAACAAATAAGAACTGGATTCCCAAGTCCCAGCTCAAATTCTTTAAGACTAGCACTGGAACATGGTGTATCAAGTACATGAAAGACACCTTGCACATACACATAAAATTATAAAACTTCAGCTAGCTAGTTTATTATTTCATTCTAAAGATCTCATTTACACTAAGGCTGCCAGATTTTCAGCTTGACCTGAATAGTCCATGTTTCAAGCAGGAATACAACCAATGCCTTCAAAAACACCCAAGTTTCAGGCTGCATGCAGCAAGCCAAGACAGCTTTTCACAGTAACAGCTACAAACATCTTGTTACAGTTTGAATCAAAACAAATTTAGGTAACTGTGGAGAGTATTCAAAAAGTTTGTGTAAGTATCCTCCAAAATAGCCAGCTCTTTACCTGAGCTAAATCTGTGTATGAGCTTTCACACAATTTCTGTATCAAAATGTTCCAAATCAAGGAAGCAAAATAATACAGGAAACAGATGTTTCCATCAACAGATTAAATTCTGGCCTCAGCAATATTCCCTAAAGACTCAGTTTCCTAATGTCAAACACGGCTAACATGCACAAGAACAAATGCACTCAGAACTGTAATAAATCAAAACCTTTGCTCAGAAAGATATGTAAGCACTGCTGTATTAGACTAAGAAAATAGTTCCTTATGTCCTGTTTATGATCATAAACAGAACACAATCAACGATCTCAATGAGGGGATTGAGAGCTCCCCCCAGTAAGTTCACAGATGACTCCAAATTAAGTGAGGGTGTTGATTTGCTGGAGGGTAGGAAAGCTCTGCAGAGGGATCTGGACAGGTTGGATCAATGGGTTGAGGCCCAACTGTGTGAGGTTCAGCAAGGCCCAGTGCTGGGTCCTGCCCTTGGCTCACACCAACCCCTGCAGTGCCACAGGCTGGGGCAGAGGGGCTGGAAAGCTGCAAAAGGCCCTGGGGGTGCTGGTCAACAGCAGCTGGACATGAGCCAGGTGTGCCCAGGTGGCCAAGAAGGCCAGTGGCACCTGGCCTGCACCAGCCATGGTGTGTCCAGCAGGACCAGGGCAGTGACCATCCCCCTGTGCTGGGCACTGGTGAGGCCACACCTCGAGTGCTGTGTCCTGTTCTGGGGTTCTCATAACAAGAAGGACTTTGAGGTGCTGGAGCAGGTCCAGAAAAGGGCAACAGAGCTGGGGAAGGGTCTGGAGCACAAGTCTTGTGAGTTGCAGCTGAGGGAGCTTGGGGTGCTCAGCCTGGAGGAGGCTCAGGAGAGACATTATCAGTCTACAGCTCACTAAAGGAGATTGCAGCCAGGTGGGGGTCAGCCTTTTCTCCCGAGTAAGAAGTGACAGGACAAGAGGAAGTGGCCTCAAATTGTGCCGGAGGAGTTTAGGTTGGATATTAGGAAATATTTCTTCACTGAAAGCATTATCAGACACTGGAACTGACTGCACAGAGAAGCNGCCTGGAGGAGGCTCAGGAGAGACATTATCAGTCTACAGCTCACTAAAGGAGATTGCAGCCAGGTGGGGGTCAGCCTTTTCTCCCGAGTAAGAAGTGACAGGACAAGAGGAAGTGGCCTCAAATTGTGCCGGAGGAGTTTAGGTTGGATATTAGGAAATATTTCTTCACTGAAAGCATTATCAGACACTGGAACTGACTGCACAGAGAAGCCGTGGAGTCACCATCCCTGGAGGTGACACAATATGTAGATGTGGCACTTAGGGACTGATTTAAGTAGTGGACCTGGCAGTGCTGAGTTATGGTTGGACTTGATCTTAGTGGTCTTTTCCAACCTAAACAATTCTATGATTGTATGCCAGTAAGTACTAAGTAAAAGTAACACGTTGAAAACCCTGATATCTGCAAAAATGATTAATTTACCAAAATAAGAAGTTATAGAGGTACGTGTGGAAGGAGGTGGGCCTGTAGATCCGACCTCGGGAAAGCCTACTGAGAGCACCGCCCCTAAGATGGTGCTGCCCTCCACACAGTGGGAGTGTTTTAGTTGATTATGTTAAGTTATTCTGTTTCTGTTAACCCAGTTGGCCCGTCGGCCTTCCACTCCTTTTACCCTTATAGGCATCCCTGTTCTAGAAAGTTCCTCGCTCCTCAGTACCCCATTGACCCTCATTTTTGACCACCTCCTTGGACCTGAGTTATTGGACCCCGAACCTTTCCCTCACCATTGTGCCGCCCCTGGACCCTCACCCTATTGGTCCCTGATGCTCCCGCCCTACCCATTTAAAGGTTGCTGTAACCCTGTGTTCGGGGGCTTAGCTCCTGCACCCTTCAAGGTGCCGGAATAAACACTGACCCTTGGAACCCAGACCGAGTTCCCCTCTCACTCCTTGCTGCCCGTGTGCCTCACATACTGCGCGCGCGCATGTGTGTGTGTGTGTGTGTGTACCAGTGCTATCCGGTGNGTTGTGCCAGTGCTATCCGGTGTGTGTGTGTGTGTGTGTGTGTGTGACTCCTTGGAGTGGCCCGGCGGCAGCTGCCGGCTGAGACGCTCTCAGGGGTCACGGGCTCCTGCCAAAGAACACCAACAGGCTGCACCGCGACAGGTACGTGTTTTTAAACTAAAGCTACACCTAAACAAACTTCAGATTTCATGAATACAAAATTTCATTGCAGTACCACCAGTCCCTGGAACTCCACTGAACACAGGCAGAATTTCTGTTGTAGTCCTATATGCCCCCCTCCTTTCTCAAATTAAGAAAACCAAACAACCCAAACTTACTTAGAATAATTGCTGAAATTCAGCTGATTCTGTGAATGTATTGGTTTGGTGGGCTCAGAGTGATGGCTGGCAGGAACCTGCGCCGATGGCTTATTTTCAAAACTCCTGCGATCAAAGTAGGAGAGCTGCTTCCGGTAATACTCCTCATCTTCCTCAGGATCATAATGATTGGAACGCACAATATCTTCAGGTGGCTTCACTTGAGGTCTCTGTGGTTCTGGGGCCCTAACCAAGAAGAATAATATACAGTTGCCTTGCCCGGGTGAACAAGCATAAGTGCCCAAATTACAATTATATTTTATAACCTAGCTGGTAATAAAGCAATTAACATGTAATTCTTAAAATTGCACACCTTGCCTTTTTACCTATACTGCATGGAAATTAGACAGTTGTGACATACCATAAGGAAAGAAAATCTCTATTTCCATTATACCTTACCTTTTCCGTTTTGTTTTGCTAATTATCTCAATTAAAGACAGAAAAAAGTAGAACAGAGATACTTAATAAGTTTCTTCCTCAAAAACACTGAGAAATCATTGTATCTTTCCCCCACCTCCCAGCAATCACACCCATGAGAACTGACTTCATGCCCTGCTTTACTATTGATACACAAACCATACTGACACATTCAGACTTCTCTCTGCAGTTTCCAATTTGAAGCACTAAGATGTGTTTCTGAATATTCTAAACTCATACTGAAAACTAAATTTAATCAGTTGTGCATCTACCTGTAGGTTGTTTTCTCGTGCTCATACTGGCTTTGAGAAGTTGGTTTTGGACCACTCACACTTGTGAGTGCAGGCTTAGGTGCTAGTTCTGGAGGCTGTAAAGAAAAGCACAGCATATTCTCTTAACTTCTAACATTTAGAAAGATAAAGCACTTCATGATTAAGAAAACTGAGACTACCTTCCCCTCCCCAAAAGAAAAAACAAGTACTAGCAAAAGAAGAATTAGAGTTTCCAGTATAGCAAGACCTCTGGCAGTGTTTTCACAAGAAGTGTTCAAGTTCTGCTTTTAAAACATACCACATTTAGGTTGCTAAAAGGCTATTTCACAAGCAGTAAAGCTTTGTTTCTGAGACAATATTTTACTTCTTGCAGTGCAGTCTCATTAGCAAAAAAGCAGGAACTAAAAAACTTAAATTACTTACCTTGACAGTTGACGTATCACTCGTATCCTTCATTTTTTCCAAAGATGGAGATCTTCTCCTTTCAAATATCTTAACCCTACTTCGCACAGACTGTGGTTTCATGGCTGGATCTTCTTCTTCCTCAGCTAGAGATGGTGGTGTAGGCAGTGGTTTACTGTTGGAAGGCAAAACTTCTGGTTTGGTTTGTGATGAAGGGGGAGGAGGAAGAGAAACACCTGAAGTGCTATGAGAAGGCTCGTATTGTCCAGCTTTAGCATTATAAGCTTGAGGAGGACCTTGTTCATAGCCCCTTATGTGTGGATCAAAGTACTGCTTGGGTTCAGGAGATCGAGATATGGCTGACTGGTATGGCTGAGCTTCTGGTTTGTATCTGCCATGGGTGTCGTATCCAACCGTGTGTTGATCTTCGTATCGCACTTGCGGTAAGCTGAAATTTTTGGGTGCATGCTCATAGCGAGGTCTGCCATCATAGCTCATTGCAGGGGGTTCCTCAAAACGAGGTTGTGCTGGGTAATAGCTGCGTTCTGTGCTCTCTTCTAGATTTTGTCTGGAATCAAGATCCCTAGGAGGCTGGTTTTCATAAGCTGCTCTTGTTTGGTTATAGGGCTGTTTCTCCTCATAATATGTCCAGTGCTCCTCATAGGGAGGCACACGGTCATCATAATGTAAGCGAGGGTCATAACCACGAGAAAATTGATCTACATAGTTTGTAGAGTCATACCTATATGTTGACTGTTCATAATCCCTACTCGGTTGTTTTTCTGCATACTGAGCCTGAGATTCATAGATCAGATTTGGGTCTCTTTCCTGTCTCTGTACTGGGTGATTAATTGCTGGCTGTTTTAAGACATAGCTTTGTCTGGATGCTTCTTCATTAATGTATGGATCCTTTCGGTACACCTGTTAGAGAGAGACACACTTCTCAGCTAAAATGAAGAGTAACTTCAGCAGCACTTAAAAGATAGTATTTTAAACAAACACAAGTTTTAAATATTGGCATTAATTTTGTTTAAAAGCAGAACAATTTGATGCAGATGTTTGCAACCAGAGGAAGCTGAACTTGGTGATTCAAGAGATCCCTTTTAGGCATATTTTAAAGAAAAAACATGTAAGTAGATTAGAAGAGAAAGACAAAGGTAATAGCCTCATGTTTGGCGTTTGGTGTTCAAGGAGGCACACACTTTTCAGAATGTGGAAAGAGTGGAAGTCAAATACATAAATACATTAAGATAGTTCTAGCATTGCTGAAGAAGTATATAAAGTCACTCAACAAACTGGACTCAACTTTATGATTAACGCTTTGGCATTATTTAAATTTAAGAGAAATAAGATTTTTCCTGAGGCCTCATTAACAGCAGAACATTGACAAGCTAAGGAAGTCACATGTAAAGTAAAATCAAAATACAGAATGCAGCCTTTTTTAAAAAGTCGTGTTTTTGAGAAGTGAAAAGGATAGTTTGAAGCCATGCACACAAAACATTACATGATGCTTAGCAATTCAGATGAACTGTTTTTTGTAACCTGCATGATTCTCTTAGAAAAAAAAATTAGAATGAATTCTTCAAATAAGGGCAAAACAAAGATCATGTGCTAGCTTGATGTATAGCAGGAAATCAGCACAACAATGTGGCACAGGTACCTTTGCTGGATCTATATGCGGCGATAAGGATGATGGCTCTTGGTCTCTTAGTACTACATGAGCTCCCTCAGTACTCGGTGTTCTTAAGGGGCCCGCTTGTGGTTGGTAAGAGTTGTAAGGAGCAGCAGTAGGCTCCTCCAGTCTGACATTAGTTAGGTTTACATTAGCATTTACTGCAGAGGCTGATGAGGTTGCAGGGTTTGATTCAGGCGACGGGGAAAGGTAAGGGACTGCAGGTGAGGCTTCTGCTTTCTGTGAAGTGTTTAAAATATTTTAAATATACTGCTATTGAATCAATGTATGACTTTATGATTTATATTAAAATAATTTAAGTGATGCTCTGACCAATGCAGCTAGATGTAGAATGAAATGTATTGATAGTATCATGCACTAGCACTTCCAGAAATTCACTAGGCTGAGGATTATAAAAGCAAAACATTTAATCAAAGTAGAATGGTACTTCAATCCCCCTCCTGTCAATGAGTCACTAAAACAGGCAGGGCAAGCTGATTGTCCAATTCACTGCAATGTATTGTTGCTGTTGACAGATTCTTGTATGCACACACAACACTAGTAAGCAGAATATAAATGGACGTTTCTTATTCAAGAGAACTTGCAACCTGAAATAAGTGTATAGCGGTCAGTGTATAAAATGACGTTCTTACCGGCTGAGTAGTAGTAGTTTTAAATCCTGAAGAGTCTATTCTGAGATTTGGCTGTGGCTGAGCCTGAGATGCATAAGCAGGGTAAGTCTGAGTCTCATGATGCATTCCAGAAGAATCCTCTCGAACAGGTTCAGAAGAGCGTGTAATAGCAGATTCAGGAGGAGTCCCAACCTCATCATTCAGAGTTTCATCCAGTTCTTGATCAGTATAAGCACCCCCTTCTGTGTCTGTGTCTTCATAGTCAGACGTGTGTCTGCTGTCTGTGCTGTACATGGAATACTCACTGCCGGGAGCGGAGAGGTAAGAAAGGCGGTCATCGTGTAAATCAAGATCATCACTTGTAGCACCATCTGCCTGTGGCAAACAAAATTAGGGTACATGTTTATTGAAATACCTTTTAAAGAATACCCTTTCTCGTGCCATGTAAAACGTGGGAGTTTTATTAAATTCAGTATCGGTATCATCACAGGGGTTTCCATCACTGAATATGTTAAGCTTAGACCTAAAAGACTTACCTGCAGTCTAGCTCTTTGAATCACTTTACTAAGGGGCCAGATGACTGTCAGTGTAAGGTGGGGGGGGGGATAATGCAGCGTCCACAGATATCAAAGTGCTTGGAAAAATACAGAGCTGTACTTTAAAGTGGTATTATGGTATCAGAATTATTACCTTGCAGGTACATATAAGGAGCTAAGGCCTAATCAAGACGTAATTAAGAAACCCATAGCAATTGCTGATTCATCATTTGCCTACTTGTAGTTGGCACTTCACTAGATAGTAATTCTTCAAGAGGATGGATCTAACATGCATAAGAGTAACATGCAGCTTGAGAAGGTAAGTGGAGTTTTAGTGGGGAACATAGAATACTAACTTGTGATTTCACATCTCTTTTCTCACAACTGTTTTTAGAAAGGTCAGAAAGAACATGAATATGCCACTTGCTTTTATAATAATGAAAAACACATTCCATCATCAGGCAATCCCAGCCCTGAGTACCCATGCAGTGAAATCCCCAGAAGTTCTTTGATGAAAACCCATCCAATCCCCGCAAAATCTTCACAGCATTATTATATCCTCCAGTTAACAGTGTCAATGAGCAAATGCTCCCTTACTACACTGCTACATGCATAAGGACAACTGTCCAGCTCTCATTAGCAGAGTAAGTTCTCTAATGTAGTGACAAATCAGTTTTGAGCAGCTCACACAGCCAGGAGGCATTACTGCTTTAGATCTTCACAGAAAACGTCTCATGAATCCTGTTTTGCCATTTCCCCCCAAACATTATTTCTTACCTTTCCTTCTGAAACCCACACTAGTTGGTTCTGTTGTTGCTGAATTGCTTCCTTAAGAGCTCCATACCATCCTTCATTCATTGAATTCAAGTTAATGGTAGCTAGAAGTACAGCAGATTAGTTTGACTTATGATTTCTGCAGATCTACAAGAAGGATCTGTACCATGAGTAATAAAAGCAATATAAACTGGTAGGTTAAAACTATGAGATTTAAATAGCAATATAAACATTAGTATCCAAAGCAACCTTAAGGCCTGATGTTGTTTGGGACGTTTTATCCCACAGGAAAAGCTGAATTAACAGTAGCTTAGAATAAAGAGAGGCTTGAGTTTAGCCAGACTAAAGCAATTAGGTGACGTCATTTTCCTATTTATTCAAGTTTAGATTTTGGCTGATGATCCTGAAAAGCCACAGGATCTATTAGAAATGTCATTTTGATGTTTCAGATTGCTTTACATTTGTGCAGTCATGTGCAAATGATGCACACACCAATTAACTACTGGTTATTGAATGGGGAAGCCTGAGCAAGTCCGTCACTGCTTGACTTGGTCCATTTGCAGAAAATTCTGGAGGTAGAAGCTCCTCTCATCTTGCCTCCCCTTCCCTCACAGAAATTCTAATCCAGTCTGTCTAATTACTTACTTGTGAAGAGATGGTGATTATTTTTGCGGAGCTTGTGAGCTCTTTCATACAGCTTTCTGGCACTTTTTCGTGATTCTGGGCACAACCTCATTCTCATGGTCTTTACTCCCTGCTTAGAATCAGGATTTAGGAACACTACAATAGGATACCACTGGGCATAATTCAGACGGTCCACTGCATTGGGAGTGACATCTAATAAAGCATGTTTGTCCTGTAGTGACAAAAAGGACAGAGGCAAGAAAGAGAATCATTTATGTACTACATGAAATATTTTTAACACACCCCACAAACTGATTTGGTATTACCTTAATAGAATTTATTGTTTCAAAGTATAGATTTAAATCCTTCTCCTATCTGAATTAACAGAATAATAAAAACCAAACCAATTCACTACCAGCCTAAATAGGCATATACATTTTGAACTGTAGGACCGACTGTATAACTCTAGGATTTTTAATATTTAGCTCTGTTCTAAAAAAAATCTCCTCAAAGTAAGCAGACACTGAACTAAAAATAAGCCGTTTCCTATTAGCATTCTGTAAATAGGAAAAAAACCAAAGACTGAAACACAACACATAGTCCCATTACACACTTCTATCTTCCTTTTTACAAAAAAAAAAAAAAAAAATCACTGTGAAGGCAGAACTTGGCCAGCTTTTATTCAATGCAATCAAGCACACAGCATGAAGCACACTGACTTTGCTGCTATAATAGCTTTTTTCCTTCTCATACTTCAGCATCTGAAAGGCTTCCAGTTTGTTTTTAAGTAAGGAAATAAAAAGGCAAGCCTCATATAATGCACTATTGGTAGAAGTTCTAAGGATATTAAGGAAGGGAGATGGAAGAACCCTTTCTCTTAGTCCTAACACAAAGTAATTACATCAAGTGATCAATTTGTACACTGGGGTGGGGGAAAACTAACAAATCCATAAATAAATAACCATTTCTAGCTATAATGTCACACCATGGCTTTAAATGAAAGAGGAAACAGCTTAAAAGAGCCTTAATGGAGAGAGGACAACAGCCCCTGGAACAAAGCCTAGAAGTACATCCAGGCTGTAGTTATTAATATGGAAAAGGAGAAGGGTGGTGAGATTTTTTTTATTAACCAATAGAGAGATGAGAAAGTTATTTTTAAAGCAAGCACAGTAAATTATAAGTCTACATTTAAAACACCCAACACTTTAACTTCATGTTATCAGTTTCACTTTTCTTGTGTTACAAGTCCAGTGACAATGGAAGACTTACTCTATCAATTATCTGCTTTATAGTGTGGAGACGAATAATGCCAGAACTACGTTGGTCAGTACCAGCATCTCTTGGTTCACTTTCTGGTAAAGAGGACACAGTAAAAATCTATTGTAAGTTTACAACATATCCTACATTCCTTTATTAAGATAAAACAAACCATTTCATAGCTCAAGTTGTCAAGTCAGCTTGAAGACACTTCTGATTACATATAACACATGCAAGTTTACCCACCATTTTGGCCATAAAAACCACATCTTTACAAAAGCACTTAGAAACAGGGTAGGGTACAGAATCAAAACAAAATTTGAGGTGGCTATAAATAGAACTAATATTTCTTCAGAGAACTATCAGCAGCAATTTAGTGGAAGAACTTACATTTAGTCTGTTCCTTTACATTGTCAGTGTCTTGTTAAACATGTTAACTAAAGTAATAATGTATAAACAATCTAGCCAAAGAAAGCTGACTATTTCCTAACTGCAGAAAAATCTGATCTCACACTTACTCGCAATTTGAAAGATATCTGGTTCTTCTCTAGCAAGTTTCTCCCGTGCAACATCAGCTATTGGACCAAAAATGGTTACAGGTCTGAGAAACCCAGCTAGAATTGAAGGAAGAAGAAAAGTCAAGATACATCCATTTCTTAAACCAAATGCAAGATAACTACATTGGCTTTTCCAAACCAAACCACACAAACCTGTAACATGCACCAGTAAGAGTAAAGCCATACCTTCCCGAAGAACAACCCTTTCATAGGCAGGAAACTTTGTCTGAACAGGCTGGGCAGAAAGATCTTCTCTGCTTTTCCGGAGATTTCTTTTTGAGCTCCGCAAGCCTCGGAATCTCCAAAAGTCTGCTCGATCGCCTCCTGCTGTCTTTGGAAGCGTGTACTGTACACTAGCCAGCTGCTCAGCTCTAAGGTGACAACAAATCTCAGTTACCAAGAAGTCAGCTTCTAAAGTAATGCCTGACTAGCAAGCTTACACCCTCAAAAAACCACTGCCACTGGCTGAAGAAAGCTTTTATTGTTTCTGTAAAAGGAACTACAAGACAACTATTTAGCCTAGTATCACATTTCTAAAACTTATTAAACCCTTGTCTCTTGAAAAGAAAGTTTATTCATGGCCTGTGCAGAGTCAAACGCAAATCCACAGATCAGATATTTTACTTCAGTATGTTTTAACACTCAGTCACTTTTTCTTACTGAACCAATTCTATAAACTTGTGTCCTGCAGGGAAGTCCAATCATTCATTATACAGATACCACTGAAATTGTGGGCTTGAACCAGCAATTTAAGTATTGCAAGATCGTACCTGTTTTTGTTAGGTATGATACCTCTTTCCACTTCCTTATGATTCTTCCCAATTCGAATGGCCAGCCATGAACCCAGTTTGCCATTGTACAGAGTGTCCACCACCCGGAACACTTCTCCTTTATTGAAACTTAGTCCATAAGGAGATTCCTTCTCATATTCAAAATGAGTTCTGATATAGAAAGAATCCCCTACATCAGACTCAACAATGCGACGATAAACTGAAAAAGGGAAAAGAAATTCTGAAATATCAAGTGTTACGTAAGTTCAAGAGATGTTATAATGCTCACAAGAATTACACAAAGCAGTGCCTCACCTTAATTCTCCTTGTTCTAAATATGCAACACTACTTCAAGAAGCCTTAATGTCTCAGAGCTGCTCTATTTTACGCAGCATAACTATTTATAGTAAACTCTACTAACATAAATTCATCTTTTATAGTCAAAATTTTGATCCAAGTGCAAGCTTAATTCATTTGCCATGGAAGGAACTAATCTTGAGTAAAGATGTCTGTATGTACAAACAGATCAGCATAATCACTCATTTTCAATGGCATAACTACAACTGACTCTTCTACTTCCTCCAAGGATAATGCCAAGACTTTATTTAGGTGGTAGGGGTTATTTCTGAAGAGGTGTTTTTTGTTCGTTTAGAGAGGTGTAGGTGCGTGTATACTGGCACCGTATCAGTCTCTACTCCATTTGCAGTGGCCACCTATCCCAAAGCCAAAAGGACTTAATAGTCCAAGGCGCCAATTTCCAGCAAGCCAGCAGCTAGTTATTGTTCACTAGGCTTTTTAATGCTGTTCTAAGCAGTCTACTACATCACTTCCAATACACAAATATTTACCATCTTTTTTCTTCTGTGCCAAAATGGTTACTTCTTCGCCTTTAGGAAGATCGAGCAAAAAAAGGACAGCTTCTTCTCTGATGATATTTGTGAAGTCTACATTATTTACCTGGTATCAATGAAGCAATCAGTTTGATTTAGCATACAACATTATTATAGAGATTTAATTATACAATAGGAAATCTGAATCTACTGCTATGATTTTTTCGTACTCAATTTCATACATACCAAGTGCATGTATCTCAAGATGCCTCTTCTACCTCTAAAGAGTCCCACTTTATTTCTCAATAAAAGCACAGCTTCCAGGATAATAGGCAGCTGTTTATTTTATACTCATTATGGAGCACCTATACATGTCAGTAGCCCACAGAGCCCTCTGACAACTTAGTCACCCAGCATGAAATCAAACAACTTTATCAACTGAGTTAGTCTACAGAATTTAATGTAAAAAACTTAGTAACCTTCCTAGCAACAGTACAGTAAAAGGAGATTTTGCTCCTAGTAAGTCATCTAATAAATACATACAGGAAAAAACCATGTATGAATGACAAAGGCAAAATATTCAATCCTACAGAAAGAAAACCTACTTTGGTACAACAAAACATTTGTAATGTTAATGATTTTGACATACCCTGAGAATCTGGTCCCCTTCCTCTAATCCTTCTTTTGCTGCAGGGCTGTCTTCCAGAACACCAGCTACAAATATGCCCACATCATTGCCACCTGCTAGTCGTAAGCCCACACTATCTCCTTTTCTGAATTTTACCAGTTTCATGCTTGGCCTAGAAATTTAGAAAATATTCCACTTACAGGTGTAATAGCATAAAATATCCTGGTAAATTTGAAACATGCAAAGAAGTAATCTGCTCATTAGTCAATTAGTGGATATTTTTCTATCCACACCATTAACTGCTTATAAGCTGCAGCATTACAACATGCTCAACAGCAGCACTCCAAAAAACACACCTGCATGTACATGTTTAGTATGGTTTGTCTTACACTCACAGTGTTTATGTGAGACACTGACACTCTCTTCCAAAAACATTCTTCCTTTGAAAGAGCTGTGCTGGCATACAGATCTATTTTGGCTCTGAAGAGATCAAGATGAATTTGAGGTCAAACCAAACTAGAATCTATTCTCACGTACACTAATGTCCACAAAGGAGATCCCAGTTGAAGTACTTATTTCCATGCTGGGACGTTGTGCATTTCTGCAGTAACCTTTATTCACTGCTCTCCAATTATTATGAAAGGTAAAAAATATACTACAGTAGCTTTCCTCTCTTTGGAGATGGGGACAGGAAAGGAGGAGTTAGGAAGGCCCAGGGAGAGACAAACCCAGCAAATCCTTTTCACCTGTTCATTATTCTAAGGGCTAACTTCCATAGAAATGAGTAGACTTCAAAATGGTATATTACACAGTGTAAGGGCCAACACGGCTCAGGAATAAATCTCATGTCTTCATCCTATTATTTGCGAACAGAAGGGTCAGGACAGGACACTGGACATGATATCAGAGCACATGAGAGAGGTTATTGACCACCCTGGATAAAAGTTTGCTGAGGGTTTCCCTGGTTTGCTCAGGGACCAGGCAGGTTCAAAGAGTTCAGAGATACATTACCGAAGCATTCCATCTTCATGGGTTGAATTGGGTAAAGGACCATCAGATGGACTGACTGGTAAATCCACATCTGGCTGACCTCCTTGTGCATACACTGGCTTTGGTTCTATTAAAATACCAAAGATTTCCACTGACCATTTGGTCATTTAAAGATGAAAATGTGAAGTTTAACTTAGTTAAGACTTAGTTAATGATTTCTTCAGTAGCCTTCCCTCTACCCCACTTAGACCCACTTAAAAGTGAAATACTAGAAAACTTACAACAACAGAAGACACTCTCATTATGCCATTCAGACCAGTGTGATTACTGGCCTAATTACTACTTCAGTTAAAGATTCCCAAACTTCCTTTGCACTTCATTAAGTACTCTGAACACTGCAAAACGAGGAGAACTAGAAGGCTTCATGCTCCCAAGACCACTTTCAACCTTTCTGTTTCAAACCTTGATTTCTCTGAGCTAACTTCTGTTTTCCATTGGTTCTCTTCACTCACAAGTTTAATTTTTGAAATGAAAATACCATAAAACCTCAATCTACTATACATGCCTTGAGGTCAAGTTGGTGGTTCCTAGAGCTATGCACTTACTATGGCTTTTCTGCAGAGCTTCTCTGGAGTTCCTGTGAGGAAACTGCCACTGCAGGCTTCCCTCAGCAACGAGCACTATTGTGGCTCTTCTCTGATACAGGCTTGGTCATGTTACAAGAATTTATATGTATGGCTTATCTTTTCACACTGGAAAAGATTTGATTTAAAACAAGGCTGACTTTGAACTAGTCTAATATTCCTGATCTTACCAACAACTGCACCATCTTCCTTTCAAAACACTGAACAGATTAGTTTGAAATTGGGAATTTCAGGCAAAAATTGGGTAATTATGCCTTTTTCTAATGTGATTCTGGTCCTTCCCATACAGTAACATAGCATTTTCCTTTATATCTTTAATGAACCTTTCCTAGGCTAAGCCTCTGATGATCTCTCCAAACAAATACGCTCCTCCCACCCTTCTCTGACACAATCAACTATGACAGTCATCTTGCCCTTGCCCTTAGTCTAAGCAGCAAACTGTCACAGATTCTGCCAACCACTTCTCTAACATTTTCATTACAGTCGTGGAAAGATCCTCATTTCCTTAGAGCTTTCGTGAGGCTGTTAAAGGATATGTTCTTTGCTACAGTTTTTAATCTCAGTTTATCTTGGGCGAGTTAATTTTATCTGCAGACATTAATTTAAATATTAGCTTTATGTACTGGCCTACAACTTCCCCCACCCAAACTAAGTATTTCCATGTGCCTCTTCCCATTCATGCAAGAATAGAACATTTTCCTTCCCCACCAACCAATAAAACCCCCACACTAATTATCACTTGCTTGCTAGTCCCTCAGACCAATTATCATCACATTATTTTGGATTAAGAACCATCTTAAGCGTCTCCTATCTGGCTGGATTTGTATTATGCCAATTATTAATCTTCAGAATCTTACAGAAATTCAGAATTCATCCTTCTAATCTCACTACCACATCCTTTTCCATCTTGGCAAATATAAATTATAAATTCATTTGCCTCTCTTCATAACGCTGCTGTAAAAGGTCACCTCATACAACAATCTTTTTAATAATGGCTGCTGTATCAGAAAACCTCCTGTTCTCATTTTCAAGATCTTTCAGAGTCTATCAACATCATAACCCTTCCAGTTCTTCACTAATCTACTGACTACTACATGCAGAAATGTCACTGCTCATCCCTTTGGTCCTCAAATATTTTCAAGCTTGAATGTGCTTTCTCTCATTGCACCCAGCATTTCAGTAACAGCTCCCTCTAAACCATCTGCACAGCTCCTTTCTCCACTTGTAATTTCACTGAAGTGCCTCATTCTGTAAACAAAAATCTTGTAAGTGCCAGCCTGCCCGGAACAGTGTCCTGTATCATCTTTTACTTTTTTTTTTTTCTTTTTTACACCATCTGGCTTTTATCTGCTGCCATTCAGCTTATCCTTTCCTTTTGGGAAAAAGGAATGAGATTTTGTTCTGGTTTGATTAGCTGTACTGCATTTGTTAACCTGCCTTCCTGGTCCACGACTGTAGTTAAGTGCTACATGAACAAAGCATTTTGGAGTGTTTTGAGTTGTATCTTGGGAACAGTAGTTCTAAACAGGCTTACCTACATCCTTGTTATAAATACAGTCTGCTACAGTAATCCATAAGAACACATTTACTGCTGAACACTCAAAAAAGAAACAACAGATTTTAACCTTTCCTGAGAAATCAGTAGAGTACTCTTTACAACCTATACTTACAACAACAACCCGAAACACTGAAATCTGACCCCTATATAATGACAGACCCCCCCCACCTAGGTTTTCAGGACCAAAACTCTTAAGATATAAATTCCACAAATATGCAAGAGCGCTAAGTCTTTACTGGCCATCCATTCTCAACAACATGCATAATTAATATATTTTAATATTTTTACCTGGGAGTGGTGGAGTTTGTTTTTCAGTTCTTTCAACTGTCACCTCTTCCACAGTTTTAGAAATATCATCTGCATTCTTTATAGGTGTAGAGACAGCTCCTGGTTTAGTTATTCTCTCTTCTTCTCTGCTTCGGTGACTATATTAGAAAAAAAGATTCCACTCTGCATACAGAACTGCTTCTATGGTCTCAGTCTACTACAACTAAAGAATAAATACCTTCATTCATCAAGTTGAGGGTAAGGTATCACTCTTGCTATTTAAGAAGGTTTTGTTCTTAGACTATCACATTATTAATAGTTTTTACCATTTCTAAATCCTAGTGTTTTGTCCCTAATCGCACAATAACAAAGGACTTCCCTAGATATGGCTGTTAAGAAAGCAGCAGCACATGGTGACACTGACTGCTCTCTGCTTCAAGCACACAAGCCACACACACGTGCTGTATATTGACAGACATATAAGGAATTGAGAAGCAAAGGGAAGAAAGGAAGAAAATCCATTACAATGGTCTTTTTTCTCACTCCTTCCCGTAGAAATCATGGATTTTTAGACTTAATTCTCAGGCTTTGCTGTGACCAAGCTAATTTACGTGCTCCTTTGTGCGTCAGCTGCCCTGAAACACAAGTGCTGCTGGTGTGGCACCTTTTGTCTTTGCAAAGCCCTGCCAAGGCCCACGCAAACATGTCCCTCATCTCCCATCTCCTCAGAGAGGATAAGGCCTCCAATCCACAGCTATTACAAGAGGGGAGTGCTTCTCATCCATGCATTTTAGTCAAAAGACAACTTGCTGCTTCTTATGCATTTCTTATGCACACTTGGACTGTAAAGAAGGAATTTAGGACAAGTTAAAGTAAGTATCATTTTTAAATGATGAAAGCAAGGAAAATACTACTGAATGTAATTTCTATTCCTTGAGTTCAAAAGATCAGGTATTCTTATATCATTGTATTGAGCTACAGCTACCAGCTGTACCACAGTAGAACTGAACATGTGCTGCATGTTGAAATTTTAACCACTACACTGCTATCTGATGAACAGTAAATAATTTAATAGGGCTGGAACGGATGAATATTAATAATGAGCTAGAAAAATAAAGTTTTCTTCCTGTGAGTTGGCAAATAAGCAAGGATATAAAGAATATTTGATATAAGATAGACACAAATACCAGCCTTTCATATAATACCAGAGTGACTTGCCAAGAAGGGGGGAAAAGGTATTTTCTCAAGGATAACAATGGCTTGGTCAGTAGGTACAAGCCCATCTGCTGTCATAAAGGAGAGGTCTGTACTAAGAGGAAAAAAGAGAGACGTTCTGCACTACCAACAGCTAGATGGTGCTACTGGGCAATAATGAGCATCACTGGCCATAAAGCACAAATCGATCAAATCCCCATCATAGAGAGTTAAGACTGTCAAGATCCTAATCAGAAATGATGCTTCAAGAGTTGGAAATGCGAATTCAGAAAACAGATTCTAGCAAGTCTACTCATCCAAGATGTGCAGTGAAGAATAAAAGAAATTACAAGAATCGAAACACAAGTAGAATGTGCTTTCCAGAAGCAAAATGAAGTTTAAAATATAAGAAACAAAGCTTAGCTATTCAGCCAAGACGTACTACAACTTCTCAGTGCATTCCCTCTGCCAGTTTTAAAACCATGTGCCCAAAGGCAGCTAAACAGAATACAGAAAAGTACTCCAATCACACAACAAATTGTAAAGACAGAAGCACCCTTGCATTTTAAACAACCATCTTGTTGTAAGTCACTGATAAAAACAAGCATAGTAGTTTAATTTTTAAAATCCCTATTTATGCCTCTTTTTATCCAGACGAAGTCCTTTTTGGAGGCTCCCACAGTTGATTAAAAGGATGCTAAAACCACTATGTGTAACAAAATGAAAAGTAAGCATTTAATCCCTCTACTTCATTTCCAAACATCACTGATAGAAGTTTTCTTATCCCTCTTTTGGATTTCTAGTTGAGGTGCATAAGCCAGACAGTACCAGACTAAAACATGACTGGACTGCTCATTCCCTTGAAAATTGTTCCTGACTTGTTAAAAACAGACACATATATTTAGCTATTTAAATGCATGCTAAGCATCCTAGAAACAAAAACGTTTTGTGGTATTGTAAGCTACAACTAATTCTACTCCCCAAAGATTTAAGGATAATGAGCACTAGTTAATGAGATACTACAGTAAATTTCCCCACGAGCCCACTGTACCTGTTTCCAAGCATCTCCTAACTTTTGAAAGAAGCATTATTCCAAAGTAATAATACCTGTTTTGCTTTAAAAATAAGGCAAAAAATATGACAGTTACTACACAAAGACAAAAATTCATTTTACATTTCCTCTACACAGTCCAAACCCAGTGTAACTTTGTGTTGCTTTGATTCCTGCATACATCAAGACAACGCAAATGTGGAAGCTCTCAAGAACAGTAACTAAAATACAGACATTGAGGGCACAGCACAGAATAGTCAGGTGAGTATCTGAAGCAACAGGTTCCTTGGCTGCTGCTATGTGTGTAGGCAAATACACCCTGCCAAATCAAATGTCTGCAAAAGGTCAGGTCTACTCTACCTCAGACACGAAAGTTTAAAAGGGAAAAAGCTAACAGAACAAAAAAGGAAACATCAGAAAAGCAGGGAAATAGATTTTTTCCTTGACTTTGCTTAAACTGTCCAGTAAGCTCTGAATATTTCACATTACAAGATAATACAGAAAACAACTTGATGCCACCACCGGTTCCAGGTGAGGGAAACCTGTTAAAAACTGACAGCTGCACTTCCTAAGAGATAAAAGTGTTGTTCCCTGTGTGCACTGTGACACTATTGTTTAACATCTGTGCTGTGTCAGGGCCCCTTTACCTCACTTCCTCTCCCTGACATTTTTTCAAAGTGCGCTTAACAGAAACATTTTTAAATTACAAAATACAATCAGCTACATGTTAGCTTATTACTGCAGAATGAGAGATGACCTGTAACACACAATGTTTGTCTCTACAGAAAATTATGCAAAACATGAACTTGCAGGCTCTTCCCAAATGTGTTTTTAGCACATCTCAAACTCTTTAGCATGAGAAGAGTAAGAGCAAAGTAGCATCTTCCTAAAGACATTCAAAATAGGGCTGATTTTTATCTTGTATTCTAGTTTTTCAGCTTGTTTTGAAAATGGACAGAACAACCAATCTCTCGTGCTACATATAAATCGACAATGGTATTACAGAAGTCAGCCTCATCCTTCCAGAAATAATGATGATCTCTACAGTGATTTCTTCAAGCTACCACATCTCTCTTGCTGAGGCTGAAGTGTTAAACATATCAGAGGATGTTTTCGCTATTTCAACACTTAGGTGAGGAAGTCAGCACAGGAGACAGAGTTCCCAAGCACGAGTTCTTTCAATTAGTAAAGGCCAGCCCAGAGATACAGTCTGGCAGATTTGGCAGCACCTGGCTTTAAATGCCAGTCTTTAGGATGGGTCACACCAAAAGTTTACCCAGCACAACAACTTTGTAGTGCCAACAGTAAGACCAGATAGCTAAGAAAGGATATGTGATACTTGTCCCGAGGTACTCTCCAGCTTAGTTGCAGAGACCTCTTTTGCTCATTGTAAGTACAACTCTTCATAGGTTATACAAAGCACAATTAGCCCTTTCTGCTAGGAATCTAAGAAAAATGTTTTAGCATTTGAGTTTTAAAAAGACTGTTCAAGAGAGATCTGTGAACTTTCTTTAGAGTAAAGAAAACAAAAGTGCTATTTAATGCTTTGACAGAACAATCAAACAGCAATTGTTATGGAAACTATATCCAGGAACATTGCAAGCAGCCTGACTGATGTACGTATCAGTAAGGAATACTGAAAGGTGGACAACATTGAAGACCCTGCCAAACCCCAAAGCAATATTGAAGCAGATCTGTTAGTGGATTTCTGTACTCTAGCGCACAGCCAGAAATTTCAGTCTGTACTTAAGCTTGCAGGAAAGGACTAAGAGGATTCCCCTGGAATCTCCTTCCTCATTAACATACAAACACTTGGCATGACAGCGTCTAAATAAAGACTCATTATCTTCAATATATTTTTAACATCCTCCTTAAGCTTAGTTGGAAGACTTTTTGCACATTTCTTCCTCAGCTTGTCCTCAAGCCTTCTTCTTCCTCCAAATTTTCCATCAAATTCAAAGAAGAATAAGTAGTTAACAACTAATTTGATCTTACAGTAGATTTAAACTTGCACAAACAACCACTACAAAGAGAAGTTTCTCTCAGTATGTTTTTCTTTACGTGGCTCAGGGCCCAGATTTTGATCTTGAAAGGGACATGTCGCACAGGAAGTCAAGCCATGCCAAAGTAGCTCTTGCTCATAAAGAAGATATAACGGATGCATTCGGAGCTGAGATAACTTCAAAGTTCCCTCTCGGGGAGGATTTAATTCTTCCAACAGTTTGGTCTACAGGGAGGAAGTGACCATCTACCTAAGCCACTGCAATAGGACAGGAAAGCACTAACACTAGGCTAAGTCAGTCACAGTTACACTTCTGATGGTTTTTTTTGTTTGTCCCTCCACAAGCCCTATCAGACTGCACTAGAAATGTACGTCAAGACACACAGCTTTTAAATATGACAGAGATCTCACAACCTTCACAATCAAAGCGCTGCCTCTAGAACCCAGCTTTTAAGTTTTTTCCATTAATGTGGTTCCTACTTGAAAACAAGCTTTCATGCCTTGTAGTCCCTCTGAACTACGTACACGGAGGAGAAGCAAAAATGTCTGTAACCCATAACCCCAAGAAGGTGTACATGCAGGTACAATCTCTCCTGCAGTTGTATTGATCTTTAAAATATTCTAAAAGCCTTGAAGGTGTGTTATTTTCCCCTTGGGCAAACCGATTTTATTAATAAGTAATCAGGCATATCTTTTATGAAACAGCCAGCTGCAATTAGTTTTTTCAGAGTTTTTGAACAGCATCTAAAAATCTTCAGATAGAGGCCCCAAATCTGGAATTTGCACAGATCAATTCTAATTTCTACTCTATCATATTATAAGCAGTCAGAAGATAAACTTTTCTCTTACTAATATTTAGTAGAATTTGAAATCCAACACTGAAACGCTATTTCAATAAATTAGAATGTCAATTTCCAAACCATGGAAATGCAAAACTGGGCAGATTTGTTATTTAAGACTAAAGTTTCATATGGCAGGAGAAAAATTTACAAACCATACAGAACATTACTTGTCTCTGAATTCATATAAAATCAGACTTACGTGCTGAAGAATTATAATCAATGTTCCATTACCAAGTTCAAATATTAAAAACTAGAGTGTAAAAGCTAAACCTGCTGGGCAATACACCTTGTTTTGTAGGAACTAAATGTATTCAGAAACATAAGATAATCCCTATGCCTAAACAAAGTAAGATTCCAACAAGTTTACCCAAGCTGGACATGCAACAGGAACTGTGCTACAGGTCATCTCAAATCTCCTTGCAGCTAACTGCTTTCTAAAACCAAAGTAAAACTACACATTATTCAGTAACATTCACTGCTATCAAACTTACATTGTCAATCATACAACCATGCTCTCTGATTATGTTTAAAAAAGCTGTAACACTAAAGAAAGGTTCAGTTTCTCCTCAAATCTAAAATATTTGGATCATTACCACCTGCATCTCTTGAAACAAAGGATGTCATATTACTGCCTCCATAGTTCTGCTTCACATTTGTTACACCATATAAATTCAAGCACTCCTACAACTTATATGTCACATTAAAAAGTTGATTTAAAAATAATACAATGCTGCCATCACCTGCCGTTGCTGGGCTGCTGTGGAGAATGTCTGGAATGGTCTGAAGGCTCTGACCTCTGGTCAGGAGATCGTGAACGACTGCGGCGGGGCCTGTCATGTGATCGGTTGGAATGATCTGATGCCAGCGACTGAATTTCTGAAATGTCTGTTAAATAAAAGTTGTTTTTTCATGAAATGATTGTAATTTAAATGGTGGTGTGACCTGCTTAAATGGGAATAAGCTTTTGCAGAGAATTTTTATGAAGATGTTAAATCTATGCTTATTATTACACAAAAACCAAACTTGATATTCCTGAAAGAACAGCCACAAGAATAGGGACTGTATCTTTTTCTCCACGGTTTTTGAAGGTGTGGATTTCAATCACATTCAAACAAACATTTACCCATATTACAATCTTACTCCTAACTCTTCTCCTCCCCACCCTCTCATCCCACTTAGGTATTCCACATCTTGAAAACACAGAGTTCTTTCCTCTTTAGAAATCAAGTTTTCATACTCACCATCTCTTTCTGAAGCATTAGCAGAATGAATACTGTCAGAAAGATCAGGGACATTCAACAGTGTGGCCCGTTCATCTCGCTGAACAACCATCTTCAATTTGCCTTTTGACCTTTCTATTAATGTTTTGGCATCTGCTAAGGACATATTTTCCGTCACTGTGCCATTTATCTGGAATAGAGCAGGAAAAAAGAACAGATATAAACTTACTAAAAAAACCCCAGTGAATCTCCAGCAAAAAAAAATGGTGTTCTGTCTGATGATATTTAGAAATAGTTAAAATAGTTATCAAATTACTATCATACAATGGAAGGCCATTGGGCTCATCCAAAATACTGCATAATATTGAAAATTATTTTCAACTTTCTAAGTCAAAGCTTTTATCACTAATACAAAACTTATAAAAGATTAGTTGTGTTTTTTGAGCCAGCACTGCTATACTCAACAGAGCAAGGAATGGTCCATTTTTCTGCACAAACACATCCACAGCACTATCTTGAAATAAAAATTGTTAGTATGAACTAAAAATCATAGAATGGCCTCAGTTGGAAGGGACCTCAAAGACCATCCAGTTCCAACCACCTTGCCACAGGCAGGGACACCTCCCACTAGACCAGATTGCTTAAAGCCCCATCCACTTGCCCTGGACACTGCCACGGATGGGCACAAAAATTAATCTCTGGGTACACTTATTTCTAAAAAAACCCAACGAAATCAAAAAAATTAACCTGAAGGCAAGTTTTAGTGTTGCACAATAGCACAGTTCCACAACATTTTACTCATAACTAAGCAAAGCTTCATACTTTTTCAAATAGTCTTTATTATGTATTTACAGTGGGCATTATTTGTCTGAATAATGCTTACGGAATAATACCAAAAACGCTTAGTAATTTTCCTTTCCTTAAAGAAGTTGATTTATATTAAATTTGGTCTTTGAAATAATTTAATGAAAAGTGACACACCTTCTGTTAACTATAATCATGTTCTTGACATAGCCAGCTCTAGGCAGAGTTGTATCAGTGAGTTTTGCCTTTGAACAAACCACCCCCACCATATACTGTACCTTCAGTACAACATCTCCTTCCTGGATATTGCCATCTCTTGCTGCCAGGCTATCCTGTGATATTTCTTTCACAAATATGTGACTTGCCAACCGCAGACCATACTCTTTATAATAAAAGAAAATAGAAAACCAATGAAATTACAGTAGAAAAGAGGGAGGTATCTGAAGATTTACAACACTGCTTTATACAGCATTTACACAGGCAACACGAAGAGGAGAGTGAACCTGGCACACAGTGGGCCGTAGCAGAATTAACTTATAGCTTTACCATTATATCAGTCTCCTGTTCTAACACTGCCTACAATCAGGGCTGTTGCTCAACAGCTTGATGTATGCTACCTACAATTTTTCCTCTTCCAAACAAGACAGCCATTAAAGACTCAGCTAAAGTGTAAGTTTGTAGCTGCTGACTACCAGACAGCAGCTGCAATTGGGATTTGTTTACACTATATAATACTTTACCCTTAACTGAGCACACAGATACTGGAATATGAAAAATACCAGCAGAAACACAACAGCACTTTTAAAGTTTTGAGCCAGCTACTGGTAAAATGGGCAAGCTGGTAGCAGCACTATCCATTCAGCCCACACAACCCTTAACACAACACTGAGTGAAGCAGCTGGCCTTTAAAAACCAGCAGAAGTTTTAGCAAGAGATGTATATACAAGTTACCTTCGTTTTTCCTGGATTTCACCAGTGTGACTTTGGTGGGTTTTGCAGGCTGGCTGGAGGTGACAGACCTCCTGTCTGACCTCGGAGACAAGCTCCTCTCCCGGCTCGCGCTGCGATCTCTGACCCAGCTCTTCTCATGCCTCCTGCTGGCACTGGGACCACCACGGCTGCTCCTTGGATCCCGGATTTCTTCATCGTAGCTGTCGTCCTCATTTTCAGACACTGGTTCAGGGTCTGGTCGAGTCACTGGAATCTGAATTTTCTTCATCCTTCGGATAGTCTACAACCCAAGAGCAGATATCAGCATCTGGCTGTGTAATGCTAATGGTGTTACTAAATGCCAGAAGCCAAGCTAATCCCAGAATTCAAAACATGCAGATGTATTTGTGAATGCTCTGAATTGTTGCATCCTCATTATAAAATTATATCCAATTAACACAGGAAACTTACCAATACAGATTATTAGAAACCTGTTTTTACAATTTAGTCCTTTTTAATGCTTTTGCACAAGTGGCAAAAGGGAAACAATCAACGGCCTTTGTAGCACAACGATATTCTGTCTTCAGAGCTGCATATTTGAATGCCCTCTCTTTGCTTAAAACCACAAAATCAGTTACTGGCACGGCTAAAACCCTTTTTTGCTAGCATGTAATCTAGTGTATACTCAGTATGCTATTGACAGTAATTCTTCTCAACTTCGAAGCCTCCCAATGTTCCAAAGAAATGTTTATGCAAGACATGGAGGAAGGGGAGCAGTCCCGCTGGAAGTTCAAAGTTGGTTTGTACAACACAGACAGCTGGCTCCAGAATATGAGCCAGCCCTGTTCGGAGATCTGTTTGCTATGTATTACAGAATCAAACCAAGTTCTACTATAAAGTTTTCATTAATTACTTTTTTCCTACATAAATTTACACACCAAATATTCAAGATGAAGCCTGCACAGCTTGCCACACATTGCCTTCTGTAAGCTTTAAAGAACTGCTGCCAAATCCACAAATGCAACACATTACACTTTTTTTTCAACTGCATTAAAGCACACAAATGCACTAAAAATCTGTCAGCAGAAAAGCTTTTCTACAAGCCCTAGAAGTCTGTTTTCATTAATTAAGAAACTTCTAAACATTGTGCATTTTTGGTTCTATTTTTTTGGAACATAAACCCCAAACTTCTACAGAAAGCTGGATTACTACCCTTTGGTGATGACTTGTTCTGTTTTGCAGAAGTTCAAAAACCAACCACTTAGAATAAGCCTACAAAATTATGGGAATTAAGGTAATTATACTTTATTTTGGCAAACTGTTTACTGAGCACAAAAAGAATTGTGTTAGTGCCTGAACAGCTTGTCCTTTAGCATACACCAGTCATTGAAAAGTTCAGTAAAAGTGCGTCCAACAAAGTAAACAAGTATTAAACAAAGCTGATTTGCCACCATTTGGTAACCTGAGAAGAACTTTACAATAAAGAAAAGGAGTCTGAATTATCCAGCGCCACACTATGCAATCATCATCATTCACATTTCAAAAAAACATTTTGAGTGACCCACTTGATAAACATGCCATAATTATCACTAAAACCTGAAACATCACACAGGTGTTATTAACGTACTTTGCATCATGCCCATATTTTATAGCAGATACTATGCTATTTCACTTTTGCTCTATAACTATGGAATTTTAAATCTTCAAGACATTCACTTACGATTTTGGCATTCTTCCCACTTTTCCTCAGCTGCTGAACAGCAAATGCATGCTCGACATTATCCATTGAAACTCCATTAACCATTGCAACACGGTCATTTTCTCTACATGAAAAACATCACAACGTACAGTATAAATACTTTATGCCAAGAAGAAAATATCGGTGAATAGGTGCCCCTGAGCAAACTGCCTGTATTACAAACCTACTGCACCAAGTTACAGACAGACAACTTGAGACCAAAACAATTAGCAGCTTAAGCTACTACTGACAAAGATGAATGCCCCCACATCAGAACCCAGGTATAGTTTGGCACTTACTGTAGCAGTCCTTCTGCTGGCCCTCCTTTCAGCACATCAGAAATAACTATTGATGTCTCACCACTCTGAAAGTGAGGATTATCTCTTCCTCCAGATATTGCAATACCAAATCCAAATCCAGGGGCCTATAATGTAAGAAGAGACACATTTTTACTTTCCAATATCTAATGCTCACAATTGGCATTCCCATGCTGAACACAAAAAGGTCCCATGAGATGAATACAAGTGTTTGAAAGAAAGCAGGATCAATGAACCAATCAATGCTATGCAATCCAGTAACAGGAGATAGATTAAAAATAAACACTTTTAGAAGGCAGAGAGTTTTGGAGTAACTACCCAGTCTCTTCCAAGAGATCAGAGTTCTCATCTGCATTTTTATGGCCTAGACCTCAGGTGGTCATCAGCAAGACCTCAGTCTTCAGTAAGCACAACAAACCATTCCACTGAGCTGCAACACTGACTCAAACCCCTATATTACTTCCTGCAACACTTTCGTCGAGTTCTCCCATTATGGAATTTACCCAGCTTGACCTCACTTAGCTCAGGAACTGACAGGATTGCAGCACACAGTAGTATGACTGCAGGCTCAGTTCTTACGAATAATACCAAGATCACTTGTACCATTAAATACATCAAAACCTTGTCAGCACTTGCAAGTCATCTGCATCTTAACAAAAGTAATTTGCTTCAATCTTTTCCCTCTAGGGTGACCTGCCACTATAGCAAGGTCAATGCCTCTGAAAAGTTATTCCTGTTGGATATTTCAAGATACAACAATGATGCTTACATTTCTGCCTGGAAGCAGTGAGGGTGGGAAATAAGCTTTCTAAATATAACTGATCTGCAAACCATCTAGCTCTTTCATCATTGCCCAGAAAACATTTTGAGGATATTACCATTTAAATGCTGTGTCTTACTCAAGAATTTACTCTGCAATTTTCAGCTACACAAAATGCAGTCACTGGATGGAAAAGATCAGGTTTGGGTCAATCCCACCCCCTCCATTTCACAGAGCACATGCTTTGTGTTGGCAGACTTCACCTTCTCTTTTTCAGACTTTTCAACAAACATGACCCAGCTTTAGCAAGGAGTTTCATAATGTTACAGTGACAGCAGAGGCAACATGGCAGTCTGCATCTGGCTGCAAGACACATGACATTCAGCTTTTTGGACATTAATTATTGCCCAAAATGAACTTGTTTCCTATTTCCTCTCAAAACAGAGGTCATAAAAAGGTGCTTCAGATTTACCTGTAAGCAGTGAATAGGAACATACAGTATTAAAATACAGATCTGGAGAGTCACTGTTCAGAAATGGAGTTGAGCAGTTAGCCCATACTGTTGCCAAGAAGGAAGTTGGTCTAAGTGTGGGGGACTGAGGAAGGGCACACCTTACTGCTTCTTTTGCATCCATTTTAATTCATTAGAGGATGAATGGACTTCTTTTCAAAATACATCCCAGACAGATCAACCAGAAATCATGGCTGGGATGCAAGAATTAAGTGAAGCTTGGTGCCATGAAGGAGGATCTCAATGTCCACTCATGACCCAAGATGAGGGGGATGTTTTCAGTTTTATTTCTTAAAGTCAAAGAGAATATCTAATAGCCTACACAAACATGTTACTAAAAACCCTTTCAAAACAGTAATATTTTCCCTCTGGTGACTTTCCTGCTTTTAGTTTTCCATTACTCTAACAAAGAGAACTTAGTTTGCACTGTATTTGGGTGGGGAAGGAAAGGGAGAAGAGATAATAACAAACACATTTTTGTCAAACTTCATTTAAATATTCTCTATCTTTCCTTCACCATAAACAAACATGCTTTTAAAATCTTCCACACATGGTAAGAAATACAATCACCAGGCTAAGGTCAGCAGAATCTCACTGTAAACCTTATCTTGCTGTTTGCCATTGTACTTTTAAAAAGTAGATTTGCAAATCAAATCACCAGTATGAAGATGACTACATTTCATACTTTGATGTTCTCTTCCAGAAGCCCTGAAACAATGCAGTCTCATATACAGACAGAAGTTAAAAAGGCCTTCAAGTCAAATAAAGAGAGAGTTTCTAGTAAGATAAACAAAGGTCTTCAGAACCACTCTCAATTAAAAAATCAAACCCTAAATCCTTCTGAAAAATTAAGAGGTCACAAAGGAAACCTTCCTGTAAAGATCAGCCTACCTACTTTTCATTTTATCCTGCTGCCTACCATCATTTTGAGAGACAACTGATTATCAGAACTGCTCTCTGAAAACTGAGCCTAGCTCATAGACATGTCTGGAAATAGCAAGATGTTGATCACTACAGATCATACAAGATACTAATATGTACCTTAAGTAAATCTGCATTTAAAAAAATCTCATGTATCACAACTTCACCTGTCAGATGTTGTAGAAAAAACACAAGAAAAAGAGCTGTACTATTCTATTTTCCCACAGTAATGCAGTGTGGGACAGGCAAAGAGGTAAGTACACACCTGGTTTCTGTGCTTTGGGGGAAGGACACACATCTACCACTGACACACAGAACTGAGTTCCAAGTAGGAAAAAAACCTGGGATATACAAAGTGCATGGTTCCTTCTTCAAGTCCTTTGCAGTTAAGTATATAAACCCAGATCTCTCAATAAAAGATAAACTGTAGCTACCTAAAAAGCTTTAGCTGAATTTGAGACTGGCTCAATCCCTTAAGAGTTAAATAGCAGTCCAGTCCAGGAAGTTGGAAGGGTGATAAAGAAAGGCAACAAAAACTCTTGGTGAGAAATTCTAGCCTCGCCTTCCCAAAAAAGTTTATGATGAGTTCTTTGACAGTAGTTTTACTGGAATTCACCGGTAAGCCCTCTTCCCCAGTGTTAAGGATAGTTTTAAGCACATATTTGTTTAATATTAGTGTAAGAGTTTTGGTTTTGTTATCTAGCAGATGGAAATAACTGTTTTTAATTGACTAAATTAATGCTATCAAAGTTATTAACAGTACACATCATCAGCTTTCAACACCTAAGTAAGAGCTGCTTAATCAGCTACCAAAACAGTTATACCAGAACAGTTGGCAGAATTTTGGCACATAAAAGATCACAACCAAAATTATAATCAAATCATCCTTTCACATCAGTGCTATAAAAGAACTTCTGACTATGCTGCAAGTGCAACCAAACACAAGATCTCTGGTTCCTACCAATTATTTAAAATTTTGTTCATGGTAACACCATATTGCAGCATTTCATTATTTCTTTGTGCACTGACTAAACGCCTCACTTCTGGTGTCACTGAAATTACTGCTCCAATTGAGCAGGAAAAGTTCCACGTCAAGAGAAAATGAGCTATCACCAAGCCTACGAGCTAACCTTGTATTACTATGGCATTTTTTGTTTGGTTTTGACTACAAAGCAGCACTGATTTAATCAGTAATATGAGTAAAAGAAGTTTACAGAGATTCCAGGGATGACTAGACAGCTTCAAGATGAAAACATGAAGGACAATTAATTATATATAGAAATAACACTTCTTGCTCAAAAACTTGTTGACTTAAAAATTGTTGGAAGATTAAAGAGTAGCCTAGATAAACATCACTTACACATTTTCAATTTTACTTATACTTTTCTTTCAACACGTGGCTGCAGTCAAAGACAGGAGACTTTGTCAGCCTTCCGGTCAAACTGAGTTTAATTGTTCCCTTCACAAAAGAGCACCTACCCAAAGAGTTACATTGAATCAACAACATTAACTTTAGAATCAACAGCTAACAGGTCTGACAGAAAATTAACATTTTATCTGACCAGCTGTCCAACACATACACATTTTTGTCCAAGGTCCATTCATCCCATCAAAGCTACCATTTTAAAATGCCTTTATTCTGCGATGAAGTGAAGGCAAATGATATAACTTGCTCACTTGAGAAAACACTTCCACATCTCCCTGTGTTTGGAATGAATACAGTTATTTAAACCATGATTCCATGGTCACTTTAATACTAAGCTGCTGCCACCAGAAATGGCATCCCACCCTGCTCTGACTTTCCCTAAGCAATTCATTCCGTATTGACTCTCTCGTACAGCTTCATGATAGCTGCATCAGAACTCAATTTAAGAGTACCTCAAATAAGAGGAGTCAGTCTAAAGGCAAAAGCAGTCTTGCTGCTCACTGGTTTCCCAGCACACTCTGTACCCTCTGTGCAGAGTACACATTCTGACCACCCAGAATCTTCCAGACATTGGTTTAAGAAAGTGGCAAGCAGTTTTGAATACATTTATTTATATGCAATTACATTGTTTTATGTCCCTGAAAATAAAGTTTTAAAACTTTCAAGCATAGTTACAGCACTACCATGAATGAACACAGATTTCTACCTCCCTTCAGTTAAGTACAGATGTAATCTAAAGCTTTGTTTCTGGCATGGTTATTCGTAGGCAGGCTTATCTCTGAAACCCAACAAACAAATAGAGCCATCACATGGAGCTTTTACAACACTTCTAAATTTAAACAAAAGAATATGACAGTTTCCTTTCCTTTTACTTCCTGACATCTGGCTTTTTCCTATTGTTTTCAAAAACTACCAGCGTCCTGCATTAGGCACACACAGCCAATTGTATGAACTCACCCTGTGAAGAGTCACTGTGTGTTGTTCCCATATAGCCGTTTCTTCCATTGTTGTGCTCTAAGGAGAAAAAAAACCCCAAAGATTAGACTTCACTTTCAATAGCAGTATAATACCACAAACAGAAACTTACATTCAAAAGTAATATTAATATTCATATAGAATAGCTACAGAAGAAGTTGGCCTGGCTCATTCATTGTACATTTCCTGCCTTTATATGTCACAGCTGAACTTCCTGTGCTCCTGTGGAACGGGGTAGGGGGAAGAATAGGCAAAATAGATTACAGAGCTTGAAGTTATAAAGAAGTTTCAAGGGAAGGACTACAAGCAGCATTTGTGATATACGCTCTCTTTGTTGCTCATTAAGATTGTAGTAGATGTAGCTAGTCCAATCAGTTGTATTTATATTCTAACATTTATACTTACACTCTCCTTTTGCTTGTTTTAACTCTATGCAGATCACCACTAATTTATGAACACCCAGCTACAGATTACAGTATCTGTGCTACTGTATTATGCACACAGGTCACATTTAATGGACTGCAGTTTAGTGTCGGCTAATTATTCTGGTGAACAGTAGCACTGCAGAAATTACAAGGTCCTCTCTAAGGTAACTAGATTAAACAGTAACATTATGACAATATTGACATACCTGCATTTCTGCTTAAAAGAGCACTACTTAGTGTGCCACAACAAGCAAACATTTGGAAAGGGGAAAATAGCACAAGGGAGGAAAACCCAGCAGAGCCCAAGGCCTGAAAACAGGCAGGAAGGCAGCAGGAAATGCATAGCGAACATCCTGCTGCTACATTTTCTACCTTTCCAGAGGGAGTGTCCAGCGTTTTGCTCCATACCGCCCCCCTCATAAGCATGCAATCCACTAATTAAAGAACAGAATCAGAACACAAACATCTCTGCAACATGGCGGTGCTGGGTTTTTGAAAATCTACTTTGCTCTCAATTTGTCTCAGTTACGGTAACTCAATCACTACAACAGAAAGTACTCGGAACTTTTAATCCACTTCTGTATCACAAGGTACAGCAGCAAGAATGTTTACTCTCACAAACAATACCTCTGAAAACTTTAACCAATTTCAGAACATCAGAATCTGCAACTGGGTTCAAAAAGCGAGTTCTTCTCATGCCAAAAAGCTCTGCATTTTGTGTTTGAATTTCAAGGGTTAGGATGTGCCACTTCACTGCTCATTTCTCTTTCAGGGTTCACTTCCCTTGAAAGTGCTGTTGCGACTTAATTGGGATGTATTTCATTCAAACAGCTGTAATTCTCCTCAATTCAGTACCAAATGTTGCTCCTTTGCATTACAAATTGATTCAACTCTACCCCAGAATTAGATTATTTCTCTCCAGCTTTTTAAACTCAGACCAAATATATACTAAAACAGTAACAATTTACACACAAGAAGCCATCTTTGAAACAAAACAGAATGTTTTGCTTGCTAAACGGTCAAGGAATACTGATTTTCTTCCTTATTTCTGATGTTCTCATTCTGTCTTACTTTTGGCAAGAGCTTCTCAGGCTAAACATCTCATCAACAAGTGAAGAATTATCTCTGCAAATAAACTTCTAAAGCAAAAAGCTCTAAGTAGCTCCTGTTCAGAAGGTGCAACAGGAATCCAATAAAGGACTGCAGAAGTTGTAATTCACATTGTAATTGAAATATGCTGCCTGATTTCTACCTGCAATTATCAAGAGAGAAGTTAACGCGCCTGCATTTATTGCACTTGTTCTGGCAGCGCTCCGCAGGTACAGCCCTGGGGCAACAGCAGAGGCCCCTCAGCCAGCACAGCCTGAGCTCCCTGGCTGACAAGGAGCCTGACTTCCATGGCTCGGAGTCCTTGGGCCTCACTGCTGGAGCTCGGTACACAAGGCAAACAACACCAATGGCTCAGGATATGGCACAAGCTGATAAAACCCAGTTTAACCAGCTCAGCACTGCTCCCACTGGATCGGGGAGAACTGGTAAACCCAGAGCTGGAGCAGGGCAAGATAACAACTAAGCCATGACTAAGAAAAAAAGAAATTCCCTTTATGACATGCTTCTGAGAACTGTGAGAACTTACTACTTCACAAAAAAAAAAAAAAAAAAAAAANAAAAAAAAAAAATCAACCTCACAAACTCACCAGCCTTTCTAAACCTGGACAGGGCACTCACTGCTCAGTCAGACTGAGGCTGCCATTTTTAAAGCCTTTCTCCTTTCTGCAGAAGCTCAGTCTTTTCACTCTGTTCTCCACTTTTTTGCTCACACTACTGCTATCACCTCCCCTAGATTTTACTAATACATCCATTTCAAATGCACAAGACTTGGAAACATCAAATATTCATTAGTTACACAGCAAAGCAAGCAATACGCTATTTTCATCCTTTCTGCATGCCCAAACAGTCCAATCAAGAACAGTGAAAACAGTTCAAAGGCAGTCTGAGGTGAGTGTTGGCTTTGACACAAACTGCTTACTTGAGTTAGTTTCTGATCTGTAAAGAACTGCATTCACTCACAAAAGACCAAGGGAAGTTTGAAGAAGACCTGTAAAGGTACTCACCCCACTTAGCACTGACAACTGAGGCAGAAGAACAAGCCTGTGCTACCATCAGCTGAGGTCCCTGTTGTGATGCTGCTCTTAGGCCATACTCAAAGTGTTCTATTTTTCATGCTATCCACCACTAATTTAGGGGAAATTGAGGTGACTCGGCAGGAACTCAGAAATATATACAGCCTAACGCCCAGAAACTAGGAATATAGGAGAATACTAAGATCCCCCAGTCTAGAGTTATAATAATCTAACGGAGACCCTTTAATACCTTTGAAATGCAAGTGGATAATTTCGCAAAGTCCTATGTCCATATTACCAATGACTCTACATCACATAATTCCATAATTTTTAAGGCTGGAAGGGACCTTTGGAGATCATCCAGCCCAACCCTCTCGCCAAGGCAGGGTCACCTGGAGCAAGTGACACAGGAATGCATCTTGGTGGGTTTGGAATGCCTCCAGAGAGGGAGACTCCACGACCACCCTGGGCAGCTCTTCCAGTGCTCCACCACCCTCAATGTGAAGTTCTTCCTCATGCTGAGGTGAAACTTCTTGTGTTTATGGCCATTGCTCCTCGTCCTGTCACTGGGCACCACTGAAGAGTGTGGCACCATCCTCTTGGCACCTGCCTGGGAGATTATTTATATGCATTAATGAGATTCCCCTCTCAGTCTTCTCCAGACTAAACAGGTCCAGTTTTTCCTCATAAGAGATGCTCCAGACCCTTCATCATCTTTGTGGCCTCTGCTGGACCCTCTCCAGCAGCTCCTTGTCTTTCTTTTACTAAGGAGTCCAGAACTGAGCACATATATTAAGAATAAAAAGAACAGAAAGAATGATACTATCATGACTTCAGTGATTTATTTTATGCCTTTGCTTTATTAAAGTGAAAAGTTTCCTTAAGCTCATCCTAAACACCTTTATAGAGACAATTAGTACTCTCAGCTCTGTATATGGAAAGTGGATGTGTTTGTGGGTTGGGTGTTTCATTACTGTTTAAAGGATAGAGTCATACATGATGTTGCAATTCATCAATATGGAAGTTATGAAACTTATCATTTGCTCAAAATCTTGAAAACATCAAATCTTATTCAACTCTTTCATCTTTGGAATTGCCCTGAGAAATAAACATTTCAAAGTAAACATCTTTTCAGAAAGCTCCCTTTGTGGGCTTATAAAGGTCCTTCAAACAACAACAAACATTTTTTGTTCCCCTTCTCAACATATTTCTTTCCTTCTTCTCAAGGGCCGGGGTTCTCTTTTTTCTTTTTTTTTTTAACCATGCCTTTTCTCATCCAACTTCTACCTCCTCACACATATCTGGGTATGTGTGCACATACACACATATGCTTTTCTTTCAAGCATCCTGAAGAAAAAAAACCCAACCCAACAGAACACTGGCTACTAAACTGAGCAATGCAGCCATGTCACAAATAGCTCAGCTTACCTGTGTAGCAGGAGAAAAAGCTGTTGCCATCAGCAGCACTGAAGCCACGCACAGGCTTTAGAAGACAGTTCCAGTTCACATTTGGAAAGCTTCAAGCAACAGCCACAGAAATTAGTATTCTACCTTAAAATAATGTGAGTTCCCAAGGGTAGGTTTCTTGCAAATTAACACTTTTGAGATTTCTTCACCTCAGCTCAGACTGAGGCCAGAGCTCCTACACATTCTTTAAATCCAAGCCAGAATAGTTTCCCAATGTTTCTTTCCAAGTCTAGGGGGACTTACTAGAGGAATTTTGTTCCTTTTTTGACTCAACTGCTTTTCATAATAAGTGAATTGTGTTCTGAATGACAAGATAGATTTCAAGGAATTGTTTCCTGAACTGTGATCAAATTTTGACACACGAGGTCAAATGAGTTTTCAACCATGTTATTTCTTAGTAAAATTTAACAGCAATTTTTGATAAATAAATATAAGTGTTAAATATCTACAGTTGCCACCCATTTCCACACATTCTCCACTGAGGACAAGGAGATTATTACATTATCAAAGAAAATAATATCTAGATATCTACCTAAAACAGATTTTCCTCTGGACTACACAAGAGGAACCTACTGTGGGAAGTACTAAGTTGCATTCAGCATCTCTACCAGCCTGGTTTTGCAGATCAGCATTGACAGCTGTCCTACAGACAATAAAATGAAGCAACTGCTTCTGCTACCTCAGGGGGCATATTGCTGCTGTTCTCCACAGAACACAGTGGGGAAAGGAAAGGTGTCTGACAGCTCTGAGCTCTTTCAACCACAGCAAGCACACCACAGGAAATGAATGGTCAGATCACAAACTCAACCATGTAAAGAACACCAGCTTTGCTTCAAGCTTGCAGTCTCATGTTGTGTACACCATACTCACAATAAAACGCTCATGTCAAAAAACATTCCTATTTATCCTGAAAAAGCCATAACAACGGTGACAGTGTTCTTATCCAAGACACAAAAAATGAGAAGGAAGAACTAGTATTAGGCTGTGTCAAAAAAGGGAAAAAATACTATATTTACTCTCTATATACTGTACTATATAATACTATATTACATACAGCATTATCTGTAATATTGTATTTAGAGTTCCTCTTCAGAAGGACACACCAGACATACATACACCTCACCCACCTTGCTGCATTTCTATTTGGCTTCTAAAATTAATTTTCCATTATTCTTGGGGAAGTCCAGTTCAGCAGCAGGATGTTATTGAACTTCCAAGTTCTAAAGGTTAAATGCAGAATCAATACATTTTGATTGCACTTGTGGGAACAAGAATTAAAAGTGCTTATCAGAACGATCAAAATTTGAAACTCTTACAAGAATTTCTGCAGTTTGTTAGGTACGTAGGGGGTAATATTTATCATTCACTTAAAAAAAACCAACATAATCAAAGTCAATATCCAAAACACACAGCTTCCTGAGGAAGTATAGAAAAGAAAACAGAATCTTCCTCAGCCAGCCCAGAACAAGGAATAAAGAGGTCATTTCCCTACCCACAGCATCTTTCAGCAGGCAGCTGCAGCACAGTGTTGCTTCCAACACTGACCAGGATGACTTCCTACAGATACTCACCTTTGTCCTTGACTAGTTAAACTACAGCCACCTTAAATTCCAACAGATTCCCTTCAATTGTCTTATCATAAAAGCCTTCAGCTGACTGGGGGCAGGGGACCCATTTTTTAACAGTTATTC
Organism: Melanocharis versteri; assembly: GCA_013397845.1. Taxonomy (NCBI): domain Eukaryota; kingdom Metazoa; phylum Chordata; class Aves; order Passeriformes; family Melanocharitidae; genus Melanocharis; species Melanocharis versteri. Next base: position 162,353 of record VZTG01004391.1, on the reverse strand, counting down.
CCCTGCAATTAGTGCAATGAGGTCAGAATCCCATTATCTGACTGATTTTATCAACTGAAAGGAGAGCTTTGTCTTCCATAGTCTAACACATACACAATGCACCACAGCCTCTCTACAGGGAACCTTAGACTTACTTGAGGTATTTCAAATACTGGCAGCCAGCTCCTGGAGCAAGTGCAGGCAGCCAGGAGGAGGAGAGCACTGAGGCAGGGTCACCACAGCGAACTGCACATGGCTACAGCTGCACTCCCACCCACAGCTTTGCCATCTCTGTCCTACACTCTGCAAACAGCCTGTACCTTAGTTTTTCACTTGATCATCATTCCTTCCAAGGAGGAGGACTGTTTCCCTGAACATATTTTTGAGAGAAGACTCAAGAGAAACCAGGCTAAGGACTCAGGGACTGCCACAGAGCATCAGGTGCATGTTGTTTGTCTATTTGATTATCTCTTTTACACAGCAGTGGTAAATGGAGGAGAAAACATCCACTAAAGGACTCTATGGATATGTGTATAAAAAAACCTCACAGAATCACTGAAGCTGAGAAGCCAGTCTTCAGTCTTGCCTTCTCTCTGAGTGTACATCCACAGAAGTGACATCAACCATCTCTTCAAACAGAATAATAACCTTATTCTCTGAAGCAGATGTACTAACCATCTAAAAGTAAAGGAGTGCTCGTTGCAATCTTTTTTCCATTTGATATATTGGGTTCCAAGCTCTAATCAAGAGTTCGACTCCCGAATGTTCACCTATATTAAACAGCCCACCTCATGAAAAGTCTGTATGAGGAAAACCATGATTACAGCTGCTCTTCAGATGACAACGGGCAATCCAAGTTAGAAAAAATACAGAATTTTCAACACTGCATGTTAATAAAATGAACTTACTTTGATTTTGACCACTCTGGAAGCCCAGAGTCTCTACAGTAGTACACATGGACAGTTTGAACAGTACTAGTCATCTTTACATCATAAAGAACAACCTTGAGAGGAAAAACTAGGACTAAATATATACATACATATTTTACCAATAACTAGGCTGTTTAACCATTCCACTCCATTCTCTCTGTGCTTCCAAAACCGCATGCCACTCTGCAAGACACTACCTTACTAAACTCAATTTCCACTGCCTCCTGATCTAAAATTCCAAAGGTTACTGGCTACCTTCTGAACATAAAGACACTGCATGTATCTAAAAACATTCCCTAACCACTAGTTTTCTTGACGAATTTTTCTACAAGAGACATTTTTGCTGACTTCTGGGCACTGTTGTCTCCAAGCTAAAAAAGTAGCTCAGTATTTAACTCACCACATCCATGTAATACCCAGCTCGTTTAGCATGACTCACTTTTCCAGAATGGCCTCTCAAGTCCAAGCTTCACACATCACAGATGGGATCACAAAACCTTTCTGTTGGTGGTACTGCTGCTCAATGCAAAAAATGTTAGACCCCTCCCCCAAAAAATCCCTAATCAAGAACAGTACGCACAAATTTGGACGGATGCTGCATTTTAGTTAAATAATTAAATACTGGGTTACAGATCCAGTTAAATCTGAGTATTTATGGAAGTGTTTATGACACAGGCCTAGTAAATCACATTATCCATGAAAGGCAGAAGGCTGATGCTCAGGAATAAGGCAGAACAAACCAGAGTGCAAGACCCACATGCAGACACATCTCAAACGATCTCAGGTCAAGTTACTTCAGATGAAGAACACCACTCAAACACCCTGGTAACAGTATCAGCCAGCAGTTAAGCAAAGCTTACTGGCTCCTGATTGCAAAGGCATGGGAAAACTGTGCTTCAGAGTTTGGGATCCTTGTCTGTTTTGCTTCTTTCCATTTTGCTTTCCAGCTGGCAGTGAAACCACATAGGATCACAAACTCCGAAGTGCTGGCAATAGTGTTTCACAGATCACTACTTCAGGTGAGTACACTAGCAAAAGATAGCAAAATCACACAGAACAGGGAGGCTAAAAAAGCAAAATGGCAAGCCACATCTCTCCCCCCAGCAAGGGATGTTGCACAGAGAAGCACGGACACTCACACTTGCCTTTTGCTTTAAGTCATTTCTCTACCATACTGACCTAAGTCAGCATTATTAGGACCTAAAGATTCCTAATTTAGAGTATAAATTTTAACATGTAATTGAAAGGACTTATCTTCTCACTATTTACCTCAAATTTGATTTTTTTTTAAATATCATTTCAAATCCAAGATCTTGAAAGAACTCGTGTAATATTTCAATTGTTTAAATCTCGGGATACAACTTGAGAAGCAATTCTTTTACCACATTAAAAGCAGCTAAGCAACACACATTGCCCTCCTACTAGTTTCCATCCTCAAAAATATCCCCTTCCTCATATCTTGTGCAAGTGTTACACACATTCATGTGGTCATTGTTACCTGTATCTCCACCAGCTTATCTCAACTTCAACTACAGCAACTGCTCCTGGTACAGTTTGTAAGGCAGTCCTGGGAATGTAGAAGCTCAAACTACAGCCTCCCACCAAAGTAAAATAAGCCCTATTGAGGTGCACCAGTGGAGCTCAGAAGTGCACACAGCCGTGACCAGCTTCACAGCAACTGACAGAGCTTAGAGCAGCAAATTCCAGTCTCATACTACCTGCCTGGTGGGTTTGTTTTAAAACCACAGTGGTTGTCAACTGGTGGGGCAGACTGCCCAGGAAGGCCATGGAATATCATCCTTGGAGCTGCACAGAACTCACCTGGACAAGATCCTGGGCAACCCTGTAGATGACACTACTCTGAGTATGAGGCTAGACCAGATGATCTCCAGAGAGCTGATGAGCTCTAGATGATCTGACCTCACTGTTCTGCAATTATTCTATAAATCAGATTTAGTGAGAACTGCTTTGAGCACAGACTTGGACTAGCTGATCCCTAGAGTCCCTTCCAACCTTAATTACTCTGATTCTGTAAGTCACATTTCCAGCACATTTCTGAAACCAAATCCAATCATCCAACTGCAGACACAACCTCCATCTCTACTCTTATACACAGCTTGGCATTAGTGTCTTATCATTCATAAAGAACATCAGCTGGAGTTATTCCAGTTTGTTTTTTTCCTTGGGGGAGAAGAGCACAGTATCAGTATCAAAGAAAGCAAAATGATACTGTATTAGCTTTATACAAGAAGTCTAAATAAATCTTCTCTATCTGACTATGGTTTTTTATTTAAAAAATACAAAGCCAAAATGCACACGAGTAAAAGATACGTCCAGCAAGAAATTACCGACATAAATGTAGACATCAGAGCAGCAACCAAAGCATTCAAGCACTTCACCTGAAGACAGAATGCCTCTCACCTTGTTTTTAATCAAGACAATCATAACCCAGTTACCAAGCACTGCATCATATAAATTTTAGATCATTATACTCTGAAGATCTGTCAAATGAGAGCCTCAGGACAGGCAATAGTATCCCACTAAGACAGAGCTTGGTTGATTTTCAAAGATCAGAGCTTACAAGTATGAACTAATGTTTAAGAGGCTTGCATTACGATTCCAGTTACAGATGCACAGTAACGGCCTTGCCATCTTCCATCTTGACAATAGAAGAGTAGCCTACACAGGTTAATTTCTATTTAAAATTTTGAGAGAGGGGAGGGTGCTGCTTGTTTTGGTTTTGCTTTTTATAGCCCACATAGCCATAGCAAAACTATACATTCTATAGTTAATTTACCAAATTCTTCTAAAATTAACGTTTGAAATGCGGGTGTTCTGAACAAGCACACACACTACCTTTTGCTTCATTGAAGCAGTTGACAACTATTTTTGTAGTTGCAAGATTAGTGGGGAGGGAGTGTGTTTCCCTGATATTTTACCCCCTGAATCTCAATATGAAGAAATATGCCACTGGGCAGTAAGACTTTCACCTCTGCCCTGCTTGTAAGTACAGATTTTTTTCCTTTGAATCTCAACCAACCACTCTTAGTAAGAAACTTCAGGAAAAGTGTCCTTCCCTACCCCGAACAACCACACACCCAGATGGCATCTTCCCACCCTCAACCTGGGTAACTGTCAGTTAAGAAGGTTCAATTTTAGCACTCACATGGCCGCTAGAGCATCTTCAGAACACAGTACAACTGTGAGCCCACATTAACTTCACACATTCAAAGAAAACAAATCTCAAATCAAGGATACAGAAATACAGGAGTTCAAAAAGGAAGAGACTGTAAATAATGTTAAGTCTTACAGCTCCTTGAAAAAGAGTAACTTTTTGGGTTAGAAGTTGTTAGTGACTTTAAAGTAGGGAGACAATGGTAACAAATAGCTTGGTTTAAAAGGCACAGTTACAGGGAACACAGCAGAGTTCTGTTTTACTTTCAAATGCAGTGCTTGTGAATTAAGAGAGGAAGAGAAACAAGTCCAGGAAGTTACTGGGAGAGAAGAGAACGAGAACTAGAGCAGCATTGCCATATCCCCCCGGCAGGAGATGGACGTGAGACTTGGACAGGACGACCATGTAACAAACACCACCACAGCATTCGAAAGGCTTATTCAGCTATCAGCAAGGTAAACATTCCTAAATTTTATCAGGCAAGTGTGGAAAGTGGAAAACACCTCATTTTTCCTCAGCAAAAAGGACTATCCCCATCCTATTAACATCTAGCTTCCATATTACTTCACCATGAAATGGATTTTCCCAGTTTTTGAAAACACCTACCTTGAAGAAGCCTCTGTTTAAGCAGACACAATCTACTACACTTTGAGAGACAATTGTGAAGTAAAGTGTCAGTTTCTCCTTGCTTATATGCACATCAGTCTGTTCCAGGATTTTCCCGCTGAAGAAACTCTTTCTAAAGCTAACACTTTAATGATTAGTAGGCGTTACAGAAAAAAAAAATAGCATGCTACAATTGTCCTTGCATTCAATCTCAAAACTGAGCAACAGCTCTGACAGAACTCAAAACCAGGTAATAAGCTGAAGGTGTAGAAAGAAAAAAACACTAATACGTATTGGTCAGTAAAACCAGTACTTACATTCTGAACAGAATGTGCAGGAAAAGAGATAGGGGAAAGAAGTCCTTTGCTTTTTTAAGCTAAGTTGTTCCATTGCATTCAGAGCCCATAGACCTGCAGATGAACTCACACATCCCAAGCAGCATCTTCCTACAGCTCAATCAACATCTTCATTTTCATCAGTCCTTTACACCCTTTATTGTTTAGTGTCTATTTAATATAAATTAAACTTATCCACTGCTACTATGAACAATCAAAGTGATTGCGAAGGTTTGGTTTCCAAAGAGTGGTGCAAAGGGGCGAATGAGGTCTAAGAAAAAGGAATTCAGTCGTGTGAACCAAGTGAAGAGGTGTACTACAACACAATCAAGGCAAGGCACAGCAGCCAGGGGACTTGGAGCAAAGTCTGCTGTCAGAACGAGTACATCGGAGTACACCGAGTATCTCGTTAAAACAGAACCTTGAGGCCACTACTCGACAATACAAAGGGTTAAGGCTAGTTTCATTCTCAGCACAGAGGATCCCCTTCATTTGCAAAGCTGCTCTGAACTGAAAGAGGAATCAGCTGGGCACTGATGATGGCTTTCTTGGGATAGAAAAGGAACAGCCACGAAGAGAAGCTAGCAAAATAAAAGCAGGAAACTTCTCACGTGTGTTATTCATTGACTACAAATGTAGAAACACTGGCCATATAACAACATACCTGCAGACACTGATAATCCTCGCTGCTGCTTTCATGGGTAACACAATTGCTTACTCACAGCCCATTACAGAGTGAGATTTTATTATTTACTTTTAATCCTGGCTATACTATTGGATATTTGCAAAATACGGATGTTTCACTTCAGAAGGCAAAAGAAACCACATTTTTACCAAAGACTTACAAGCATGTTTTATAGAAAACATGTACATATTTTTCTACCTTTCAATTTATTAATATTTTCCTTTTTTTAAAGTGATCTGTTCCCTTTTCTTCAGGAGCCAAGGCCACTAACAAGCACAAGAGAAAATAACAGCAGCTCCAGAAGAATCAGCAAGCAAGAAGAACCAGTAAGACATGTCCATGCTTTTCTCCCCTTTCCTTAAAAGGACACGCAGCAGCAACAGGAGAGAACCGGACACTCAAAACATCTTTTTATTTCAATCATAACTCCTCATCTTCTTAAAAAGCAGCAAGGAAACCAGCTCCATTGGGGAGTCAAGACTGGACAAGAGGCACTAAAAGCAGGCCTGAGATACTGCCCAGCACCATCAGCTGCCCTGATCACAATTCTCCTCTCTGATTTACTACTGGCAGCAATCCCACCACTGCCTTTCACTACACCAGCGGTTCACAACCAGACCTCTTCAGAAAAGCTGGATACAAACCACTCTATATCAACTTAAGAAATGCTAGCACTTTTTAGAAACAGCATGTTCTTCTTTTCAGGGGTTGGATTTTCTCTTTTGTAGACTACATCCCTACCCCTACTCCAAATAGTTGAATTCCTACAAACCCCAGACTGAAGAATTACCCCAGCCATTTCTCACTCACTGAGTCAGGAGCCAACACCCAGTCTCCTTCCCTCCTCTCACGAAGAGAGGGCAGAAGAGACATTGGCTACAGTCACTAGAAAAAAATGACAGAGTAATTACTGGACAAGAGGCTGCACACAGGCTTCAAACTGACCTCTGTAGGTATTCAGATTTCCATAACCATCACATCGTTTCCCATCCCACCCTACAGACATACAGCTAGGATTTCTTTCTTTCCTGTTTGCACATCAAAGTAGAGGAATGGAACAAGGGAATTCACTAACATGCTCAAGAGCAGTAATTGTTGACCAGATCAGAACTTACTAGCAGCAAGCTGCCTTATGCATACTATGCAAAACAGCACACTTCAAAAGCAATTCTTCTCATGAAAATCCATTTGGTAGACTTACAATTATTCCTACCATTGCAGATGAACTAACACTGAATTTTATATAAAACCCAGTATGCAAATTTAGAAAGCTTTAATTACCTAAAATTACAGTCTTTCAGATCAAATAGCTTCAAGGCCTGCCTTTTGCAGTTTCAACTCAATCTTCTACTTCCCCAATTCAGTTTTAAGGCGATAAAAAGCCCAAGTAGGCCTAAAAACACACTCTCATCAAAGAGCAAAAAAAAAAAAAAAGCCACACCCAGAAAGCCAAAGGTTAACCTTAAAAATGGTCACAAAGCTACTTTTGTATCTACATCAGCAATTAAAAATGAACTCATTTCAGTGGAACAAACTGCCTCACCAACAGCTTTAACCATATGACACTCTAACTTCTATTCCCACAATTTCAAGTATATCAACGATACAGGATTGACCAAAACTGCATCATGTCCATTCATCACCACTCTGGAATGCACATTCCCAAGTATGCAAGAAAACTATGTGGGCAGAAATGATTTTAAAACATGCGTTGCACTTCTACAGAACCGCATCTTCTAGCTACCTGGAACTGTATTTAAAAATGGAATTGGCAAACCCAAAGCCCTTAAACAAGAGCAAATTTATCAATTTTTAAAAGTTTTTCTGATTATACTTCACATTAAAAACTGGAAGAAAGAAAACTGCAAAACTATAACCTAACACTCCAGTTTGCAACCTGAAAACACACTCACGTTTACACAGCCTTTACCTCACCCCTGGATTACCCCAGGACTCCTTGTGATACAGAAAGCAGCTCTATTAAACTTCAACATTCTGAATGTAATAAATTCTAAGAAAATAACAAAAAGGTTACAGACCAGGGGAAATAACTAGTGTGGATGTTTAAGTCTTGCTCCATCTGTTACCTTAAGTTTCACACTCTAAAGCAAGTTAAGACTAATTGACAAAAGAGAACAAATTCACCTCAAGAGTAACAAAGTTCAAAAAGAAGCAAGGAAGAAGGGTAACAAACTACTTAGCTCTATTTTCCCCTTCTGCAAATATTTGTTCACAGTGCATTAACTCCAATCTGTTCCACAAAAAAAAAAAAATGAAATCAATGGCAGAAGGGCTTCCGCACTCTTGCCCCCATGTGAGTCAGCACCTTGACTCTTGAGGGAAGGTGCACATCAAAACAATGTCATTTAATTCCACAGCTAAACATAAATTCTTTCAGGAGCAGAACTTCACTTGTACCACATACTTGCCTTTGGGTATTCCTCACCACCAGCACCCCAATCATCAGGTGTGTATTGGCATCTGCAAGTAAAGGATGCAAAAGGCCAATTCTGTGACAATATGGGACTTGGATAAATCAGCAACGTATTTTTAGGACTGCTTCATGACTTTTTTTAAGGAATTAAGTTATTACAAGGCGATACAGGAAAAAAAAAAGAAGTACTTAAAAGCTCTTTTCCCATTCCACCTTTGCTTTACATCTTGCAATTACACAGTAAACTAAGCATTTTAGCTGCCCAGTCCTGACAAATCGAACACAATAAGGCTTCATGAGCATGTGCCAATTATCAGTTTGCACACATTTATCAGGCTGGTGACATTTTTCCTTGACAGTGCATTGTCAGCTTAGGAGTCAGTGCTCCCAAGCCATGTTTACCCTCAAAAGATCAAAGACAACACATGCTTTACCATAACAATAGTGCGGATTATTGACGCGCATACTTAACAGACTTAAATATTGAGTGCAGTGGCAGTGACACTTCACAGAAGTGTAAGGTTTCTGCAGAGTATAGCTCCCCTCTCCAAACTGGAGGGAAGGCTGTTAGTAAAGCATCAGGTATAGAATGGATTAACATCATTATTCCAAATAACCTACAGTCCCACATACCTACACAGAACACATGATTGCATCTGTACAATTAAATGCAAACATCAGTACTACTTTGAAATTATTTTTAGTTTAATTTTAATAGTTTTCTTTATTTTTAGGATACAATACAAGCATATTTTCAGCTTTGTTTTCTTCTCTTGCTACTCCTATTAGCGGTAGGTACACACTTTTTACAAGATGAAAACTGAGCTTCTCATGTAAACAAGTGATAAGCATCAAAACATACAGAGAATTGTAGTGTCTGAAGCTTGCACTTCGAACTCAGCCTAAACAAGGGCTGATAGAATGGTAAAGTTAAATTGCAAATAATTTTTACTTTTTAGGGGGTTCACTTCACATTTGTTCCATAATACATTTTAGAGGCTCTTTTCCCTACCACCAAAACAATTAGTCTATTCCAGTGCAAGTTCAAAGAACATTTAGCCTAAGCCATTTACACCAGTCCACAAAAACATCATCCAACATGACCAAAAGTAATGCTCTTATTTAAATGAGTATCCGTTACTTTCATAGACTTGTTTTCAATATTGAGAAGAGGAAGAAAAAAGATGCACACTCTACAAGCACTCACTAACAAATATAAAAATTATTGAGGTATTAAAGAAAGCTACAAATAAACCCCAGTAAATACTGGCAGAAGTTTGACAGCCATCAGGTATGTCTGACAATGAAAATCTAGACACACCGGCACTGTATGTAATGCCAGAAGCTTTCTGTTGGCTGGCTGAATAGAAGGCGAATGTCATGGCATTTTTAGAAGCGCCTTTACAGTTCAGCTGCTGGTGGTCTCCCTGTCTGTACAGGCCTGAAGAACTACCCTTACTCTCAGCCCTAAGTACCTAATACAGAGACACAGCACAAATTATTTTCTATAGCAGTCAGTTTGGTACGTTTAAGAAACAGGGAAACAAAAAAATGAATTATGTTCAAGTACATTGTTCTGATTTTGCACAGATAAGACACACCAAGTGAAGAATCCCAAACTAATCACTACATCATGTGTCCATAAGGTAACAGTGGATGTCATGGCTTCAATTCAACTTTGAAATAAATCAACTATGCAGTAACTCAAGCAGAGCCAGACCTATGAGAAGCTGCTCTCTCCCTCAGCCATCATAATTTCAAGATTAATCCCTGATTGCAAGCCAAGCTATAGTGAAGATGAGAAGCACGTAGAGTATTTCAGAAGAGGAACTCTGCACAAAGACTAAAAATAGAAGTCTATACATAATTACTGAGAGATGCTACCCATCAAATCCACCTCTTAGCAAGTATTTCCCATCTGTGCTTAATGGGCAGATGTCTTTTTCGTTTACTCAGCACATTTTTTGAAATGGAAAAGTATGAATGACATTCTAGTCATTTATCCAAACAGCTGGAGAAGAAACTGGGTAAGCACTTGGTCAACAGCTGAAAAGCCTGTATCATTTTGGTGAATTACCTGTTTATCCTAGATTACAGCTACAGTTTATTCAACTGTTGCCCCAAAAAACTATCAAGTTACCTATCACCAAGAACGAGATATTGGGGAAGAAAGCAACTGAAGAAAGCAAAGTTATCTACAAACCTGCAAATTCAGCAAGACAGTTTTTTCAAAGGAGAATCTCCCTAAATGAGTAAGAAACCACAAGAGTTTAGCTTCAGGACACCCAACAAATCTGTTTGATGAGTCAGTTCAATGGAAAAACCTATCAGGAGATCATTAGCTTGCAGAGAAACCATTCAATCCAGATTATTCTCTGGGAAAAAAAATCCTAAAGACTAAATAAGTGAGGATAAAAAACAGTGAAAAACTTCATCAGAAAGATGAGACATAAAAGAGTATTTCAGCCAAGATAGCTGTAGTACAATTTTATCATTAAAGTGTGAATTGAACAGCAAAACAAAACTTACTGCCAGAATGCTTTCAAAGCTTGACTGATAATAGTCATACCTTCCCAGTCACGCAACTTCTAATGATTTGCAAGAGAAAATTAAGTGCAGTGACAATATCTAAATCTGTACCTCTTGTATCAATGTATTGATTTAGTTGCATCTTTTCCACTCATTTTTGTAGGTTCACCTTCAGAAGTCATTTCTTCCGAAATGTAATCCTCTCAAAGATACTGTAATGTTATCAACACATGTAAGTTATGCATCCTTTTTGCCTCACTGTGCCATTTAAGTTGATCCAGATTAACACGTGTTGAACTGAGCTGTGGAAAACATTTTCTTCTATGAAAGTTGAGGTGCAACTATAAAGTACATATGAAAATATACACAAACCCCAAATATTTTTGTCTTACTGATCACCACAAGAAGTAGAGACTTTATATCCAAAAAAGAAAACACGCACTATGTAACTACACTGTTCAGTTAGGTTCTTGCTGTAAAATCATTACTCATTCTATTCTCTTCACTGCATTATTATAGCAGGAAAAATATATTACATACTTTTGCAACTTGAAATTAATGTTTTAGTGCATTGTCACTGTGTAGTACATGGTCAAAGAGCAAAGGCAATTTTAAGTACACCAGTGCTTATCCTTGAATATACACTACTGCTTCAAGAGATTTTAGGCACAGGTTGTGCATATTTTGCGGTTACTGGAATTGCAGGAAACAGGCGACCTGATGCTACACTCCCCCCAAAAAAGGGGACAGTGGTGCCATACTGTACAAGAGAAGCTCAGTCTTAGAATTATACAAAATGCTATACATGATACATACATCCAGTATCAATCAGATGTTACCTCCTTGTTTTCCACCTCTGAGCAGAACAGAACCAAGATGCTCAGTTTTTGACCCAAATGCACTGAACTCAAATAGGCTTAGCATCTGAGATACAGATTCTAGAATATATGAATAGAATATATTAAATATAAACATATTCACTGGAAACAAAGAAGAAATTGTGAATTGCTAAACTTGCCCTTCATAAGTAATGGGCTATTGTGCCTCTTATGCAGAGCCTTGAATTAGAAGTCTACTTCCCCCAAACATCCAGCACCTTATTTTCAGTGATAACATGGATTCTCTGCATTTTGGGGAAGAAAAAAATCAATTTATCCTTCTAACAGTCTCACCGGGCTACTGGAATTAAAGATTTTATTCTTTTGTACTTATTTCTCTTCTTCCCATGATCTCTGCAATTCAGGCACCACCTGATCTAACAACTATTAATAAAACTAAATAAAAGTAAAGATAGCAAACAAAAATCAAGTCAGCTTTATCTTTATTCATGTTCTAGTCCTGTGTCTAATACTGAAGAATGTACTGGCATAATTACCATGTATGATGCCCATTAAGCATCTGGCACCAAAAGGAAACATTTGTCAAATTCTTCTTATTCTTCACACCAATTCAAGAAAAGACACTGGAGCTCAGACTATAGAATATATGCTACATTGCAGTAAACTACTTTCCACTGTATTCGTCATCAATAAAGGACCATTGTTTTTTAATCCCTTCCCTCCTCTGCGCTGCCTGGTCACACACACTTTCTTCTCCCTAATCCACCCACTCTTTAAAGCCACCACATGAACTTTTCAAGGCTGCTTGTTTGCAGCAGCTCTGAATAAACCACACAAACTGCATCTCCCTCTCACACACGACTATTTTTGAAGTGAAAATTAACACAAATACAATGTAAATGAAGACAAGTCAACAATTGGGCCCAGATAAGAACTGTGTGTGTAGTCAGCAGGGAAGAAGTGTTGTTATAGAAAATGGGGACTAAAAGCATGGAATGAGAGCTGGCTTTGTTCACAGGCAGTAGCCTAAGTGCCTATCAGTCAGCAAAAGCATTTTTAAAACAGCTGCATCAAAGCTTTCTGCAAGTTAGTCAGCATGTGACAGGCCAGCACATTACAACACTGCCACAGCAATCTCTGCATAATAGGAGTGCTCTGAGTGACCTGAAAGGTCAGTGTTTTCAAGCATTCCAGTAATCTGTAAATTGCCTTGGCTTATCGCTTGGAAGCAACATAATTACATTGCTTGAAGGGCTAGGACAGTAAAGACAGATTTTAGGCATTATGTTTTGGTCAGCTACATACTAACCTCTACACTGTAAGCATGTCCAGGAAACTCAGAATAATGTACAAATTTGAAAAAGGAACATTAAAACATCAAAGTCTGCTCTTCTGATAGAGGGAAAACTATTAACAAAGTTTTGTAACACTGTCTATAGTAGTTTATGAAGCAGAAATATCTTCGAGGTTTTTTTTTTTTATTTCTTAACAAGTGTTCCAAAATGTTTAAAGTTACTTCCTAGAAAACCAATTTTTAAATACCACAAGACTGCAACTACTACTGAGTAAATCAAAAGGTCCTGTTCTGGAAGTTAAAAGGTCGAGCAAGCAAAATGCAATTTTCATAGTAAGGGTTTAGTTCCAGTTGAAAACCAGTAATTTCTATCAGAGAAAAGAAAAATTATTGTTGCCAGACATAAACATCCCAAGCAATTTACTCATAGCCAAGCAAGGCCAGTCATTGACTTTAACAACAGATTTTTCTAGAAATAGAAAAGCAAAATTAGATCCATCAGTCAATCTACCTCACAAGATTAAAATTGTAGCATTTAGTTGCCAACAGCCTAATCAGGAACAGTAAAAACTACTTCAATCCACTACTTGATTCATGTGTTTCTGTCATGTCCCAAAGCACAGAACGCAGTCACCAAGCCGACCCCAAGGCTCTCGGCACAGGATCGGTCCTGGCAGGTCCCCAGTTTCCTTCACCCTGTCCCGTGTCACCCGTCTGCTGCACACCACCAGCACCGTCTGCTTCCACTGCCACCACGCCACTAACAAATCTAGTTCTACTACTTCACTAGAAGTGAATTCAAGCATTCATCATTCTCGCAGGAGGGAGTAAAAGCAAATACAAAGAACAAGGCAAAATTCTCAGTTTTAATTCAATCATAGAGAAGAAAGAAAAAAGGCTATGCAGTATTTCTCTGACTGCTTGCTTTTGTTTAAAGTACTTTTAAAGCAAGGTTGACTTTTTAAAAATGGAGATAATAAATGCAGTCAGAAGTTCAGGCTAGCGAAATGCATGCTGCAGAAACATCACACTTATGTTTAAAAGGCATCTCCTGCCTGTTTAAACTACAATGCTAGTACAACTTCAAGTGCAGGACATAAATCTCACATTATTGTAAACCAAACTAAGTTTACAGCCAAAAAGACAATTCTAGTATTAGCAATAATGCAACTGAATCAAAAGGTGCCCTCATCATGCAGGAAGGAAAAAAAAAAAAACAAAAATCAACACCACTGGTCATTCTAAAGGAGAGACAATCTCAGCAACTCTCAACCACTAGCTTCTTGCTATTCCTTACACACCTTCCCAAGACAGAGACATTTACTGATTGCAAATAAATACAACAAGTAAGAAAACCTTTTATGTTAGCATTGGTATTCAAACAATTTAAATGACAGATCCCCTCGATCCTCTCATTTGAAACTCAGCACTTTCCTGGGCAGTTCTAGGGTGGATTTACCATTGAACTACCAACAGTAAACAAACCACGATAAACTATGTGAGCATTGGAAAAAAATCACTTCACAGAGTGCTTCTACAGCACTGTATCTGATTCAGATGAAACATGTTCTTCGTTCAAGCCATCAACATTGTTTCTGTAAACCTGTATACCTTTCTTGTACTTCCTAGATAAATGCTCCCTGCTTTAGGAATATTAATCCAGTCTACATTATCCACAGAGAGCAAAGTCAATAAAAATGCAAGTGCATTTAGTTCTCTCATATGAGATTACCCTCCAGGAATTTCCATTCTTATATAGCTGGGTTATTAACAGAGAGGTTTATCCTGGATGCAATGGCCAATCACTTTCCACAACCTAATTTCAATTTTGAAGGAAACTCAAGTTCTTTTGTCAGAAAGCCATGCCTTCAAGCTTGGCTTCAAGATCTTAATACCCACTGGAAAAATTATTTCAGAGAGTCCAGGTTTACAAGAAAAGCCTGCACCGCTGTCACCTAACACTGTGCTGAGAAACTAATTCATGTGAAGGCATTCAGAAGCAAAGGAGCATTTTTTCCAAATAACATGTAGGAACAATGCTGGGTCAAGTGACACGAAAAAGTTTTTTAACAAGTATCCTGTGATGAGAGGGTTAACACGATCTGCCCTTCTCCCAGATTTAATTCTGAGGAAGCCAGTCATCCAAAATGAACATGAATTACATATTTATTACAAGTCTTGAAATTTCTTCAGCTAAACAATAAGTGGTAGAGTTAGTCCCAGGTACTATCCTGATTCCATGTAAATTACAACTAAGTAAGTAATTGATACTACATTGTCAAGTAGCACCTCAAAGTTACTTCTAGAATTTTACAGTTACAGTCATTCCAATTGTTACTTTCTATTAAAATAATAAATCTTTAGATTACATTATTTATGCCTATTATATTTTCAATCAAGCTGAAAGCACCTGTGCACATATTCCTCATTTTTGGTTTTTAATTTTTTTTAAACTTTTTAACACGTTTTTATACACCTTTTTATAGCAATGTGTGCCAGGTCAGTCCTTTGTCAAAGTCATGTCACCCCTGCTTGTAATTTAAGTAATAGAAAACCTGACATCATTGCTCAAATTTCACAATCTGTCCTGTTTCATTATGCTACAGCTTCTAGTTATAATTTAAGGTTATTACTTCCTTTTAATTAACTCGAAAAATTGAGTAGCGTCTTTTCAGCCACAAGTTACTTCTTAGTAATTTTTGTGCCATTGAATTCATGGTGAATATAACTAAGTCATTAATGCTGCTGCAAGAGCACCATGGCTGTCTAAAGAAAGAGACACAAGAAGGTTTGCAGGAAAGGGCAGTGGATGTTATTCCAGCCAAACAAACTCGCCTCCCAGAGTCACGTCCAAACGCTTGACCATATGTTCTGAAGTGTATTAACAAGTCTCTACGCACCTTGCTCACTCTGAGTCCCATCTGGATGCATCCTAAGAAACAGTCACCAGCCCAGAGTGTAAATAGCTGGAACAGGTCCATTTAATATTTACAAGAAAAATTTTAAGCTGGATACAGAGAAGGGGGCCATCTGTTAAAGTGATTGCTGACCCAGTGGGGCAGAGGGGAAGACACTGTTACTGGACCCCATTCAAACCAGGCAAGGAACTGCCTATACAGTCCCAAAGGATCACAAGTTGAAAACTAACTACTGCCTTTTTAGGAGGAGTGGGGGAATATTTTATAACTAAGTTCTTAAGAAGAAGTCAAATGTAAAAGGCAGTTGTGAGGAAGACAGAAGGCTGCTCTGCAGTGCAGTACTTACTGGGAAAAGCCTTGGAAACTACAAGTCTAACAAACTGCCTACTTTTGCTCAATTTCTATTTTCAGCATATCAGTACTTTGTATATGTGGAGAAATGTGTATATGTGGAGAAAAAAAGGCCATCAGAGCCATACCAAGTTCTGTTGTTGCTTCCTCTGCTATGGGAAGTTAATTAACCACACACCTTATGATGAGTTATGTAGGTCAAAAAGGTCGCATTTGCCCACTTCTCCTAAGAATGTGAACTTCCCCAACGCAACACTCTCTACTGCTATCATCTTACTGAATTTAGGCTGCCCTCTCCCACCACAAAAGAGAAGAACATCTGTTTATAATGGATTAGGAAACAAGAATCCTATTAGAGATTATCAAATACTCTTGAGAAAATAAATACTTTTTTAACGTACAGCCAATATTTAAATTTTTAGCAACAACAATACAGTTAATTTTTCCAAGTGTCTAAATAAATCCTGACGTGCAAATGCAGGAAAGACCTCTAAAGAACTACTGAAGATCCTGCAGAGTCAGGAATTGTAAATGTAAGCCAAGTGCCCAGTCCTGCACACACTGGGGCAATTCTCCAACCCTGCAGTAGCCCATCTAAATAACCCAAACAGTCCACAGAGCTTGGGGCTTAAGGAGCTAAGAGCACACCACAGCAGGAAAATCGCATGGATAACCAAGCAGACACCATTGTCCCTGGACAAGTCACCACACTTGTGGCCTCAGCAGCACTTGTTACTCTGCAGTCTCCAAGGGATCCACACCAGACCTTAAATATTCAGCTGAACGTGTCCCTCCATTTTCTCAGATCCTTCAATCGAGCATGTCACAGCCCCTTGAAACAAGGGCACCCCTACTATTTATGACTGTACAGCGCATATTTGAATAATCTGTCCCTAAAATAGCATAATTATAAGACAAGACAATGTTTTCCTTTCAGGACTTTTTGGACTCAGCATAAATACGCTGCACAGAATCACGGAATTCATTTTAAGACTTCCCTATGGCTGTTTGCTTAATCAGTACATTCAGTGAAGAAGTCATTAGTAATATATTTGCCTGAGAAAGCACTGGGCATAGTTTGATATTAATTTCTGTTGTATTTATACCATGATAACACAGAAATATTTGTGGGGATATAAATGACCAATGTCCTTCTTAACCCATAACAAAAACAATAAAAGCATTTGTTTCAAATACTATCCCTTAACTCAAACTGACACTTAGAATTTGACAGTGTTACAAACCAAATATTGGGACTATTAATTTTAACATGGACATGTACATGGCTTTACTCCCCCCACACTGTGACTAATCAGATTTTCCCACACCACTCTAATGCGTACACAAGACATGGTCTTTCCTCTGGGTATAGAGGACAGGAGAAGAAAACAGAAAAGAGGATCCTATTTCACACTGAAAGCTTATTGGCAAACAAAATGGATGAACACTTCAGTCCTTGGTGAGAACTTCAACTCTGATACAAAGCTTTTGGATGAGTGCTTTGACCTGAGATAAACAATACTTTTGCATAGCATTTCAAGTAAGAAACCCAACATTTTAAGCACAATTCAGAGCTTGAGTAGTTTACTAGTTACAGTTCTGTTTCCAACTCAGTACCTTATGCGGAGTACTTAAAACCAAGTATTTTCACGAGTATCCAGAAGGTTTTGACAAAGGTACATTGCAGTATCAACATGGACATATATTCAAGCTTAATAACCACTCTTGACTTCAAGCACAAGTTCAAAATACTGTGTTTTGAGCTTTTTTTGCACAGATAGAGGCCCAGTATCTATTCTCATAGAACCTAAGTAGTAGCACAATGTGCATGTTAGAATACCTATAACATACAATAACCCATTTCTAGATGTTTTCCTTGACACAAAGATCAGCTAGCTGGTCACTGATAAGGCCTTACTGATTTTCCACTCTATAAAGGTGGAGCCAGTTGCCAGGCACCGTCAGATTTCAAGCTCTGTTTACATTACAGTAATCTTTATGCTGCACGTTGAACCAGAAGCAAACTCCAGAATACACTTCATAATGACCTACGGAGTGTGGAGCTTGCAGCTCTTCTCACATTGCAGACAAAGTCATACTGAAAAATGCACCTGAAGTATCATCTGGTACTTGAAGTTGCTGACAGTCATAACTGGAACAATGAATTCAAGAAAATACAAGCCTGAAATACAAGCTATTCGTATAATTTCTTTGAAAAATACCTACCAGAACATTAAAATTAGTATTTCCTAAGGTCCAAATACAACTTCCAGAAATACTATCAAAATTAAAAGCAGTATTTTAAAGGCTCTTTTTTCCACATAGGAGGTAGATTCTTAGGTTAAACTGAATTCTCAGTTACATAGAAAATGTACATGGGAAAGTATTTATTTCTTCGTTGTTACAACTGACGAATCTCACAAACAACTAAAGAAGAACTGATCTACCTTTACAGTGCTCATATACAGACTTACGCGGGAAAAACAAAATACTGCTCCAAACTTAGCCATCTCACAGGCTGCATTAAAAACCACTTTTAAAACATTTGCACACTATACGCTCTAGAAGAAACAAATCTATTGGTGTTTCCAAGTAAGATTTTGGGTACAACGCTAACCCACACTTATGAAAACAACAGGTCATTCCCTCTAAAACAGAAAACCAAGGAGTCCTTGCAATCAGCATGTCTTGAACCGTTAACACAGTCATGTTCTCAGCTCCTGATTCAAGCGGTAGTTAACAGATACAAGCCTGGAGCTAGAAATCCAGTTAAAATAAGCAAAATTCAATTGATTACACGACTGAGGTGAGAGGTTGAAATACTTTTCATGAATGTATTTAAAAATAGAAGGAAGTCTCAAGAACTCAGGTTCAGCATTCAGAAAGGTTCAGGGATTCAAAAAGTCCTGTCCCCACATTTACAATTTAATAGCTTTTCGGGGTGGTTTTTTCGTTTGTTTGGTTTGGTTTTTTTACCATTGTGGACTATACTTGAATCTCCAACTTACAGGCAGAAAGAAAGTTTACATCCCATTACTAAGACCCTGACACAGTCATTCCCATAGCATCCACCAGTACTGTTCAAAAAGACATTGGAAGAGATTAGGCCCCTTAAATTTTGCAGTAACAGCCACAACCAGATTAAATTTCCAGCAAGTCTTCATTTCTCCACCATTTTCTATTATATACTACCAACAGCTACAACAAGCATGTAACACCTTAATAAAACCACATTCTTTTACAGCACAGCAGGGAAAAAGCTAAGTAATCAAAACTGAAGGGCAGTGAAACTGTTTGTTAAAGACTGTTGATAACAGGGCGTAACACAATCAATCACAGCAGCCAAGATTCTCTCATGTACAAATAAGAATTATTCAGCTAACCAAAAAGAATTTTTTTTCTTCTTTTTAGGTTTTGGCTGGTCAAGTGTGCAAAGGTAACTGTGGATATGGACACAAAGGTCAAAAGTATATTAAATAACTATTAAGAGAAAACCATTCACAGAGGCTTTTTAAATGCATTACAAGCCCAGAAACGAGAAACCAGACAGCATGTCCAAAGGGGTAACTAAAGGAAACCAGATCTGAAATGTGAACACTGAAATCCCCCAATATTCTAGTATTTCCAAAATACTTTTTTATCTCCTTGTCTGTAACTATTAAAACTACATGGAGAGTGGCCCAGGAACTAATGGCTGAAGTACAATTAACATTATCCATCGACTGAAAGCACCTCTGTTTTGACAATGAAACTCGTATGAACTGTATGCATCAGATTCTAGTCTCTAAAGACATGTCTGTGATCAAGATAAAGAGGCAAGAAATAATTTTGATAAAAAGCTATCACAGACTAAGAACTTACACAGTCACAGGACTTACAAAACTAGGTTCTTCCCTGAGAAAGACATGCTATTTCAATTACGCGACTTCCATAAATCTGAAAGCATACCAGTGAAGAGTTAAACTCCAGTGAGACTATATTTTGCAACATTCTTAAATTAACATACCTTTCAGTATAATCAGCTGGGCTGATACTGTATGCATGTATGCAAGCTCCAAGGGCCAATGTGATATGACCATGAGCAGGAGGAGTTTCAAATAACTGCTAGGGCAAGATGCAACTTTCAGTTAACAACAGTCTGTACACCAGTCAACAGCCAAAACAGACACACTTTCTGTACACTTCTGCAACTTTAAATACACTTCCGTATTTAAAAACAGAAAAAACTTTCAAGACAGTTACATGCATGTGTGGAAGGCAGTATTTGTCCACAGCCTCACAAAATAGCTGTATTTTAATAGAGCATTTTGGACTAGAAATTAGAATTTCATACCCCAATTTTACACCAAAAAAAAATCCGCAAAATTTAAGTTGATGTAGCTTCTCACAATCCCTCACATAGCAGAATTCTAATACAACACTATTCAAGGCAACATTTATCTTCAACTCCTATTTGTTGTTAAGATAAATGCGTTTGAAAAGGGCTAAAAAGTATTTTTTATCTGTCTCCATAGCTAGGTGATACCACCAGTGTGAAATATTACCCGAAATAAGTTACTCTCCCAACAACAAACATTTATCGTTGAAATGTGTTTTGGTGTATGTTAAAATGTAATACAACACCTCTGGAAGCATACGTAGAATGAGGCATGAAACTCAGTAGTCAACACTAGCTTTTAAGTTTTTAAAATTCCACACTGGAAGCCGAGGTTGCCTTGAGCACACCTCGACAGTAAGACTTTGGAGTTGGTAAATTCGCCAGCTAACAGTATCTTACAACTATAGTAAGTTTGTTACTTAGTACCTCAAGTACCGAAGCTTTTCGGTAGCAATACAGTAAGGTGTACATTTTACTTTAGCCTGTAGAATATCACTTCTGAGTAAGTGCATACCAGCAAGTGACATCAGACCGAAACCGCATAGTTTCACTGGAAAGCAAACACCACTAAGCCGAGCTCCGGCAACACCAGCTAACACACGACGGGAACTTGAGGCGCTGAAGCCAGAGCAGCTACTCAGGCGCCACAAGCTAAAAATTAGTTCGAAATTCAAATTCAAACTAGTTTCAAAGCAAACCTTTAATTTTAGACGAAGGAGAAATAACCTGTTGAGCGTTCCTAACTCCACCTCTCCCCCCAGGGCCGCTCGGCATTACTCACCGCCGCGCAGTGCCGGGGGAGGTCAGAGTACACACCCCGCAACGTGCACCTGCACCGGCAACACCTACGAATCAGGTGGAGGACCGGCACAAGTTTCTGACGGATTACTGCCGCCCCAAAGCTGTTTACCGTATGTCAGCAACAATCATCCCCGACTGATTCAGCGACCACAGAAAAAATCCTGCAGTACTGGACTCTCCCGGTTGAACCTTTCCTAATTGCTACCCGGCTCCAGCCTGGAACAAAAGGGCACGGCCAGCGCACCGGCGGGAGCGCGGGGGCTTCTCCCGGGGGCAGGGCCCGGCTGCGGAAGCCGTCCCGCCGCCGGGGCCCGGGGCCCGCATGNGGGGTGCGGGCCACCTGCGCGTCTCTCCAGAGCCAGGGAGGCTCTGGGGGGAAGGCGGCCGGGAGGCTCCGGCCCGCCTCGCCCTCCTCCTCGGTCCGCGCTGGCCCGTGCCCTCGGGAAGGGCGGGGGTAAAGCCGCGGCCGCCGCGGTGCGGACTCGGCGGGGCAATGGGGAAACCACGCCGGGGGGACAGAGGGAGCGG